>VXBQ01012438.1:255833-501098 GCA_013400175.1 Phainopepla nitens
CTGACTGTTTCATTCAGGGTTTACTGAGGTAACACTAGATGTTTACATGAGTTTCACATGCAAAATCATGCATGAGAAAACTCCTTTCACAGCAGATGTCTTTCTTTCCCAGTCCTTTGTCACTGCTTAGCTCTCCAAGTGCATTTTCCTTCTCTTAACAGATTATTTCCTTTTATTCCCAAGCCCTATTATATGTAGATGCAACTTCATTTGCTGAAATTCTTTGTAGTAGACTGAATCAGAAATAGACACAAGGGCAGGAATTGAGGGGATTACCAAAGATCATCTGATCTCCAGCAACCGATTGCATACTCTTAGCCCATTGCAAACTTTTCAATAAGTCTATTAGCTTACGTTTCTTACATTTCTGGGGAATGGAAGTCTTGTTTCACCCTTCCAATGAACAAAAGATTGTTCAGTAGATAAGCAGTAAATATTTAGGGCAAAACTTCTTGTTTTGTGTTTGTGGACTCTTTTCCTTTTGGATAACTGTAGAACACCTCCAAATAGGCAAATATGATATATATTCAATTGGGAATAAAGAAAAAAATATTCTCCTGATATCAGTGTCTTCCTTGGTAAGGACAGTTGATAGAATCAGTCATATTAATTGTAATATTTATATACTTACAATGTATCTAACTTAATTTATCATTGCATGCTACTTTTCTGCATAATACTCTCATGTGTACTGTAAAACATCAGAATAAGCTGGGTGTCAAATCTTTGAATATTCCATGTACAAGTGGTTTTGAACATTCAATTGTCTTAAAACTGTGAATGATTAAAGAACAAAAAGGTGGACCTGAAACAGTGAGGGGGGAGCTGACTTAATAAATGCTATGAGAAGCTGATCATAAAATGGTACCCTATTTTCAAAAGGTAAGAATCTGTAACCTCTCACAATATAACGCTGAAAGAAACCCCCCAGATGCTTCAGCAGGGCATCCTTCTTTCCTTAAGTCTACTCTTAACATTTTTTCTTGTACTGTATAAAATACAGCTAAATATCCCCCACAGCACAGTTCTGGTTACCTGCAGTTGGGTACAAACGGGATTTGACCACACCACTTTTATTCAGCATATATCAAAACTATCTCTAGAACTTGTAAGTAGTATTTTCAGAGTAACTTACTGGATTTAGGCATCTACAGCCTCCAGATTTTTGTTTGAAATAACAGTGTTGTGTTTGGGATTTTTTTATTTTGGGAATTTTAGCCTGAAATCTTCAACTCCCACAATACAGCTGTGCTCAAAAATAAACTTTTTTTTGTTGCTGTTGTTGCATAAAAGTGATTCATCATTACATTTAATTTCTATGAAATGGACAGGCATCATGAAATGAAGTTTTTCTTTGTTCTCGATTAAACCCACAGGTACAGCCATTTGTCCTTGGACTGAGAGGTTGGTTTTAATTTTTCTGCCTGCATAAATTTATTTAGACATTTCTCATTCATCAAGGGTCATTCCCATGCCTTTAGGTAACTAGCTAAATGTTGCTGAAGTAAAATTATCAGAGGACTGAATGTCTTGATCTAGTGGACTGGCATAACTGCGAGGCTATACAATGCTGACTCTTTAGTCAGCTGGTCATCTGTTCTTTCTTATACTTTTGGATTTGGATGCAATGAACTGAATTTTATTAGTGGGAAATTAAGTAAAAGACTACTCCTGGGTTGATTGTAAGAAGAGCTTAGCATAAGGATGTCACCTGGGCTGCAACTTAATACTTGATAGCATTGCTTGCATGTAATCCTGTCAATAGCTTGAATACGTGGTCATAAGGTTGAAGTTGCAAAGTAGTGCTACTTCTGGATCATACCTTCAGTCCTTGTTTGAGCATTGTTGACAGAAAGAACTCAAGAAGGCAGCGAAGTAGATGGAAATTTCCCTACATGAAAGGGACTACCTTAGAAAGAGTTAAAGCAATAAACATTAATTTACTTTTACTCACAAGCAGTAATAAATTTAGCCATTATCAACTGCTGGGAGAGTTTCCTTACTTTTACAGCTCACAGTTTACTGCAACCAATGGGCTGTTTTAACCTGTGACAGCCTGATTTTCTTTGGCTTCTACTCAGCTCTCCCCACTGATTAGCTTAGGCAGATCTTCACTGGTTTAACAGACTTACAGACACACTGTTCTGAAAAGTTTAATTATTCCCACTTGTAAAAGGCTCAGCTGTCTAACTTGGCATTGTTGATGTTAAGATTCTGAAGATCTCAAGATGAACAAAACCTAGATGATTCATTATTGTCATGTGTTTAGCTGACACTACTCTTCAGCTGCAGGTAACCACTCTATGGCAAAGATACCGAGTGAATCTTCTGAGCACTTCTCAGCGAGTCGGTTTGAAACCAGTTGTACTCCCACATGCTTTAACCCTCAGGAGGTCAGTGCTTAACAGATCTATGTCTTTCCTACATTGTCTACAGTCAGTCAGGGTTTGTCTTAGTCTAAAGGTCTAGTCATGAGATCTGAAATGTTCCGTGGGCAAACCAAGAGGTGGAGATAGCAAAGGAATGCTCATCTGGGCTCTGTACAGGATTTTGCAGTCACCTGCACAGAAAACAAGGAGTAAGAAGGACAGAAACACTCTTCCTAACAGTAGACTAAAAATTTTTCATTAGGGTATTTTAAATTAGACAGACTTAGTCAAACAGAGGCTCACCTCACATAAATATTCAAAATGAGAAACAAGATGTGTGCTGCCTTCAGACTGATAGAACAGTAAGGTATTCAGTGAAGTAAGCCTGAGAGTACCAAACAAACAGGAGGGTACCTGAGAAGGCCACGGATCAGAGGTTTGATTGTTGTTAGAGAATCTGTCTTTCAGGCTGCTTATCTGTGCTAAAAATTGGTTTGAGCACTTCAAATTGCAAGTGCCCAATCTGCACAAAGTGGAAGTAATATGCTGACGAAGTTCTGTACAGGTAGCAATCAACATTATCCTGGATGAGCTACAATATTGCTAAGATGTTTTAAGGAGGACCTGCCAGAGAAGCATTACAGTAATTAACCCTGATTGTCAGAACGCTGGGCAGGCCTGAGTCTCAGAAGCTGAAGCATTCAAATAAATAAATAAATAATTACTTGATGTGCATCACTGCTTAGGGTTGACAAGTCTGAAAACAGCATCCTATGTCCATAAAGATAATAGCTTGCTCATAGTTGATGTGAATGGATGACAACAGGAACCTTTAGAGGTGATTTGCAAAGGCAAAAAAAGAAAAGGGTTTTACCATTTTCGCTTTTTTGTGATGACTACAGAAGGCTTGAAAGCCTCTGCCCCTCCTCATATTTCACATCTTATCTGATCTGTTTTCCTGGATAATTCTACAACAGAGTAGAGGGAAAGTATAATTACAATGTCTCATCATACCATGGAAATAATACTAAGTTAGGATAGAAAAGGACTTCTTTTTGATTTAAATTGAAACCACTGAACTCTTTGTGGTTTTTTTTAATGCATATTTTTGGGAGCTGCTAGTTAATTCCAAGCTCCTTTCTTAGAGGTTTTACTTCTATTTCCTCTAAGATTCTGTACTTCCAGTTCTACAAACAAATGCAGAAAAAAAATGCTAATCTGTTTCTTTGTGTACTCCACAGATATCTCCCAGGAAATAAAATGAAACCTGATATTACTAGTATATTTAGTCAAAAAAAAAAAAAGAAAAAAGAAAAAAAAGAGTATAAAATAAGTGTGAAGCTGCCACTCTGTTTTGTCACACAGCAAAACAAGGAATGATAGTGAATGACATAATGCCATTCTCCCTGCCATCTTTGAATCTGTAAATGCTGCAACATTAAAAGATGTGTGTTTAAGCTCTTAAATGAGATATCATGTAAATAGCATCAATATCTGACACATTAGCATGCAGAAGTTGCTACAGCCGCCTATTTAGCATGAGTAAGTCAACAGGATTGAAAGAAACTTGGAGATAAAAAACATATTCCAGGAAAAAAAAAAGTACTCTGCAAAAAAATGCATAGGGCTGGATTTTCTGGCAAATTGCATTCTCCTATCTCACAAATCAAGATTGGTTTGGGGGAGCTCTTTTGTGACTAAAGTTATTGCTGAGCAACAACATTTACTGCCAGAGAGGGAGAAGGAATAATCAAAGCTGACCCAAACAGAGTAAGCAGATATTCCACATGGGGTAAAATTTTGAATGATTTATGATAAACAAAGCATTCATTAAATCTCTCTGAAAATAAGCATAGATAAGGCAACAGTCACAGATGGCCAAAAGATCAATCAGAAAATAACCCACAGGAAGCTTAATGCCAAAAGTAATTGACATAATCACCAAATCAAATTCTGATGGTACAAACACTTCTGCATTCAGTCTGTTTCCCTGTGCTGTAGATCATTTGTTGTGTCATTCTGATCACCGTTGCCCAATATAAGCCTGTAATAGTTTTGAGAAGTTCAGGTACTTTTTGGAGTTTACTTTCCACATGCTCACAAAGATGCCAGCTGAGGGCCAAGTTACTGTTTCTGGTAAGTGAGTAAATATGATATTTACTTTTGAGATGTAGCTTTATCCCCAGATGTTGTCCATTTTTGTATAAAAATAGAGAGCCTTGGGACCTTTGTGCATGATGTTTCTTCACAGTGATTACCAGGGAAGAAGTGCACAAACCTGGTTGCTGATGAGGGTTTCAGGATAAGCCTTTAAGTCATTAGTCAGAGCCATAGCAATGCCTTCCACAGTTCTAAGACTACTGTTCAAAATCATAATTGATACTACTTTTCAGGGAAAAAAAAAAAAGATTATTTCAGCACTTTTTAAAGCACTTTTTAAAATGTGAGAGATTTTAAAGTAAAAATGGGGTATTTTGGCATATCTACCAGAAAAAAGGAGAAAGAAAGGAATTCTGTCTGGAGACACACACTGTGGAGCTGAATCAGAGTTTAATGTTTCTCTCAGGCAGTAGATCACCAGCTGAGAGTAGGAGCAAATTTTGTTTGCTGGTATGATCAGTAGAAGTCTTATGTTAGTAATTTAGAGCTGCCTGCCTGCCTATAAAGTGCTTATCTGTGCACTATCCAGAATTTTAAAGTTGTTTGGAAGCATAATAGTTGAAAAGTGTTTGAGGTTTGATGGATATTTATATCTGTTCAGCTAAGGAAAGGTGTCCACTGAGTACAAAACTATAATGTTATTTGTGTGCTTGTGCAATATTAGTAACATACTCAGTGTCTTAATTGTGGTACATCATTCAGAAATATTTTATCAGTCTAAGAATCTGATATGTTTTGTAACTAGTGGACATTTCTCAGATCTTCACAGAAAAGAGAGTGTCATTTAGAAATGCCTAAAGGAAGAGAGCAAGAAGTATCTGAAAGGGGACTTTTGGGTTTTGTTTTTTCTTAAATTCAGATCCATTATTGGATTAAAGAAATACACAATGAATATGATGCATACAGGCAAAGCAGTAATGCTGTACATAATATATATCTCTGGCCTATATTCCATTTTTTGTGATTTCACTTATATTTTAAGCCCAGGCTGTTCAATGGTGAGTACTGACTTTTGATGTACAAGATGAAATACTTTAGTTAATGAGTGTCTGGAAAATCTGAGTTGATACCCTTTCCTGATTTCGTCCATCCTCAACCCTTCAGCCACTTTCCTGATGTATTTTAAACACAAGTCAGTAGTTTCTTCTCACATCTCTCTATCTGCCTTTAAAGGCCTCCCTCTACAGCCACCTGTTGCTGAGAGGATATCTCAGCTCACAGACTCCTGGTACAACATCTCAGCACAGTTCCCTCAGAGCTACTGCACTCTATTATTATGTCAGTATTGTTTCCTGACATAGTAAATATGAAAACTACATTTCTTACAAGGAATTAGATCGTACAGTGTCCTTGCTAGGTTTAGTGAATGAACAAACTCCCTCCTCTATAACTAGTAATAAATAGTAATAAAATCTTTTGCTGACATTTTAAAGAATAGTGCAGAATGCAGGTAAAACACTGCAGAATTGATTTTGCACTTATCAGACAAGACGAAATGTAATTATATTGCATTTCCCCAAGGACTGTTTTCTTTTATCTAGCCTCTTTATTAAAAAAAACAAACTGTTAGAATTCAGTAGTCTTCTATGGATGGCAGGAGGATTCCAAGCCATTGCAATTCCTGGACTTTTTTTCAGAGAGGCATGTACTATATACCACTGTGGTTCTCTATTTGTATGCTATTATTTCAGAAAAATTCCAACTGGACCAATTTTTTCTGTGGAACTATGGGTTCTAAAGTGGAGCCTTTAGATCTCTTTTTACAGCCTGCTGCTCTCCAGAGCAGAGTGTCCCTCTGCTAAGACAAAGTGAAGCAAATTTCCTCCTCTTTGGCTCTTGCCACTGATCAGGTAATATTTTTTGCTATTTTTTGGACCCCATAAGCACAGGAATGCACCTGTGTTTTACATTTCTGTTGAAGATAGTTTTTTATCTTACTCATTCTTTTAACTGCATTTTCTTCCTGGAATGAATGAGACGGTGGAGGATGAACCTCTCACTGATATGAGGTAATAGAAGAACAACAGAAACATTTTTTGGTTCTCATTGTTACATGTAATTTCTCTGTATTCCTGAATTTTGCCCATGTCATACTATCAGTTGATGGTTAACAAGGCATCTTCATATTCAAAGAAAAGATCTGTACTTGTGATATGGTGTTGGACTAGAAAGCCAGAAAATGTTTTGTTATCTAAAGAAAGGTGAGGATAGCTGACTTCTTTGAAATATAGTACCTATATTCCAGGCTCTTCTTGGTGGTGCCAAGCAATAGGACAAGAGGCAATGGACAGAAACGGGTGCACAGAAAGTCGCACCTAAACATGAAGAGGAACTTCTTTACTGTGCTGCTGACTGAGCACTGGAACAGGTTGCCCAGAGAGGTTGTGGAGTCTCCCTCACTGGACATATTCAAGAACCATCTGGATGCAATCCTGTGCCATGTGCTCTAGGAAGACCCTGCTTGAACAGGGAGGTTGAAACAGATTATGGTTCTTTTAAACTTTACCCATTCTGTGATTCTAAAACTGGTTGGAAGGATAACCACCGACCTAAGTGCATGCCTTCTCTGGCCTGAGGAACATCCAAATAAACTTCGATGCTTTCAGATTTCAAATAATAAATTCAAATGCCAACCATGATTTAAAAACTAAACTATTGCAACCCAGTTATCCTTTTCAGTACTACTTTGCAGTTTCTGCAACATCACAGAGATGGTCCAATGAGTGGAGTTAGAAAATAATAGATAATTTTAAAAGTCTTAAAAAAATCATTTAATTACTTTTCATTTCTCCTACTTGCACTTGATAAATGAACATATTAAACTGTGAAGACTCAGAAGCCTCCGAAAGCTTTTGATGTGTATTAGAATTATCTAATAATTAACCTCAGGATTCACCAGCATGACTCATTGAGGTGAAGTGAAGCAGCACTTATGATGAAGGGAATTCCAGATCTGCCAGCCCCAAGGAACCAAGCTGGCTTCATTCTCCTCCACTTTGTCATGGAGAGCTCTGAGCTCCTCTGATCTACCTTTTTTTGCATTTCACTCTTGATGAGAGGCTCTTTTTCAGTGCAGCTATTTTTTAAACAGCTGGTCGCATCATTTGTAAAAGGCAATATTCAGAAATAACATTTGGCTTACATAATAAACATACAAAAAAAAATGTATTTTCTCTGGACTATTTTTTTCCCATACCTGGTATTAGAGAGCACTCACTGTTCAGCCTGGGGTATCAATTAAATACTTTATATTGATGTGATTACCTGAACTAAGAGTGAGCCCTCTCTTTAGAGTGAGAAAGACTGTGCTCACAACTTCCCCTGCATCTTTGGCTTTACAGCACGTGTATCACTCTAACCTCTGCTCTAGAGAAGGACAGTGCTTCAGCTCCTACAAGTACCACTGAAGAGGTGCTGGTTTTGTGTTAATAAATTGCTCTCCTTGCCTTTAACTGCAAGCATAACAATTCATAACAATGCAACTTCTTATTTGTACCAGGGTCAGAAGTGGTCACTGATTTTATGAACTCAGATTAAGTAAGTACTTTCATCCTGAATTTGTAATGTACTGGAAAGCATCAATGCCAGTTGGACCAAATGGTAAATGAGGGCATCAGCAGCTCCCTGAAAATGAACACTCAAAACCAGGAATTGATTAAAGAGTGGACATTTAAAAACCTGGGCAGCAGTTCCTGTTGTCTGTGACTCTCCAAGTGCTTTTATAATGTGCTATGGGAGCCAAGGTAGCCTCAGACTCAGTGAAGATGGCCACAATGATGACTGACTAAGCCAGGGTCACTGTATTGCTTTCATTCACAGTATGGTTCAGGAGGGAGGATGTTGACAGAAATGTCTACAGGTTTGAGCTGTGACAGTACTCAAGAAAAAAATTACCCAAGGCAACGGTTTAATCGACTGTTTAAAGACTACCTCTCCGTAACCATATGCTCTCTTAGAGCTGCATTTACAGAGCCCCTTCCAGAGTGAATCAAAATACCTACTTGAACAAGACTCAACAATACTACTTAGTTTCCAGTTTCACTGATTTTACCTAGGTGTTTGCAGAGATTTCTAGGAAAAGACAAGGTGAGGAAGGACTGGTCTTGCTGAACCAAGGAGGAACTTACCTGGGGACTAACATTTTTTGAGGTGTCCTAACACTTCCTAACACTGCCCTGTACCCTTAAACACCAAGTAGTAATTTCTCAATGTTAGCAAAAGTTGTCTTCAACCTATAGTCACAATGTTGTTTCAGGAAAGGGGCAATATATGTAGCAATATATTATCATGGAATCACAGAATGGCTTGGAAGAGACCTTAAAGCTCATCTGGTTCCAACACTCTACCAAGGGCAGGGACACTTTCCACTAAACCAGATCAGTCAAAGCCCCAAACAGACTGGCCTTGAACACTTCCAGCGATGGGAAATCCATGATTTCTCTGGGCAACCTGTTCCAGTGCCTGGATTGCTCACAGACATTTGTGTTGTTTCCCCAGTAGACATCTGGGTAGCTAAAATGCCCTCTAAAGTTGAAAGCTTGCAAGGAGGATGCCTCCTGTAACTGAAGTAAGCTTTGTTGAAAGGCTCCCCCTGATCAGGTGCCTGTAGCAGACCTCAACAACGAAGTACCTTTTGTTGGTCACGTCCTTGATTTTTACTCTCAAGTTCTCAATGGGTTTGCAGCTGGTTTGTGCTCTTATGCTTTTTTCTCTGTCAAGGGCTCACCAACAGTGACCAACAGTTTCATTTGCAAACAACTAATGAATTTGATTGTGCCTTGAACTGAGAGTCAAACTCTCACAAAATTTTCTGAAAGTACCTCTCAAGAAAGAGGAAGCATGTTCTCTCTCTCTGATAGACTATATTACATATATCTTCACTGTACATATATCTTCACTGTACTTCCACTTCCTCGCAGTGCACTTCCAAGTCCAGATTTTCAAGACCACTGACACAAAAAATTAATCCATGTGTTTTCCCAACCCTTACAGGTCTAAAAGCATTTATGTCTTTTAAAAGCAGTGCAGCTAATCCAGGCCAAAGATAGTGTTTTTCTTCTGCTGAAGTGAAGTAGCAGATGTATTCAAAATATTACTTGTATTAATACAACCTGAGATAAAACTGCCTGGGTGAAATTTCCTTCCATCTATAGCAAGTCTGACTGAGTCATACTGAAACTGAAGTTATAATTTATTTATCACTGTCAAAGGAGCTCCTTTTCCTTTTAGTACTTGAATGCAGTGAAAAGTCTCAGATGAACTGTAGTTAACAATAGTTTGTGGTCAACCTGGGGAGGCATTTCAAGCAGTCATATTTGCTTTTGACCATGTTCTGTTCAATACTCTCACTGCTGATGTGGCCAGTGGAGCAGGGAGAGTACCTACATTAATTAAGAGGTTCAGCATTTGAAAGACTACATAAGAGTTCAAAGCCAGGTGAATATCTGCAGTTTGAAAGCAGAAAACCAGAGACTTGTAAAGGACAAGTGGAGCCTTGGAACTGGGGGTGAGGATTTTAAATAGCTTGATAGTAACTGGGTGGAAAAAATAATTCCAAGTTTACAATGTGCCACAATTGCATATGAGGCTGATTCAAAAGAACAAACCATATTCTGGGATGTTTTAAGGACACTGTTGGCTGTAAGACAGAGGAATGAAATTATTCTGCTCTACTTGCCATTGGAAAAGTCTCAGTCAAAGTACTGTATCCAATTTAGGGTGTTGCACTTAAAGACAGATGTATACCAAGTGGAGATAGAAGAAAGCAGCAGGAATGATCAGCTGAGGCAAGGCTGAATGAAGTAGCCTTATTTCTTTTAGTAAAAAAGGAAAGCAAGAAAGAGGGCTGATAATGACCTCTGATCTCATAAAAGTTTTTTTTTTTTGTAAAAAAGGAGGTGTTCTGTCATCTCCTGAGTCCAAGAGAGGGAGGACCAGAAGAAATAAGCTTGCTTCTCAACAAATTATATTTAAATAGGGGGGGGAAATTTAGTCACAAGATTTATGAAAGCATTAGAGCAAGATAACAAGATACAGGTCAGATTTCAATTAGTGAAGATTTTTAAGGACAATTTAGGCTTAGGTGAGGTGCATTAGGTGTGACTGAACTTTGTTCATTGAAGGAATATGAAGAAGCTGACCTCTAAATGTCCCTTCCAACACTGCAACTACAAAAGGGTGAATTCCACCTTACCTTTTCTCTGTGCAGTGCTTTAAAATAGGGATTCAGAGGTGGTACAAGTAAAGACAGTCATTTAACTTTAAAGAAAATTATCTTTTTTTTATGTGTGCTTCAAACATGCTGTCTCTTTTCATAGCGTCATAAAGATTGACGAGAAATTTGGACCAGGACAACACATGCTGTAAGGTCAGGAGTTGGAAGAGATTTATAATCCATATCCCTAGAATCTGACAGTCTGAATTCCTCCTGGTTGCCTAATGTCTATCTGAAACCGTAATTAAAAATATATCCTGGTGGTATGATGTTGCCTTTACTGTTCTCAATGGGAAACAAAAAAAAAATAGTGTCAGTCCTTTGTGAGAGGATTGGGGCATGAATTGCATGTTTTCACACTGTAATCGAAGACTACTTCCCCTCACCTTCCCCCAGTAGTCCTTATGGGTTTATTGAATTTGAAAATTTTGCCATGAGATTAAATCATATTATCATGCAAAAAAATATACCTAAGATGACCAAACCAGCCAGCTAAAATTTACAGGATGACTTTCTACAGCAGAAAAGCTCCACGTTTCATAGGCTACATGACCATGTGGCTATGAAAAGACCAACTTGAAAATGCTTCCCTTCTTATTCTTCCCCGTCCATGCAGATAAAAATGGAATCTCTGACACAGCACAATAAAGCCTTTTTCCAATCAACACAAACTAATGATTAGGAAGGCTTGGAAAGTGTTAAGTAGGATTATTCTTAAAATTGCTGTCTGAGGTTGCCTTAATGGGGATATAACTGGTTTTGAATAAGGATGTGTAAGTCACTGTCAATTTTCATCAAGGTGGCCCAGGCCTGTTTATCCTCTTGCTCTATGTGATGACACGCATTTCAGCCTAGGTGAAAATGTCCCGTCCATCTCCTAGAAAAGCTTAATAATTTATTTGTAGCCCAACTCATTCTAGACTTGTGCACACTGCTCATCTCTGCACTGCACAGCCGTCTCTTAAAGCAGCAGTACTGTGTGCTTCAAACAGCTTTGCCTGACACCCTCCTGTTTTTCATTATATTGTTGTGTTTTGTTCTCAAAACAAAAGAAAATGAAGAATCGATACTGAGGATGTTTGGGAGAAATATCATGACCTTGCTTACAACTGGTACAATTCAGCAACCAAGCTGCAAAGGCAAATTCACCCCTCTACCACCAAGGTGAGGACATAGAGGAAGAAAGCTGCTCATGACATAACTGTCCTATAGGGTGTTAGGTTAAATATATATATATATATATATATATAAGGTACTGCAAAACTAGCATCATCTCATTAGCTTTCTTCTCTTTTGCTGTTTGGAGTCAGTCTTTGCTGTATAGTAATGCATATGGCATAGGAAAACAATGTTTCTGCATTTTTATCTGTTAAGGAGTTTTTGGCTCTATTTTACCAGATCAGTATGACTCTGCACTCCACCAAGAACTGGCTCATGTCACACCTGAAATCACAGTGGGCTGAATGAAGTGAAGCCACATGGTCTCACTCCTCAGGCTTTCCGTTGTTTTCTTGCTTGCTTTTCTACCTGAGTGAGCAGTCCTGTATTCAGCTTCAGACTGTAATCATCTGCTCTGCATCCAGATTTTGAGCTAGGAGAGCGCAGCTGGTCTGTGACTCAGCAGTTCTGCTTGCAGTAGGTTTGCAGGGTCAGTTCCACTGTTGCTGAAGCTATCCTGTATGTGCTGTTCCAGCAGCATCCAGCTGCTGTGCTGCCAGGGATGCCATCACATGAATGCTGCACTACTCTTGATCAGAAGCCTCCTGAAATCTGAATTACTTCTGTCTTTATCCCCACCATTGCTTTTAAAGCATAGTATACAGTATTGGGAAGTATTGTTCTTCCTCCTGAAGAGAGGAGCTGCTGAAGACCCAGAAATCAGAAGCAGGTGAGCATATCTGAACTAGGCAGGGTAGTTTGGGACTGCAAAACTCAGCTGTAGGAGGGCACATACAGTCTCACATCCAAACTTCTCCTTTGCATCAAATGAGATTGCAGAATGGAGAAGAAACCAGACTAGCAGCTTTGATAACTATATGGACCTGGATATCTCCAACTATGCAAGCAGAAAGCCTTTTTCACATTGTTAAGATCCCACTCTCTGAAATCTGTGAGTTTCCCATCCTCTGCCTCAGCTTCTTTGCACCAAACTACTGTTCTGCAGATCATCCGGGCACTTTCCCATCCAGGTTCCCCCTTTCTATGGCACAATGGAATTTTTAAGGTTTTGTTCTTCTGTACCAAATGACTTGACATTCTGTAGTCTCTTTGGAAGAATTTAGTGGCTTGGAACAGCTAGGACCATGTGATTAGATGTAGACATTAGGTTCTGTTTGCGGATTGCGAGATTGGATTAAGTAGCAATTTCTAGACTCCATGAAGTTACTTCTCAACCCATATGTCCCTCAGTCTCCCTCTCAGTGTTTTGAACACACAGTAGTTATCAGAAACACACACTTTATGCCGGTTTCTGGACTGATAAATGGTGTCTTCTATAATGCAAGATTAGAGAGCAAGCAATATGCATGCATCATTACAGGATAATAGGTCCTAACCTTCAGAGAATCCAGGTTACCTTCTTTTTCTCCATGAATTTGGCCGTTCTTTCAGATCCAGGCCCAGACGATGTTCTTGCTGATAAGGTAAAAAGGGCCAGGACATTTTTCTCTTTCCCTTAGTAGCCAGGCAAAAAGAACCCAAACAAACTGTATATTCTCTTACACTCCAAAACAGCCTCAGATTGTCACCTGGGAATCATCTCTGATTGGTAGCCCGTGCTACCTCCCAGCTGTGTCCAGCATTACTTGTGAGAGACCCTCACCACAACAGCAGTGGGACGTGCCAGTGACTAGAACACATGGACACACACACAGCCATGCTGTGTGTCTGTCTGCTTTATTAGTACAAATGTAGCCTGGGGGAGCCAGAGATGTCTGGTCCTGAGATATGCAGATACCAGGAGGCCAGCAAGAGAGAGGAACCCACAGATCTTGAGGAAAGGGTGCACATCTATATGAAAATGCAGACACACATCTGTTACACAGCGTATGAGGAGTGGTACCAGTGGGCACATAGTGGCATGAGCATTACCTTTGTTAAAAGCCAGGGGACATACTGAGAGGGTCCTCAGCAACACCAGGTTCTGATTTGCATTTTGTAGAGCCAGTGCTGTTGTGCCCTCAGTGCTCTTTGTACTTATACCAGTACAAGCAAGCAGAATATACTCTCTCATGCTCTAATTGACCCCTCATTTTGCTGCACAGGCAATGCTGGAATACCTACAGTGCAAGCAGGAGCTGCCTCATAAGAATATAGTGAGCTCAAAATAGAGGTCCCTTTAGTCCATTTCTCTGTCTCTCATAGTCCCCCATAGCAGATGCTCAGGGAGTAGCAGGGCATGCATCATATATCCCAAAGACAGCAGCTGAGCAAATCTGGAACAAGAAGGACTTGGATAAAAAAGTGCATTCTTCATTTTCGGAGTTTGGGCTTTATCCATGTGCTCTGTTTGTGTGCATCACATCACTCCTGCCGTAAAAGCAAATGGCTCCTTCTGTCCTGTTGCAATGAAGAGCAGAAATGGTACCATCCAAAGCAATCTCTGCTGTATAGACCCCCACGTTTCTGCCCCTCCACAAGCCTGGCACAGCACAGCTCCTCACAAGCCACTGAAACAAGAGCGCACCTTGGTTTTTGATTGTTTTGTAGCAAGACCTAAAAGAGTATTCAGGTCTTGTGGCAGCTTCAGATCTGGGGATCACCCAGTCCACGTGAGGCTGGATGGAGAGCATCTTCCTCCAGTGTGCTTTACCTCCAGTACAGCCCAAATTAGGAGCACCCTGTGCACATAGACATCTCTTTGCTCAATGTGTGGGTGTCACACATCTCTGTGTTGCCCTGGAAAGCCTTGCAGTTCTTGGCTCCTCTGCAGCAACTCTGTGATACAGTCCTGCTACCCCCTTGTGGGCCCCAGTTTTCTCATGGTTCTGGGGAGCTGACGGCAGATGTCCTATCACGAATGGAAGAGGGTACCTGGGGATGGTCCTTGCACTTTGAAATATTCTGTTTTTTTCTCAGAAATTAAGAGTAAGCAAAACAGGCCAAAGAGGCTTGCCTGAATATACAAGAGCTTCTGCTACTATGGCCTGAGCCCGCCCTTGAGAAGCATGTTCAACTAACAGAGGAGAAAGCCAGGCCAGAAAGTGGGTGAAGAAAGGAAGAAAGAAGGTGCTAATGGAATAAATCAGTTTCCTAGGACCTAATGGCAACAGCATGTTGGCACAGCTAAGCATGAACTTTGGGTGTCCTCCTGTAACGTGCCAGCTCGCCAAAAGAGCATCAGCAATTTAACAGACTCTGTCTCACTTTTCCTCTCTTTTTCATGTAAGTGATCCTCAAGTTTTGCCAATAATGTGGTAAAAGAGAGAGGCATCTCACATAGAAGTAGTTCTTGCCCAAACACTTTATGTGCAGAAAGTGTTTTCATCTATGTGTGCATTTCTGCTGTGGTTGCTCACTGGAAGATTTGTGCTATAACAGCACAATTTTGAGCTTTATCTCAGTTTCAGTAAGTAGAATGCTGCAAACTAAAAACACCATAGGTTTGAAGCTGCCTTTGTACCTTCCTGACCATTTTACTATCCCCCAACACAACATATTTGCAAGAGCATGTAGTGACAGGACAAGAGGGTATGGCTGCAAACTAAAAGACAGAAGTTTAGATTTGACATTAGAAAAGAATTATTTATTGTAAGGGTGGTGAGGCACTGGAACAAGTTGCCCAGAGAAATTGGGAATGCTCTGTGCCTGTAAATGTTCAAGCTCAGGTTAATGGGGCTCTGATCAACCTGGTCCAATTAAAGGTGTCCCTGCCCACAGCTGGGAACTTGGAAATAGATAAACTTTGAGGTCTTTGCCAACCCAGACCACTCTATGATTCTATGAACATTCCCACAGCTCACACCATACACATAACCAGTATTAATTACCTCACTACAACAAGACAGGCAAAACTAGCATTGAAGAAAACAGCAACAATTACAGAAGGTAGCACTAGAGCCTGCCAGGTGCAGCTCTGTGTCTGAGAGGGTGGCCCAATTTGTGCTGGAGGCTTGCAAGCCCCAAGTGTGTGCCACATCATTTTGCTCATTGAGAGCACAGAGCCAGGAGCACTTGTTTGTCCTCATTGTCATTCAAAATGGGATAGTTTGATACAACCATGCTGCCCATGCTTTTGTGTCAGAAGGCTCATCTCTTGTGTGTGTCCTACAGCCCCTGTTACACGTGTGATTTCCACTTCTGAGCACAGGCTGGGTGTGGGGAGGGACAGCCTTTTGTGCACCACTTCTTGCCATCCTGGCCCTACAGCACGAAGTCATGATGCCTACAGTTATTTCATACCATCCCCTGGTGGGCTGAGGCTTCCTCCTCTGAGAGAAGTGTGTGTCCTGGAAGAAAAGAAGGGTGGACCTCTGCTTAATATCAGTGCTTGGCTGCGAGTGCCCTCCCGAACGCTGTCAGCACCACTCAGTGGGATTTGCCTCCCCGCAGCCAGCACCTCTGTGCTGAGCTGAGCCCTTAGCTCCAGTCATCTTTAGTCTTCCCTATCCCCTGTGCTCTTTACGCTCTCAGCTGTGTTGTCTCTCTTTTTTCTTTCCCTGACTCTCCCCATTTCTTTTTCCTTTGGGACTTCTCTTTGCCTCTCCCCTTCAGGCTTCCTGTCTCCCCTCCAAGCTGGCACTTCCGACAGCAGGAATTTCAAGATATGGCATGCTCATACATTTTGTATTAGCTCTTGGGGCTCTTAAGCTTTCTGACATCACGGGGTTACACAAACTAGCAAGCACTGTAGTCCAGGAAAGCACCTGGAAGTAAGCGAAAAGGAGGGAGAGAAATTAAATGCTTAGCAACAGGAATGCCACACTTTTGAAGTATTAACTAGCTGTTCATTCAGTCGCAAAGGGTTACTTCGTTAAGAACTCACATTAAAATTAAGCGGGAGAGAAAAAGCGCTTGCTGGCTAAAGGCTGAGGATAAACCCAGCATTTCTTTATCACTGCCTAAGGTAAAGAAAAGCCTTAATTACAATACTTGTCTTTGAATAATATTTCAGTCATAACAGCATATTTCTCAGATTCTGCATGATAAGTGCATTAATATTTATTCATTTTCTATGACCTTTAGATAATTCCTAAGGGTCCTGTTTTGCTAGCATTGATGTTTGCTTATTTTTTTATGCTTCTTCTGTACAGTGGTCCAAAGCTTCATCACCATATATCAGCATCTTTCTTGTCTTTGGAAAGCTATTCCTGTGAACAGGATGAAAAAAAAAACGTGGTTATGATTTTGTTCTCAAGCATCAAAACTGATATTTAGGATTAGAGACCTTCTGCTGTGGTAAGCCCTGATGGACCACAGACTTAGTATAGAGACTTATAGAGTAGAGAAATTTATTCCTGTAGAAACTATCAGGACTGGGAAAGACTTGCCGTCACCCTTTTTTCATTAGTTTTCCTTTTAGTCTCATATGTTTGTCATTCCTTGGTGTGTAGTTTCCTTTGTCGACTTGAATACACATCCAGCTTGCCTTACACAGGAGGGCTGCTCTGCTCACTACGGGAGTGAGACTATGTCCCTTTGATTTCACTATTTAAAACATGTACTTTGCATTTCTAACACCTTAGAAATGCTTTCTACACTCTAAAAACTTCTTAAAATACTTAGAGTTTGCCTTATTCACCCACTGACATTCAAACTGAAGGGGCTTTGGTGAATTTTTATAACTTAAGATATGGCTAGGTGAATATCCTTACCAGTGTTCTTCTCAGAACATTTGCTTGCTATGGAAAAGGTTAGTATTTCAAATTACATAAAACCTTTTTGATTTCCAGTTGTAAAAGTAGGATAGAGAAGATCAATATTCAGACACTAGCACCTGGCCAGTGGATTTTCCTGAATTCATTTACAAATTCCATTTTGAGCAAAAATACACTTGTATTAAAAAGTATGAGCTACATCAGATCTCCATCTTCTGAACAGTTTACAGGCAAAAAAAAAATCTGTAGTTCTTCACCTAATGTCTAAGTGCATATTTAAAAAAAAAGATCACTCCTAATTTCTAGAAGCAAGTACATTTGAATGAGACTACATCTCTTCTTTTTGGTATGCCAAATACTGAACTCCTAATCATACTGTTAAGTCTTTGGGGATAAAAATGCAATTCTGAGAAGAATGTAAATGCCCCTTATGAAAAGAAAAGTCTCTTATCTGCAGTAATTTAGTGAATAGGCTCTGTGATGATATCTGAAATGCTGTGCTTCACCCACAGAAACTCTGCCTCCCACCTTTACTTTTTTGGATCAGTAATTTCCAGAATTGGAGAGATAGCTAGGCAGAGAAATGCCAGGGTGGGACATTTACTTATATATCAGTGGATCACAGTCTCTTTTTCAACTAAACAATTCAGAAAAACAAAAGACACTATCTTTCTGGATGGTTGTATTTCTTTCATAAGCAATGTCAGTAGATAAGGGTGTATTTCTGTTTTCAGCTAAGGAGAATTTTATCAAGCAAAGCATCAAAATATTATCTAGTCATGCATTTGTCCCAGTGGAACAAAAGATTTTCAGAAGCTGAAAGAGAAAAATGCAACAGCCTTCGTATTTAAAAATCTTCTATTGAAAATACAGGACAATAGTGACATGTTGAAAATAAATACTGGTGTTGGGTTTTTTGTAAACACAAAAGAGGCAAATCTTAGAATCCAGATTAATTTCACCTACATTTACAAACCAAGAAGAAGCTAGACTACTTGTGAAGATTTCAATGAGGAGTATTCAAAGAAGAAATGCCTTTTGCTTAAAGCAGGCAGTAGTATAAAGCCTACTTCGTATTTTGTACATGTCCTTGGATTTATGTTCTGATTTTCAGCTATTCTTAATATTCACAGGAGCTGGAGAAGTTTCTTTAGAAGCTGGAGCAGCCACTATACCCACATCTTAGGTACTATATCGACCAAATCCATTTCCAAGACTGCAGTCCCAAATCCCTCCCAGAGCCTGGAGCCCAGATGCCTCAGAGCACTGAAATGATGAATCTCTTCCTGGGAACAGATTACTGGAGCATAAACACTGTGAACGCCTCCCCAGCAGTGTACCAATCGCTGATGCTGTATCTGGAAACAGATTCAATATATTGGATTGTTTCAGAGCATCTTATTTCAAAGACAAACACAAGATTGCTCCCCCCAGTATGTGAGAAACAATATTCTAGCTGACACAACTAAACATGTTACAACTACCATGGGTACAAATATCACAGTATTTGTCAGTAGTTGTCACAGTCTCACTAGGTATAGTCATGGCCTGGATCCCAGGTAGGAGTATCCTGATGAGAACCTACCTCAGTGACCAGCCAAGTATGATACAACATTTGGGACCGAGAGCAGATATGCTTCACGTGTAGTTCAGCATGCAGTACAACCTTCCTTTTAATCATGCAGAAATCTAAATTCACAGCCACTGTGAACATTAAAGGGAGGTGAAAATCCATCATTAACCCATGCACTGGCTTTCTCCTGGCTGTACTGATGAAGGATAAACACAGCAACCTTGTCTAATATTTTATTTTAATTAGAGTAAAAGTAAACTGCAATAAGCACACAACACTGGGAATTAACAGAAAATTAAACAAGTTCTATGTGTAAACCTGTAAAAACACTCTGAGGCAATTTGAATTCTTCATCAGGCTGGGGACTGTACATATATTTCCTTCTTAATTTATTTTATTGAGTGCTCATGTTTCATTCCTGAGCAGACCTGCTTGTATTGATTCAATATCATGTTCAGTAAAGTGTGTGTGTGTGTGTGTGTGTGTGTGTGTATGTGAATGTCTAATGGGAGCAAAGACCTGAAAGAGAAAATGGTCTTTTTTTGGCCAGATCACACACCCTTGGAGATTTGTCTGGCCCTAAGAGGATGTTATTGCACAAACAGCACAACCTCTTTTTGAAGCTGAGAGGGGAACTCGTGAAACAACATTTGTGCATTGCAGCTGAGAAAAGCTCTAATTTGTACTGTTTCTCTCTGATCCATGCACAACAGATCTGAGAGGAGGATTTTGCCCTTAATTTGTTCCCTGGTGTCTACACATTTTGAGTGTGTTAGATCAATGAATGGTGCTACATTCCATATGTGCCACAACACGTAAACCAAGCTAGGTACACTGAAGATGAAGAGGCAACATCAACTTTGAACCTCCTGTTTGTAAAACAACTTTAAACGTTAGGCAGATGAGTTTGCAAAATGAATTAATTAGCAATAAAGACCAAAGGCACGCTCTTTGTGAATAAACAACATAGATTTAGATCTTAGTTAAAACTTGAATGTCAAATAATAAGGAGGTTTGTAGAGTCTGTCAGGCTTTGCAAATCCTGCACTTCTGAAAGGAAAGGTATTACTGCTCACAGGAGAAAATGCCTATATAAGGTTTGAATCTGTGTGGTGGAGTGAGACCTGCAGCTCAAAGATTCAGCATCTTTAGCTTTCTGTGAGAAAGATCATTTTATTGCTGTCTTTTATTTAGCTATGGTTTTCTCCTGGGAGGGCAGGAGGGCGTTAGCTCAAGAATTCTCTTGATAGATTTCAGATCAGCAGCTAATCTGTCACTTCAAGAGGTGACAATGACAGGAGGGAAAGACTTCCTAATTTATTCATAAAATACTTTATCTGTCAATTCCATTTATTTAGTTCATTCTTCATAGGTAAAAGTATTGAAAAAAGGAAATTAATCTTGACCTTGGAGGTGAGAAGTGGAATGCTGATAACTCCAGCTCTGGGGGCATGAGTAGGCCAGGACTTTTCTCACCCAAGAGTGTAAAAAACATGATAGACTGATATTATCTCATGCATTTTACCCCTTGAATTCCTGTTGATACCACAATACCACAGAGGCTTTACTGACTTATTAACAACACTTACTGGAAGTTCATATTCAGTATAGCGAGTCACAGCCTTGTTTGTTATTTTGGCATAGCACAAAAAATTCTTGCGGTACATTTCGTCTGCCATTCTGTGCTTGCTGCTAATGAAAAGATTACATAATGTCAGAAATGCCAGAATTTTCTGAAAGAATTCCTTACAAAGTGTAAGAAGTCATATATATTTTTCAGTGAGCTGAAGCTTATTTTCAAGTTCATCACAGTCTGGAAAGAATTATTGTGTGATTTGCTGGGCAAAGAGTCTGAGCAGCAAGAATTCATTGGCCAAAACCCAATATAATTTTCTTCTTTGATAACAGTTGAAAAAGCACTTAAAATTTAATTTTGCTAGGACTCTCATGTCCTTAAATCTTAGGTGATGCAGCATACTATTTATGGAGGTCACTATGATACTGGGCAATTACATTTTGATTTCACAGTGGTAATATGAAAGAGGTTTTTGTTGCTAAAAGTTAATTCTTCATAACACAATAGAGTCTACTTATTTAGCCACTTTGAGTTACTATAACTTTTCTTTAAATTGAAGACTTTTACATCACCAACCTCAGATGCAATCCTTCCTAGACATTACAGGAACAGTGAGTCTGTGCAAAATGAGATATGAAGATTCAAGAACTGTCTTTCAGCTAATGGCGTGAGTTTGATCAGGAGCTGAATATCTTATTTACTGATCTAAACTATCTTCTGAGGTGGTATTTGGTCCATCCCTGGAATTCAAGGTCAGGTTGGATGGGTCTCTGAGCAACCCAGCTGAAGATATTCCTGCTTATTGTAGGAGGAAGTGGAGGAGATATTCTTTAAAAGACCCTTCTGAATGAAACTGTGTTATGCTATGAGTCTGTGCTTCACTTAATATGGCCCTCAGAGACATTCCCAGCCTTTCTCTGCCAGATTTCAATCTTCGAAATTAAGATGGTTTGCAGTCATGAAACATATATAGTTTGGATCATACGCAGCTTTTTTACAGTTACTCCAAAAACTTAATAAAGAGGAAATTGTCAGAAAATGATCTCTAAAGAGACTTTAGATATTCTAAAGTATTCTTTTCAAAGGCATATAATTTTTCCAAGTTTGAGTTTGTTTTTCTGGGGCTTTTTAGGAGATCTCTAGAAAGTGCATCTTGACATGACAGTACTTTCTTGTCAGGTGTCACTTTACATCAAAGTATGAACATGTTCATATTTTTAAAAATATGGGAAAAACAATAATAACGATAACAATATCCCTTTCCTTAATTTCAGTTCTGGAATGGCAAATATATTATAAAAATTTTATATTATAAATTTTATATTATAAAAATAAGGACAGCAGCTAGAGGCATGTATTTCTTGTGAAAAACATATGTTGTTTTTTTTGAAACTGCAAAAATAATTGCATCAGCAAACAGAGAGCTACTGTGAAAAGCAAAGTATGTCACCATGTGAATTTCAGACAAATTCTTCAGTTGCTGAGATTTTTGTGTGTAAAACATCTCTCTTGAGACATACAGGAAAGGAAAGCAATGGTACTTTTTACAGCTGGTACTGCTCAGCAGCATTGGGGACCAAGAGTTTTTTGTGAAAGCTTCACATTTTTGTTGTCTGGCTTTCGGTTTTCCTCCTCTGAGCATTGTACAAGTTAGAGTCATCCCAGTACCCACCTGGGATGCAGCTGAAGTGCAGAGTAGGACCTTTGAGCTGAGAGCTGTTCCCTGATCACACAGTTTAGACAGGAAAAGAACGTCTTAAGTATTTGCCTTCATAAGTAGACCTCAGCCTCTTGTTTCCTTTTTCTTTATCCACCGTTGCTCAAATTGAGTTTTCCAGCAGTTTCCTCAATCTAGTATTTTTCCCTAATTATTTGGTGTGAACCTGAAATGTCTGAAATTTCTAGATGGTCTCCATCTCAAATATTTGTCAGGCCCAGGACAGCATATTATATAAAACACATGGGAACAAATGCATTCAATATTGCCAATATGACTTATGTTCAGCAAGTTCAGTACGCACTGACAACCAAGATAATGCAGGAACATTATATTTATATCAAGGTTAAAATAAAAAAAATCAGTTTTAAAGAGGATACAAAGAAATGTGTATTTACATGTAAGTCATGACTTAGTTATCGATTTCTCTACTCGATTTTGCATGAATATGTCATTAGGAAATGCCAGACCAGAACATCAGTGAAAGTTTCATTCTTTGAACTAAGCTAACGGTCAGAGTGACTGTGAATATATAATGTGTGGGTTCATATTCATATATATATATATATATATTCATATTCATATTCGCATTCATATTCATATGTATGTATGTATGTATATATGTATATAAACACTGAGATGCCCATGCATGAATGTATGAACAGAGATGAAATATGTAAATATGCATGTAAATATGTTATCAAATGTAGGTACATGTATTTACAAATGCATACATGGAAAGCTAATGAAAGAGAAGCAAAAGCAGCTGAAATTACTTCTACGTCTCCATTCACAGAGGGAATATGTCAGAAAGGGCCATCAGCACCGGCCTCATTGAAAAATCGACTCCACGAGTGGCCAGAGCTCCAAGCATCCTTGTGTCACTGGAAACCAAAATTTTGGAGGAACTTGCTGAGACATGAAAGAGTCTATTTTCCATTAATCGGAGAGACATCTGAGCTGGCAATGACCATTACTGTTAATGCACATTATACATGTAGGGCCCCGTGAGGCTCCGTGGGGAGCTGTACCATAAAAGCAATGTATTTGCAGGTGTAAAGACCACATCTTAATTTAATTAAGTAATTAGATTAATAAAATGAGGCATCGTAATTCTTCTGCAAGGGAAAATTATTGTTAGCATCCTAAAAATGGGGCAAAACTCAGCAAATGTCTGGAGACAGAAGGGAGAAATACTAGCGACAGAGAGTGGATTTTTGCAATAGCAAAGTCACATTTAAGTTACTTTTTCACTGATTTTGTTCTCTGGATTTTTCAAAACAAATGGTTGAGAGTTGCAGCTGTACCCCCTTTCTTCTACATCTCCTCTTTGCAAAGCATATCACAGTAGAGAGCTCCTCCAGCTGAGCAATTTGCAACTTCCCTTCCGTGTGGGACACCAGACAGAGCTGTACAAACAGTTATGATTTATCTATTTTTAAGCTATTCAGCAGCACCCCTTTGCTGTTGTATCTAGCTGAGATGGAGTTCATTTTCCCCCAGCAGCCCTCACAGTGCTGTTCTTTGAATTGGTAGCTGGGAAGGTGCTCATAACACAACAGTATTTTGGCTACTGCTGAGCAGCTGGCACAGCATCAGCACTCTTTGCTCAACCTTCCACACCTCACCAGCAGATTGGGGTAGGACAAGATCCTGGGCAGGGACACAACTAGGCCAGCTGACCCAAATTAACCACAGGGATAGTCCATGCTGTATGACATCAATTGAAACAAAACAGCTAAAGGGAAAGGAAGAGAAAAGGGAGGAATTTGTTATTTACAATATTTGCCTTCTGGAGGAACTGCCAGGCGTGCTGAAGCCCTGCCTCAGGAAGTGGCCAGACATCACTTGCTGACGGGAAGTAGGGAATAAAATTATTAGTTTTTCTCTTTACTTGTGTGTGTGCAAACTTTGGCTTTTGCTTTAGTAAACTGCCCTATCTTGACGTAAAAATAATTTTTCATTTTATTTTCTCTCCACTTAGAGAGGGAGAGATAGAGCGGCTTGGTGGGTACCTGTTGTCTAGCCGTGGTCATCCCACCACACATAAATAGCACACAGACCTAGTCACAGATCTATCTAGACTGATGCCAAAGTTTGCCAGAGTGAAGAAAAAAATCATCACTTGTTCTTTTTCGGGATTTTTTTCCTAGGCGTTCCTGCTCCTCTTGGGTGGCTGGAGCTGTGTGATGGCCTGAGAAAAGAGGAGCACAGCTCAGAAAGTAAAAGTGAGGGATAATGAGTATAATTTGTAATTTCAGTTTTACTAAAAGGTGTAAGGAAAAAGAAGGGTCAGTATCTGCTTTGTCTCCACCTGCGGGTCTTCAGCCTTCAGACAAATCAGAGAAGAAGGTTTCCGGGGGTAGGGAGAACACTCATGCTATGTGCAGAAAATGGATGAGCCTCAGAATGTAACATGGATCCAAAACCAAGGTGATTTCTAGGTATTGAGGAGCTATATTAGATGTCCCACCTTGCTTTCTAAAATTCTTTTTTTCCTGCTTGCAAACAGAAACTTAGTTTATAAAAAGACTGGTGAACCCAAGTCACACTTTGAGTCATAGAATAATATTCCTCATTTTTTTCTACTATGTCATCTTAAGAGTTGATTGCTTTATGCTGGTTGAAGAGTGTTGCTCTTGGACCACTTCAGAAATACACTGCTGGAAAATGCAAAATATTTGCTATAATGTAGGAATGGGCCTAAGAAACTGAATGATAAATTCTATAATGAGAGATATAAGTGAGGCAGGTGATTTAGTTAAACACAGAAATAATGCATCATGCTGGATTTTCATTTTCCTTGTTTGGGAACTGCATGATTGTGCCAAAAATGATTTTTATTTTTAAATTAGATAAAGAAAACCCCATTCAATTTGGCTTTCAAAATAAGAGTGTTTTACCAGTTGTATTTATATTCATTGAATTCCAGGGTTACGTTTCAGGAACAGTAGGGTACTCGCTTTGATGCTGAGATTAGAAAAATGTCCACTCTTATTTTTTCCAGCACTGAATTGAACATAAAATGTTTTCTGAAGATTCAGTTGGGCTTTTTCAGCCAAATTTACTTAAGCATGCCTGTTCATTGTGGAGCTGAGGAAATGAGAAGAGGATGAAGAGTGCTGAGGATTGTTTTCTTCTACGTCTGCAAAGCATTTTTCATCATTTTCCTTTGAAGTCTCTGAAAATAATCTGGTGTTTGTATTAACTTTTTGTATGAAAAGAGAAACTGATTTGTCTTTCTAGGGACCATTTTAAACATCAGAGAATGTGAAGAGCAGGAATGAAATCTACCTGACTAAACAAAGCCCAGCACAACAAATGCAGCCATTGGAAGGGTTTGCTTTAAATTCTGAGTTCGTTCTTGCAATAGCGCTATCCAAATTCACCTCCTAAATAAATGAACACTGCAGCTCCCACTCCAATGAGAGAAATATCTCTATGCATGCCTCGGGGTTCCTTCTGACTTATGACGTCTGGATTTCAGAGCAGCATCCGTGGGGTAAAATAAAAAAAAATGCAGAAAATACAGGTATAGCAGGATTACTAGTTAGGAACAGCAGGAAATTCACTACCCGTGGATGGGTTTTATGAAAGTGCAGCAAGTTCTGCATCTGTTTCTCTAGTTGATCCTGTAAGGGAAAACAATGCTCAAGTTAGTTTTGCTTTCAGTGAAAGTTAAACCCTCTCTTATTTCAGCCTTAACACAGGGAACCTCAACAAGTTTATTTTGGAATCTCTTAGATTTGCTTGGCCCTAAAAAACAGGGGAAAGATAATTGAGTATATGGAATTTAGTCTTTGTCACAGAAAGTCATAAAAGTCATGACCTTCTGTGCTTGATTTCCTGATGATATATGACACATATGTCTGCCTAATTTAGTGCTTATTAAATGAATAATGTTAATGGTTAAGGAGTATGAAGATTTAATTAGATTTTGCAAGCAGCTAACTACTGTAGCAAAAAGAGCTCTTTATTCAGTATTTACTGCAAACGTACCAGAATGTCACCAACACAATCTGAAATGACTAAAGCCAATACAAAAACCTCAAACTTTGTTTAAAACTAATGTGCTATTTTTAAAAATTGATTTTGATGTTATTCTCAGGTGAGATTTATTTTTTATTGAGTCTTGACAATGAATAATTATGGGAGACTTCAGATGTAAAAGAACCAACTAAGGATGCTCAGCATTTTATTTAGAAACACTTCCAATTTGAGCTTCTCTATGTCTTTTAGAGGTTGCATTTGTTTATGTATCTACTTCAGAGTTAGAGTTGTTGGAATGATGCAAGAAATACACTTGCAATTCAGTCACAAATGACTGATCATAGATTTACTGCTACTCCTACCACCATAGCAGAAGATATTTCCAAATATTAGTTGCCTAATATTCACAGTATTCAAAACACGGTCTGTGATTCTGTAATATTGTCCAAATTTGCACCTGGAATGCATTGTTCATTACTCACTGTTCATTTGTTAGTCATAACTCATTATCTTTTGTTAAAGTTTCAGTCAGCTAATCAAGAAGCAGAAAATATACTGTATGACCAACAAAATCCCACAAATAATGATTAATCAAAATGAACTGTTCCTGAACAACTGAGTGACTAAAACTCATTCAGCTAAACCAGTTATCAAAGACATAAAATACTCATGTATTGACACCAGTCAAGAGGGGTTTGCGAATGAGTCATGAACCTAAAACCAATTTAATTTGGGTTTTCTAATAGCAGTAGTAAATGACTGTTTTGACATAAAATACTGAATTTAAGTGTCATAATTCCCCTTCTTTCAATACTACTTCTGCATGCCTTATTAGAATTAACTGGGCAATCTACAGTTGGCTGTAGAATTGCCACTGTCTTTTGTGGGATAAGGATTAGCACCTCTATGTGTTTTATTAAAACCACTTGTTAGTTAATGCTTCCTTGGCTTGTTTTCTCTGTAAGAAACTGTAACTTCTTGTTTCCATGGTCTCCTCTTGGGTCTCACTCATCATTTGGCATTTTCTTATTCTATTTTGGCAGAAACTCCATTTTGTTGGTTGAATGACGGTATCTCTGGGGCTAAGAACCTGACCCCATATCATAGTTCTAGTTACATGTTTGAATCGAACATTTTTGTCTGAATTCAAACTAAAGAATCTTTTTTTTCTGTCCTTTAACTATATTTCAGCGCTCTATGCATCATCATTTTGAAAGACCAGAATTCCCTGCTTTAAGGTAGCTCCATTATACAATGCATTAATATGTTCAATGGATTATTTACTCCAAATTGGACTCCAGTAAGTCAAGGCCAAATTACATACTGCATCTGAAAAGAAAATGGTTAAATTTAAAGATGTTCTAAAAAGAACAAAATATAAAGATATTTTGCAAAATATAAAGATACAGGATTTACCTTGGAGCTCTCCATGACCTTACCATCATCTCTGAATTATGTGATTTTTGGAGCCCCAGTATGAATTAGATGTAGCTCCATTAAATAAAAATGACTATGTAAGATATGGTTTCAACCAGTTATATTCAATTATTTTAATGAGAAAGCTAATCATGATGCATTGTGTAGTTCCTTTTCTAGAACAGCTACACTGAGATGTTCTGAGATTCCTCTTCCAACTGATAAATGCAGAGATGACATTTTGCATGAGCCAGGAGGTCTAGTTAACTCAGAAATTTTGGAATAAGAAAAGCCAAGAGCTTTTAGCATTGCCTAAACTAATATTGCCATTATTTACCCAGAAATAGAATTCTTATTTTTTGGCCACATCTGGAGATCTGTAGATATGAGAGACCACAAACATAATCAAATTTAGGACCAGAGGAGAAGAACACCTGCTATGTAATGTCTACTAATATCCTAGTGACAAGCCTTTTGCTTTACCTGTGAATATACAGCATTATTGTCATACATTATGTGAACACCCAATAATTTATTAAACCTATTTTTTAGAACAATACTAATATTTTTAAGTAGTTTTTGAACATCAAAGAACAAATTAAGCAGGATTTTTTTTTTCAGTTATAAACCACATACACTGCTTGCTACACTGCATTTACAATGTAGTGTTTCTAAAGAAAAAACAAGGATGGTAATACTAAGTGAAGGCTTGCAAATGATAAACGATTCACCTGCTCCCTAAATCTGAAGGGAAAAAAAATCCTTAGCATGAATATACACTTGTCAGATGCAATGAGAATAATTGGTCTAATGAACAGCTCTTTTCCATAGGGCTGGAAAAGATGTTGGTTCTGCAGCATAATTCTCCTCAATTTTCCCCCCTCTCTGAGCTCTGCTGCCATCATACAGAGCTATTTGTCTGAGAAATTGCCAATTTTTCCCATTAAAGGAAACTGCTTATTGTTCTAGCTTTCCTAATTTCATTAGCAGATGATACCATGCCTTTAAGAGAGCTCAGAGTGACCTTTTATGCATGATTTTGATGCTTTTTATTGAGAAATGCATCATACACATACATCTTTTAAAGCAGAACAAATGTACACATATATACATGAAAAAAATTCTTAGAAGCTACAACGTGTTGATGGTTTTCATTCTTTAATTCATATGGCAATAGGTTTTGAAGATTATCTACAAATGTCCTACTTCTGATATTTTGCATGTCTTTTGTTTTGCTAAGTGTTTTCATCCATGTTTTCACATGAAAATAGTGTAACAAGACTGGAAAAAAAACCATGAAATAGGATGAATTTTTTAACATAATATTAACAGCTTCTACTACTTAATTGTTTAACAATGGAGAGGTGAATACAAAGAGCAAGAGAGGAAATGAAAATACACAGTTTATGATGAGAAAATCCATGACCATTGGCTTGCAGAGGAAATAAGTACCTAATCATCAGACATGGGAACACTTGCTCATTATATGCTAAAATATAAATTGTAAGGATGTCTAAAAGCTCTCTTTCAATTGTCTAGCCTCATATTTATGCTCCAAGCAAAATTTGAAATGCTATGACTACATATGGCCTAACTATGCCTGAAGGGATAAACTCAGATGTTTCGAATAAGCATTTTCTCGATAAATAGTGGTACAATCTGGTGATTTCAGAGCTTTTTCTAGCTAACTCCAGATAAAAGAGAAACTCCTTTTAATCCAATGAAATTATATCTTTTTCACACCATGTCACTGCAATCAGGCCACAGAAGTCTTCAAAGACCTATTAAATATAAATAGTTCTATCTCGTCCTTAGTGCCATTCTTACCATATTTATTTCTTTGTGCTTTCTACTCACAAGTGAAGAGATCTCTGCTACTGAAGAGATTCTTGTTGCTGTTGCCATGGGTTTGTTCTTTCTCTATTTTATCTTGTATGTTAGTGGTAAAACTGAAGCATGGGTAGCTGTACATCCAGAGCAGCAGAAGGATGTCATAGGTGATTGCCTGTTTTGCTGCCTAAACTGTAAATGTTTGCTTATGCCAGCTATGTCACATAGTATCAGCCAGTGCCTTCAGTAGCTGGGCACATTCCAAAAGGCCAAAGAAGTCTCCTCTTGACCCATTCTGCATTTTTCCATGTTTCCCTAAAATGAAAAGTCAGGAAAATCACTCTGATTGCATCCAAGTTTTAAGGGTCTTAGCAAGAGGACACATGCAAATGAACTGCAAAAGCATGCCTGGAGTATGACAGTCTTTTCTCCATAAAACCATGAACAGCTTCTATTCACAAGCGAAGAAATCCCTCATTTGTGCAGTAAAGGAAGGCTGGCTTGAGGTCTGCTTTCGGTTTTAAAGCATACATTAAAGATTTGTCACTGTGGGATCTAACTGTGATCTCCGCAGAGATTTGCAGAAGCTTGCATTGGTGTGACTGTGCAGAAGCCCCTGTGAATCTGAGAAAGTGTTAATAAAACAGAATGTAGCAAGGAATATGTTTTGGAGTTAAGATTTCCAAACATTGGTAATAAGCAATAAGCCATCATTTATGGCTCAGAATTGGAGCCAGAAGCTTTTCCATTTGAATGTGACTTGTGACTTTATCCATTTGGTATTCACTTCCCTGCCAATATGTACGCACATATATATAAAAGACTTTCAATGATATTACCCCAGTGCAAGCTTTGCATCTAGGATAGAATTGAGTTCACAAAAATGCATCCAGGAGCATATATACTTACAACTCATATGGGTATTGACAACAGTAGCAAAATTGTGGTTTTTCAGTTTAGAAATTAGGACCAATGTACATATACATAGGATATTCGCTATTACATTATAAAATATTTTTGATGCCATTAAAGAATGAGATAACATGAGGACTGTAGCTATCCTGGTAGTGTTACTATCTACTCACTAGCTGGATTAATTAATTTATTAGAAAAAAAAATCATGTTTCTTAGCAATGATCCAAATTTCTTAATTTTCTATGAAAGCACATTGATATTGAGCGTACTATGCAGGCAGTTTGATTTTTCAGAACAACAAATGAAAGCCCATTTTAAAATCTTGGAGAATATGAGCAATTTGAATATCAGTGGGAACTGATTGCAGGGAATTCTGGCACCACTGTGTAAGAATCATCTGAGGATTTACTGTATTATACAGGACAGCTTGAAACAGCAGCATATATAGTTTCTGTTGTACATTGACCTCATAGGATAGTTGCAGCTAAATGTAGGTAAACAAAGTTTACCTATTTCTGCTTTAGATCATTTGGAGTTCACTTATCAATCACTATCAGACCTGTGAAACTAAACCTGTGGATTTATCCACTTACTTGCCATGCAAGTGAATTTACCCACTATAATGATGTTAAGGACTGTGACTTTCATAGTATGTGACATTTGCACATCTAACATGCTAGGTGGTACATGGATCATTAAAAGTCAAGGTCAAAAATGGAGTGTCTAAAACAAAGCAAAACAAAACAAGGTATCTGTACCTGTACTGTTATTAACTGGGCATAGATATTTATTTTTCCTGGTCCTTCATATAATGAAACAGTTCATATATAGAGATGTGTATTTATATAGTAATATAATCCCAAATCATTGCTCTAATGAAAATTTTTGGAGGTATTTTACCCTTCTATTGACACTTTGGGAGTAAAACACGGATTTCCAACCATATACACAACTTTCTGACATGATTGTCAATGGCAGACCAGACCTCTTAATATACAGAGGTTTTAGAACTTAATTCAAATATATTTTCCACGTTGAAGTTGCAATGGCTAAGTACACCTGCTTACTTAAAATTTTTCTGTTAGTTTGTAGTTTTCAATAGCTTAATCATCATTTGATTTTCTCAGTTTGTATTGCAGGCAGTTTATCCACTCTTCATCTAAACTTGAATGTTTCCTGTTTACACATCAGAAAATATAGAAAGATGATAATATTTAGAAAACAAAGAAAAAATGAAAGCTGTGTTCAAACACATTATTTATATAATTATCCTATAATTAAAGTAATTACAGTTTGTGATGAAAAAATAGTCTTTATTTTTTTGAAACACTTACAGGTTTCTTGAAGGGTGTTTACTGATCATCACAGCAAAGTGACATGAAAAATACTTGGAGATGTTCTCATTTCGGCAAAACATTTAAGCTGCATAAGACATGTTCTTCATGAAACAACTATGCCTCTTTACAGTCCATTAATTGACAGGCCTGTATGAAAGAGAGTTAGACTGATATTCAAAGACATTTGTGAGCTTTTATAATCTTGACTACAGCCACAGCTACTCTGCATATGAATTTTCTGAATAAGAGTGGATTTCTAACAAATAACATCGCAAGCAGTAAAAAATGGTGTAAATGAAAGATTTCTTGCCTTATGGTATTTTTTAACTTCTAGATTCAATTTGCTTTTCTTTATAGCACCTGGCAAGCTTGAAGCTAACTAAGTGAAAGCTCTGTGTCCATGAAGCTACCTGAACCTAGGATCACTAGTTTTGAAAAATATCCACTGACCATTTGAAAATACTGATCTGAGACTCAGAACATGAGGCCGTTACTCAGGAAGCCAACCCAGACAGTATTTCTACCTTCCATTGTTAGAAGTCTGTCACAGGCATTAGAATGAGGGAAAACAGGACCAGGGACCATCAGGCATTAGAATGAGGGAAAACAGGACCAGGGACCATCTCAGGGTACTTCCATCACTGAGGCGTGCTCTGCAGCAGTGTTACTCAGCTGGCAGCACACAGCCCCTTCCTCACAAAGCACGCTCTACACAGACATTTTGGACTGCTGGGGGATGACTGGGGGTCCTTTATGGATGAGGATGGGATTTTCCTATGGAGCTGTCCTGGATTTTTAATCCTGGGTTCATTTTTTTTCACCTCACAAGCCTTGTTTCCCTCTTCAGAGAGCTACACAACAAAAATCGTTATGGTCAGATTAATCATAGAAGCAATTCACATACTTCAAATAACATATACATGGCACATATTCAGTAAGAAATACTAGTCAGCTACTACATTTGCTTGATTACATTCATGTAAATATCAATATGTGCACAATCAATATCTGCCAGGACTGTGGAAAATTAGGAAAACTATAACTCTCATAGCATGACTTTTTTGTACTGTACAACTAAAGAGAAGTGTGTATTGACTTGATCTCTAGAGAAAAACATCTATTTATTATTTGAAATGAGCCATATCAAAGACAAGATGGATTTTTCTACTATTATAATAGGCAAAGTAGAACTTGTTTGAGAATTTTTTCTTCTTTAAATACGATCTCCAGCAAAATGCAATCTTTTATTTTTTCCTATCCAGCCTCATGAGCAGGGGCTAAACACTGTGAACACTTATGGGTGTTAAAATAAAGCCTTTAAAAAACTTCATCCATCCAACAACCTCCTTAAATCCACTCTCATTTTGAGAGTATAATGTGCTTTCACAAGTTCCTTCCTGCTATCATCACAAGCATCATACATGAGTGCTTTCCCTCCAGGATGGAGAATCTCAGCTAAGCACAATTTTAGGGTGCAAAGAAAATGTCTGTTTCTCAGAGGGACATCTTGAAGCTCTTAAAAAAAAAAAAAAAAAAGAAAAAAGGCAAGTCTTCCATCTGTCTAAACAGTACAACATTTACCTGAATAAATTTGGTTTTTTGGAGACCTATGAGTTCTAGATCTTGTTTTGGCCCTTTGGTCACGGCCCAGGAGTTGGCCCTATGGTCATGACCCACAGGCAACTCCTGCTGTATCTTCCAGTTTGCAAAAGGAGACCACTTTCTATAAGCAGCCAGTGGCTCCCTACCCATCAGTCTGTAAGGCATAGATAAACAATTTGCTTTTAAGTTATGACCCCAGAACAAATTACTTGGCAATTCATGTTTGCACAGGTAACCAGATCCACGGTAATTGAGTGTAGTTTTTATGCAAACTATCAGGTATTGAGATCTCTGCAATCTGGAGCAGCTTTCTGAGACTACCGGCTAGGAATAAATTAAATAAAAGGTTTATCTCAGCTGATTTTCTCAAAAAATGTTGAGAATAGAGACTTGGACACACAGTGCTGAAAAGATCCTGGGGCTTAGATAGGGCTGAGTTTTGAAAGACTCAGTGTACCTGCCCTACTAGTCAACTGTTCAAAACACTTAGGAAAAAAAAAATCCATTACCAAATAATTTTCAACTATTTCTCAATATTTTTAATAATATAACAATAGCTAGGAGAATTCATAGCCAAAAAGACTTCAAGGATTTTTGTACTCAGTACTTCTACATATGAGAAGACTAACTTTGCTAAGCCTGTCTCTTCCTAAAAGTGCAGCCACCTTGGGCAGTTAGTTCAATTTATTACTAACTCTGCTCTTAAAATGTTTCCCTAGAATTTAAAATATATCTTCCTGTCAAGATGAGCCTAACAAAAAAATTCCATAAAATACGTCAAAAAGTATTCTTTCAGCATTTCACAAGTACATTTTTACCACCCTGCTGGCACTTAATAACACTTTAAAATATTTCTTATATTCTTAAGGGTCACAGATTATTTTGGGGGCAGAATATATATATACATATAGTTCATCTTTCTTATTCCTTTGAAGAGTTATTTTTATTATTAAAATAATTGTTAACCAGAGAGCTGAGACTTGGAGTTGTGTCAGACTAGCAATTTACACCTTCAGCAGAGGATTTGGGAAAACTACACTGTTTTGACATGTTTCTTTCACTTTCCCTCTTTTATTTGATTTTATGGATCCTCTCATTTGTTTTGGAAAAGGTTTTGATGTTCTGGAAGAGGTTTAAGTTGCCTTTTCTTAATATACTGGTATTGTTGTTGTCATTCGACGATACCAGAAATCACAGAAAGTCTGGTTACAGTCAAGGATCATTCTTGCACTTTTCCTGAGTTCACCACGTGGGATCTGATATCTGTGTGCCCTTCAGAAAGAGAGGACCTACCTTTGGAGCACAACTATAAGTCAACAATTTACACGTCAAAGCCCTTTAAAAAATCACTTTCTGTAGATATGACATAACAGGTCTGGTGTCATAGCAGGTACCAACACACAAAGAAGCACTGCCATTTGTTTTGCTCCAATTATCACTCAAATAGTAAAATATTTTTAATTTCAACTCTTTCTTAAACTAATCATACAGCACATTAACATCTTAAGTGCATGTAGAATATGGTTAAAGAGAGAGATGCTCTGAGGGACATTAAAACCTAGCTGAAACCTCTAGAGAAGCTAAGCTCTTTGGACACACACAAAGAATTTTCAGACTAAAGAAGATTTAGGAGGCAGTTACAGCCCAAGTATCTGTTGATTTGGGTCTTGTCCTGGTTAATAGAGTGGCAGTCACTTTCTGTTACAACGGTTCCTTATTAAGCTAATCTGCCATCTGCATAATAAAATCGTTTGTCAACAATAATTGAGTCTGCTTTTTATTCAGCTTGCAGCGGTGTCTCCGTGTTTCTCCATGCTCCCAAACTTCCCAACTCACACTGCTGTGGTGTGTCCTAAATCACACCAGGCACTACACAGCTCCCAAAAGCAGCGCTGCCCAGGTCGTTGTAGAACAGCAGTAGTGTCCAGTGAACGAGAATTATTCTCTCATACCAGTGAAAATCTTCTCAATAATTTATTTTTACACACTGAAGACCAGAATATAAAAATCTAAGTTTAAAAAAGTAATTTTTAGATCCCTCCAAAGTATTTTGAATGGTACATGAAAGAAGCTGCATTTTAAACCACGGTTCAAATTATATCTCCTCTGGTATTATGCTGTGGAATTTGGGCAGATGATTCATTTCTACTTTTTGCAGTCAGATAATTATTCAAAGACCTTGATTCTTCTTCAGAAAACACTCTTTTTAAACCATTATAATCCTTTAACTGAAGTTCAGAGGAGTTACTTGTGATCACCATAAATTTGTGCCCAAAGAGGCAGAGTTCAGCCTGAAACTTTGAGGTACTGATATCAAGGGGAACTCTGACAAGATACACAGTAATTGTAGGATGTCTGACCATGAAACAGCCTCTGGTTATTTGACTCAGACCTCAGAACTGAACAGGATTGATCATAAACCTTCTATAGTGTTTGAACCCATTTTCCCCAATTATTTTTCTTTTCTTCAGCTCAGCCTTTGTAAGAGGTTAAATGAACTTATTTTTGAGTTGAGATTCATATGAAAATATCTAATAATTTTTAACTTCCCCAAAATCTCTTTTCCTTTTTTGTTTTTTTTTTTTTTTTTTCCCCATTAGGTAATCATCAGCAACATCTGCAATCATGTGTAATTCCAGAGCACCTAGTTGCCAGACAAATGTCTAAAAATTATTGGATTTTTTTTTCATTGTAATTAGAGGTATAAGTTCAATTAATTACTCTAAGCTGATTGCATCCTGCTTCCTCTTTTCTCATGTTTTCACCACAACCTCAAACCTTGGATGAAACAGAAGTCATAAGAAGTTAAGCTGCCAGCAAGTATCTGGAGATATTTTGAGAAAAATTTCACAGCAGTCATCTTACTTCATTACTTTCCTAAGAAGACACTCAGGAAGAGTGCAACAACTTTTTTTTTCCTTTGACCTTTTTTTTTTTTTTTTTTTTACTTAGGGAAGTTTAGTTTAGTCAGGATGAGCTAATGATTTGAGGATCAGGAGATCTCAAGTGGTGTTGACACTGATTTGCTGAGTCATTTTGGGAATACTTTCTATGTGTCAGCACAGTCATTTTGCTGGTGGAAAGAGTGACCTAATGTTTACCAATTTGAAAAATGGAGGGTTGTGACAACCACAGTGATTTAACCAGAAGAAGTATTTCACTGCTGGAAGCACTATGGTTGCAAGTTTTATGCACGATATTATCATTATACTTTCTTCTTACTGTTAAGGAATAGGTTTTACTTCACAGTTCCTAGTAAAAGTATTTTCTAAATCATGAGCAAAACAGTTCTTACTAGAGTTATCTTTACAGTAAGTGTGCATGGTGCACATGAATTTTTTTTCAGATATCTAATCTGAAAAAAATTTCCCTATTCTATGAAAACCAAATTAAATTAGAACAAAAACATTGCATTTTCCTCAAAAGAAGCAATTATGAATAAGCATAACCATGCAGATACTTTAAAGAAAGATTCTTTGTTCTGCAAAAAAGTAATAAATTTCTGAATGTGGGAACTAAACTGATCTCACCTTTAAGAGCTGGAACTTTGGTTAGGTTGAGGGAAATTTTTAGGTGTCACTCGAAAATTTAAGTCCTTCATTGAGAGTTATGAAGGAAGCCTGCCTACATATATTTCAAGGTATAACTTTCAAGGTCACTCATTTATTTTATTCTGTGTTCCCAATATGTCTTTGCCATACATAATTTTAAAACAAATACACTGGATTTTTTTTTTCTACAATATGAATTATCCAGTCGCAACTATTTCATAGGATCAATAGAAGGGCCTGGGTTGAGAGAGACTTTAAAGATAATCTAGTTCCAATGCCCTTGCCTTTGGAGACCAGCTTGCTCAGAGCCCCATCCAGGTTAGCCTTGGACAACCCCGGGCTGGGACATCCACAGTTCCTCTGCAGAACCTGTCCCACTGCCTCACCACCCTCAAAGTCAAAAATTTCTTTCTGATATCTTATCTAAACCTACTCTCTNCCAGTCGCAACTATTTCATAGGATCAATAGAAGGGCCTGGGTTGAGAGAGACTTTAAAGATAATCTAGTTCCAATGCCCTTGCCTTTGGCAGAGACATTTCCCAGGAGACCAGCTTGCTCAGAGCCCCATCCAGGCTAGCCTTGGACAACCCCGGGCTGGGACATCCACAGTTCCTCTGCAGAACCTGTCCCACTGCCTCACCACCCTCAAAGTCAAAAATTTCTTTCTGATATCTTATCTAAACCTACTCTCTCTCAGTTTAAACCCATCCCTCCTTGTCCTGTCACTCCATGCTTTTGCAAAAATATCTTTGCATTTTTGTTGTAAATTCCCTTCGGGTACTGGAAGGCCTCAGTTAGGTCACCCTGAAGTCTTTTCTCCAGGCTGAACAATCCCAATTCTATCAACCTGTCTCCATCCCTCTAATCACGTTTCTGGCCTCCCTTGAACTCATTCCAACAGGTCAATGTCCTTCCTGTACTGGAAAAGCAGTGTTTGATTTCATCAAGGTCTTATTGTGATGTGGTGTTTTTTCAAGAAATAAGAGATTCGATATTCCTGTGGCAAAGGGAATATCAAGAATTAGAAGAATGAGAAACAGAAAATATTTAAGGATGACACCGAAGACATAGATGCTCATAGTTAACTGCCTCTGCCAATTTTCTGTAGAATCTGCAGGAGTCACAAAGACAGGATTTAATACATAATGAAAATACCTATGGTAAGCAACCAGATTAGTAAAGTGCATCAGGTCTATCACGACAAGAAATATTTTAAAGGTTTTAAATGCTGTCTGTTTCTTTCTACATATTTAGTCATGCTCCCCTATCCCACCTAGTTAAATAAGACTACTTGTATTCCTGATGGGAAGCATGTATGTAAGCATATCCTGAGTTTCTTTTCCCAGAGAAATTAGAAATTACTCGAGTTGATGTATCAGTGTCCCACTTTCTTTGAAGATGCTCATGGTGATATGTGGAGGTGTCTCGTTTTCCTACGGAAGAGGAATAAGAGTAAAAAACAGGAAAGATACACTAAATACCTGAAAGATCAATTCAGTAATAATGGGTTTAACCCACCAAACACCAGTCATTTGGCCAATTGAGAAGGGTCTGTGTTTACAAGACATCGTCTCTGGACAAGTACAGATATTGAGAATCTCAAGGCTGGGTCTCTCATTGTGGCAAACAGGAGGTGCAGAAAAATCCCATTAGCTACTAACAGGATTTGCACCCTTGTGTCTCATGCACCACTTTGAAAATTCACTCTCAGTCACCAGGAAGTATGGTAGTGTTCCAGCATTCAAAATTGTGTCATTCGGATACAGACAAGAAGCCTAGTTGACTATCGTGTACAAAGAATCAGAAGCACAAAGAATTGTTTATGGTTAAATATTTTATTTAAAGGCTGGGGTTTTCCACTGGACCTGTCTACATATGAGACTTTAATTAAAAAAAAAAAAACTAACTGCATCTTTAGTTATTTATAACTCAGCTTTACAGTTGGATGAAAACTGTTTCCAATCTCAAAAACACAGAGACATCTAAAGATAAAAGAATTTTAAAAAATTGTACTCATAAAATGGGAGCAGTTCAGTTGCATAAAAAACCCCAAACCAAAGAAAATACGTATATGCATGTGCATACGCAAACTGTTCATTTACCTATCATATTCCAAGAGTGTGTTATATTCATGACAGTCCAGATAGGTGTCCATACTTTGAATCTATACCATTTAATTCATATAAGCAGATTTTTATTGTGATGGAAATTCTTTGGCTTTCCCTTAGAGGATTTTGGAATAGTTCTTATTTTCTAGCTCACATCAAGAAATGAAACAAGAGCACACCAAGCAGATAGAGAGGGGTAGGAGAGGTGGAGACCACCATACCACACTCCATCCATGAATTCATACCAGTGATTCACTCAAGTCAAAATTATTTGTGCCAGACCTTCTACTAGCGTAACCTCCTACCTCAAGGTTTTTCAGTCAAGAAAAATGTAAGTGGACAGCCAGGAGTACTGGCTTAATTCTTCATTAACTGTATCAAATGCGCTAAATATCTTGACTAAGAAAATTGAAAGAAAATGATGTCCAGAAGACTCCTCAGAGCACTCTCTGTTTCCAGTGCAAGCTCTTTTCCCCTATCATAAGAAAAAATTTCTCATAGTAGGTAAGTACTCAAGAGAGAAGTAGATTCTAATAATGAAAATATGTGGTTTAATTTCTAATCAAAATCCTTTATATGATTGAATATGAAGGGTTCATCAACATATATTTTAGTGAGATGAGATAATGTTTTATAGTAAACGTTATCATTTGAAATAAGATCACTACACGCATGAAGAAGTGATGAGTAATACCTGAGGAAACCAAACCATATTTAAATGAAAGAAAGAATGTTTTTATGTCAGGATGTTTAGCAAGACTGTTCCGGGAGTCATTGCATATTCTGCCAAAATCTTATTCATCATACTGGAAGTCCTTCTGACAGCATTGCACTGCCTTTCCTCCAAAACATCACCTGAAGCCGTGATTAGCCTTTGGAAAATAAGCTGAAGCCATTATAAAAACCTCTAATGAACCCAGAAAATTTTTCTCTTGTGAAATATTGAAGTCCTGATATTCTACTAATGGGTTCTTTTTAGCATATTTTTTCCCCCTCAGAATTTTATCTCTGAAAATTAATAGCCATATCCATAGATCAACTCTAACCCACACAGGTTGAGTGTCTAGCTAAGCAGGTCACTCCTTTTATAAGGAGATCATTAAAAAAGAGGAAAATCTAATAACCTTCTCATGGTTTACATAAGAAAAGAACAAGTTTTCCAGAAGTTCGCCTTTTTGCATGGTGGGTAGTTATTTTTAAGAATTCTTTATACTTCAAGTAAAACCTAACTGCTACCTCCAACTTCTCTATTTTTCTTAAAGCACCAACTGCATCAGCTTAGCCAGACAGTTTAGGTGTGCAGGACAGCTCCATCCCTGATGCTTGAAGTAACCCCATGAAGTCAGTCCTAGTGAATTCACAGAAGTTGGGAATATGCTGCTGCTTGGGGATGTGGCTCTGGCTGCTGACTCAGATGATATATCTATCTTTATAGCATTTGGATTCTTTCTGCCCAACAGGCTTTTAAGGTCTCTAGGAAGTGCACAGGAGGACAGAGAGTATTAGAACAGAGCCCAAACCAGCCCATAAAGCCAAGCAGAGAAGATACAATATCACATACATGTACAGGCTGTGTAATGCGTGGTACTCAAAGTCTGCCAGTTCAAAATTCTAAGCAAAAGGATATGTTTTCCCCTTATTCATGGCTGTGGAGAGGTACTTCCATCTACCCTCCTGAAGGTAGGGAGACACCTATTTACAGTCCAAAAAGTGACTTTTGCAATTGCAATGCAATACTGGAGAGGCAGGGCTGATTTTAGCTCTTCTTTCACAGCCCAGCCTCATGGTTCAGGCCCAAGTGAATGGGAAGCACTCTGACTTGATCCTCTTTGCCTGAAGAGTCATCAGCCAGCACTGCTATCAGCCTAAATAGAGCTACTGCTGGGGTAATGCTGAAGGGAGCAGAAATGCTGAAGGGAGGAGAAATACTGCAGGGAAACACACTCTATCCTCTTTGTTCAGCCAAACCTGCTCCAAAGAAAATAAGAGCCATAGAGTCAGGAAACAGAGGGCCTGGGAACAGGAGTCTAACCCAGGCTTCAAAGACAGTTCCTATCTATTATGTACCACACATGGTAAAAAATGCATTAGTAATCCTGAAAGCAGTTGTCGGGCTCAATTTTTGACCTGCTGTGTGCTCTTGCAACTATGATATAGAGTCATGCCCCATCTTTGCAGTGCATTTGAATTTTCTTATCATAGTCTGAATATGGTTACTCTTTTACATATCAAGGCCCTTTTACAGAGCCCTGGGTAGTGCAGTCTTGGTTAAATGAAAACTGCCCTCAGCTGTTAGCCTTTCCAAAAAGTTTTGCAGACCACCTGTGGTATTTTAAGTGGGAATTATGTAGTCTGAATATTTCATATTACTAATTATCTCCCACAAATCCTTACTGTGTCCTCAGATAGTTAGGTCTGTTGTAATTGCTCCACTGCAATTTACAGAAGGTGAGAGAGTGAGTTCACCTTGTTTCAAAATCCTTTCCTATCACAAATTACTCTTTCATTCTGATAGCAATTTAGACCACTGATGGATAAGTTTTGTTCCTTAGCAGTTTGAAATAACCCAGCCATTACAGGTCAGGAGCTTATGCTGAATATAACTATGCATGTATAATGATACAACTGGTGGACTCAAAACTAACAAATAAATGTGTCATAGCATAACAAAATATATGGAGTTGGAAGGGACCCACAAGGAGTAGGTCTCCTTCATGTAGAGTACCACAGTTCCTTAATTTCCTTGTAGAGACAGAATTGGTTCCCCTGATATGAAAACAATTTTAAATTTTTGTTGTAGAGACTCATCCAGCTTAAATGCATTTTTGCCTCTGGTTGGGATTTACAGAACATGGAATTCATAGTGAATGACCATGTTTCTACTGTCTCATCAGTGACTTCAATAATACAATAAAGAGGTTTGTTCTATTTTAAGGAGTAAGCAGACAACATGGCACTTGTATTTGGATTCTAATTTGTGAACTGCTTGGCAGTCTTCTTTTCCCATAATGTATTCATCACAAGATATATTGGTTATGCAATAAAGTATTTTTTAATTGCTAGCTTTAGAAATATTTAAGTACCCAATTATTTTTATCTAAAAGACTATTATGGAAAAAAAAGAAGTTAAAAATGGATGTGGCCATGGCTAGACAAGGATTGTGAGTTGCACAGCAATACCGGTGAGCCTTTGATGAATTGTATAAATAATTAGTAACACACTTTAAGACATCTTTTTCTTGGTTCACAGTACCTGTGCTCATTTAATTCCAGCTGAAAATATGTCCATTCATTCACAGTGAAGGACACATAAGATGGTGACCAAGTCAATGGAAAAAATGATTCATGTTGATGCACCAAATACTTTCTGCACATACAGAGATCAGAGACTCACTGAGATATTAGGCACCAACACAAATTTGTTCTGCTCTGGCAAAAGATCACAGGCGACATGAGAGACATATATGTGGCAGAGTAGTACCCATAAATGAAGGCATGTGAGTAGGTATAATAACATCTAGTTTTTATGTGAATGCTTTTTAGTTACCTGAACATGAGATTAATAGCAAAAAACAGCACTCTATAAATAGGGTGTCTCATTTTTGCTTTTTTTCAAAGCTACATGAATACTCAAATATCCTTTTTTTGGTTCTTATTCCACACACATTGATGGAATGAATTTGGTCAGCACAAATGGATATGAGCCCCAAAATCAATTTGTATATTCACTGAACTTCACTAAACTGGACCTTGAAAACCTTCACAAAAATATTTTCACATTTGAAGAAGCACTTTGACACCTAAAGATGCAAGCAGAGTGCCTAACGTAAAAGCAGTACGTAATGACTGAAGATAAATGTCTAAATTCCATCAGGTTCTCAAATCACTGCAAAATTCTGGTCTTAGTATACATATGCTTCTTGCAAAGAGGAACAGAGAAAGATCTCAGGAGCTATACTTAGACAGCTGTTGACTCATCTCAAACAGGACTTTGGAGACCTGTTCTGCACCAGTCCATTGATTTGGAGAATTCCCTCAAACATTAAACAAATAACAATTAAGTATGAAGCCAAGGAAGATTGCTTGCTAACTTTGCTTCTTTTTCTAATGATTTACAGACCACTTCTGTGAAGCTTGTCCTCTCAAAGTTCTTCACATAACTAATACAAAATCAATTCCACTTATCAGTATATCCCCAGTTCAGACTGTCACACACAGGTTTTTTGTACTCTCTTATGTAAGTCAGCATTGCTGTCAGCTCCATCTGTGATACTTGCCTCTTAAGTGAATTACTCCAGTTGTGATGAAGTGGCTCCACTAAGAGACGACTAAAAGATGTCCTAGAATTACTTCAATCCAAACAACATTTTGTTTTATCATAACAATTTTTCTACCTCAATACATATAATTAATAATAATATATATTATACATATATATAATTACAATGTATACCATTTAACAGGCTTTTACTTTGGACATTCACCAAATTTCTGAGTTTATACTATACTCCAGGTGTTCATATGAATGTCATTACAGGACCCTCTGTAATACTTTAGAAATATTTTCTTTAAAGTTGAAAATACACCAGAGCAGGGAGATAGAAGGGCTGACTTCTTGATAAAAGGGCTATGATAGAAATTTTTGAAGAAGATATATATCAAATTGACTGTTGTCAACTATGTAGTAGAGTTCTGCTTGTCAGTTGTGTTGTCACTTTTCTACAACAAGGACAAAAAAAAGAATCCTTGGCATGACTTTACTTTCCCTTTTAAGTGTATGCAGAGAGGAAAAGCACTGTACCATATTAATACAGCAAGAATGGAAACATAGTGTTTTTCATAAGCTTCTGTTTATGTGAGAGCAACTATGCTATTTGCTTTCCTTTTCTTTTGTTGTCCAAAACCTAGTGAAGAAAACATAATGGGGTTTGAATGAAGAAACTTAGAAAGTAAGCTGATTTTGAGGAAAAATATCCTCATATCCAGCAAAAACTATAAACTAAAAGTGTTATTTCATTACCTATTCCATCTTTCGGATTTAAGAACTTTTTTTATTATTAATTAGAAAAACAGATTATAAGTACATTTTTCATCCATTTTATTAATATTTTTTTTATCCTGAGAAAAAAAATAGAAATAATTGGGAAAAAATACAGTAAAACATTTATAGGCTCCCAAACCATGCATAATTATTACTTCAACTTCTAAAAATAATACTCATAATTTTAATTTTTATGATAGAGTACATATCTGATTTTAGAGGTTTATTATAAATTTATATTTAAATGGTTATTTATTATAAATTTATATTTATATGGTTGTTTTAATGAAGGCTGTCAGCTGTCTTTAGTTTGCTTTGCTTTTACAGAGAAGGAAGGCAAATAAGTATTCGAGGTAAATGATATTAGAGCTCAAGTTTTAGGAGGTAACACCTCACCATTGGCTGATGCTCAGGGCAGTGCCCAGAGTGGTACATGCTTGACTCTTGAAGGTGGTGTGGTGTGTGATGTGACTTCATCTTGTTTTTGGGGGGGCTCATAAACCCTTTGGAGAAGCTGTCACGGCTTTTTCGGGTACGATAAGCCTAGAACTGCTGGCTTTTCCATCCCACTGCTCCATACAACCAGAGTGGTCCTGCTGGGTGTCTGTGGCCGGGTGCCCTCAGCCGCCCTGGCCCAGTGACCTTGCACACAAGGCCAACAGCGGGGTAACACACCAGCACTGAGAAGGGTAACGTGCTGCCTGCCCACCAGCGCTGCTGGTCACACAGAGTGACAGGGGTCAGTGCAGCCGTCAGAGGGAGGTGACACTCCATTGGCCCTGCACGTGGTCCATGTGCCTCCTGGACTGCGGTAATTCACACCTCCCCTGGACTGGGAAAGGCTTGGCCTTTGCCTTACACGTGCTTACCAAGCCACTCACACGCTAAACACGTGTTGGGCAAGCCAACAGGAACAAGGGTCCATGTTCCTACAGTCCACATGTAACATTCCAGGTTGAGAGGTGATAATCTTGACTGCAGGGTCACTGTGCAGTGCCCACCAAACTCAGTAGATAAGCAGCATTTTGCACCTCACTCGCTGTCTGCAGTCTCCTTAATGGGAGAAAAGCAATTGTAACCTCTTCTTGATGGCACCTCTACACTAGTGCTATACTTTTCTGCCTCATAAGACATGTTGTAAGATGGATTTACAGTCGAATTTCTGTTTGTTTTGCTTTATTTTGTTTTGTTGGTTTTTTTTTTTCCCTGGATTTCACTGGACAGAAAAAACCCACAGCTGTTAAATTTATTTTTTCTTATGGAAGTATATACTTTTTATTTGTTTTCATTTGCACATACATATCAGTGCTTTCTATCTGAGATTGCCAGAGATTTTAGGCTATGCCTAATTAATGAGTTTTCAGGAGACCTCTATAGGAGTTCCAAGTGCAGCCAGCCAAAGTGTTCTGAAATTTTTCTCTAGCTGGGCCTCTGTGGCCCAAAGCTGACCGATAACTTCCGAGAAGTATCCTTGTAACCTGTCAGCTCTTTAACGTCTCCAAATTTTCCTGTGATTTATAAATCACTAGAATGCAGTCTGAGAAACCAAGTGTAAATGTAAAATAGATACAGTGTGCAGAGAAGCTATGGATTCTAGGTATGTTGTTCTGAAATTCCTACTTCACTGGATATTGCAGTGGATGAGGTACCTGCTTAAGCACCCGAGGCATACTTCATCCAGGTCAGGGGCAGCAAAGACCAACTTCAATGGTTCTTATCCTGGTGGAACAGTCTGAAGACAAGATAATCAATGGAAGGTGAGAAAACTGTATGTTCTTGGGATGGGAGGCAGATTCAGAAAGAGACTGACGTGTGCTACTGTCCTTGAAATCCCCAAAGTCTGAGACACTTGGGAAGAGAAAAGCTACCAGAATTTACTTCATTTAAATATAAGATTTATTGAGAAAGAAGTTCTCTGAATGTTTAAAAAAGACATAATGGCCAGTAGACAGGTCTTGGAAATACAGGAGGACACCACCCACTTACCAAAAATATTCTAATATTATAAATTATGTTCTATCAGTTTATGTTTGGAGTTTCTGAGTTTATCAGAAATATCTCAGTAGGTATTTCTCTGCAGAGAAAGCTGCAGAGCCCAGAAAGCTCTCTAGAAGGAAGCAGGACACTAAACCAAATGTAGGGAGTAAAGCTTTGTTTCTGACCATTACTTCAAGGGATCTTCTGGCTGTGCAATGGTAGATTAAAGTGAAGCTGGCTTTTAGCTCCTCCAGTCTGTCACTCTGAGAAATATAAATCAAATGCCAACATCTAATCCAAAATCCTATTCCTATTTGTCTTTATCCAAGAACATTTTCTGTTCTGAAATGTTAATTTAGGGTTGTTTTTTTAACAATGAGTTTTGGGACACACTTTCATCAAACAATAGATTTTGTTCTTAACTAAAATAAGGATATATTTTTACACATTCACCTGAAGACAACCCTTAATGTAGTCTAGTGCACTGAACACATTGTTATGTTGAACTCATAGAAGATTTGAATTTTAAAGGGAAAAATACTATGTATCCTCATTATTCATGAACCAATAAGGTCAGACACAGATTTATCATATGTAGAATACTTGAAGTGTATAAGGCTGTTGAGATTCAATAGATCCCAAGGGTAACAAATAAAGGCACTGCTGTTAAAGTATAGTGCCTCTTTCAATTTCTTATGTTTTTCTAAATTACCATTTGTGTGAATATAACACTATAGAACAAAAAAGGTGAACTTTTCTAGCACTTACCAAAAAGCCGTTTATTGTTTGTATAGTTCCAGATATAACTGGATGTGGGTTAAAGAATTTTAGGTCTTTTGCATTGTGTATTCATGCAGGGTTTTTTTTTTTAAGTATTTGAAGGGAAAAATCATCACAATGTGTTTTACTAGTTCAGCACACTACGGCTATTTGCTGTCTCTGGAAAAGTTAAAAAGATAACTTCTGAAAGGCAAGTTGTGGAAAAATTCCTTTTAAAACATACCTTTAAAAAATGGTGACTTCATGGATTAAAAAAGATAAAGGAACACTTTTTCTTGAATCCCATTTTTAAAAATTTTGCATTTTGCTTTAGAATAAATAATCTGCTCGTTTATATTTCAAGTGAAAGCAGTAGGCCTATGTAAGAAAAAAAATGCACATTTCAGTTTGTAACTTAAGGTAACAATTTTAACTGATTTTTTTTCTTTGATGATACATTTTTGTTGCATAAGGTAATATAAAAGTGGCATAAAATTTCCCCTTCATTTTTATTTAAAACACTTACAGTATTTCATAAATATATCAGCTACTATATAAGAGTTAGTACTGAATGGATTGATTAAACAGCTAACTGGATATATAATTAATATCTCAAGGTCCCTTTTAAAGCTTAACAGCCAATGAGAAGTGATGTGGCTGCTTTGGGACGAGCAAAGCTTTTGAATGTTACCCTTCAACCCACACAGCAGTCTCCCTTTCTTCACAGAACTGTGTTCTCGTCCATAATTTTAAGGGCCTTTGTAAATGGTGTAAGCAGCAGGACCTTTGGTTCAGCAGCAGTGATTTTTTACAGTTAAATGTGTAATTCTCCAAACGGAAGGACAGATGCTTTGGAGACATCATTATTCTTCACCTGTCTGTCAGAAACTACAGAAGATCTAGCTGGTTTAGTTGCAGTCCTTTTATCTTCAGTCTGATTTCTACAATTTTTCAAATAGATCCACAATGCATTCATCACACCATGAGCAGGAATTTCAGCCTGAGCATCACCAGTTATAAAAGTTCTGGGCTGAGTAAACTAATTTCCCCTGATTTCAGTCATGTGAAGCCATGGGTGGAAAGGTCACCCTCATTAGCAGGGAGAGATGCTGCTGCCCTGGTGGCCAACTGGCTTTGCACCCATTTAGTTATTGATCTGGGAGCATACAGGAGCAGGCAATGGCTGCAGGGCACAGCTCAGCTCTCTCTTCTTGAGGCTCTCCCAGAGAAAGCTACCAAAGGTTTTTCCTCTACATCCTGGATCTCTGCTATGGGTAATTAAGGTTAGGCAAGTGAAATAGCTAAAATTGAAAGATTCAGATTGCTAATTCCTACTGAAACAAAGCTTTCAGGACAACAAATCCAGGGGAGGTTTTCTGGACATATCAGAATCCCACCAGGTTAGAGTGACTCAACATTATTTTTCAGAAAGCAAAATCGCTCTGCATCCAAAGCCAAGGAACATGTTTAATATCCATCATTTTCTTGTGTACTCTCTGTTCCTGACCTTGAATGGCTGATCCAGAGCCAATGTGGGATTCAGACCACAATGCCAAGGAAACTGCAGAGACAGTCAACACCATTTCTTCTAAAGGGGTCATCCTATTCCCTGGCATCTTGCCAAAGAAAATGATAGGGATAAATTAAAAAACAAAATTGAGGAACATCTTCAGCATCCAGAAAAAATAAGTTAATGACAGAAGCAAGAGGTAAAGCATTAGCAATTTTTTTAGCGGAGGTGCACACTAATGGTGTAGGGGTTTTCTGAGACAGCATAAGTTTCAGAAATGGGTCTGAATTATTCAGCTGTTGAACATATAAGGGAGAGAGAAAGTAAGTGATGCTGGTTTTGGGGGAACTTTCAGGAAATTATTGAGTTAATTTTCTAGATCACTTGGTCAGACAGCCCGAATGCTACGTTCTAATGTGGACACTCAGATTCAACTGCTTTCTCTTCTTAGGTTGAAGAAAGATGACAGATTCTTTCCCAAAGAAAAGAAAGGTAAAAAGACAACTGCTTGGAAAACGCTACCCTTCCTGAATAGATTTCTCACAGGCTTCCTGGTCCATAGTCCTGCTGACTGTCAGAGGTCACAGTGCAACACAGGGAGGAGAATCCAGCAGGACAAAAGTGAAGATCCCTCCAAAATAGCACATCAGTCTGTGCAACAAGCAGCCATGGGCAGTCACCCTCCATGGCCAGTTTGGGGCAGCTACCCTTATTTTAAGGCAGTCTTGAAAAAAAATATCCTGCTCTCAATCCAGACTCTCAGGTTAGGCTTCTGCACAACAAAGCACAGTGTTAAATGGTCTGTGGCCATTGTGACAAGCACCACTTAAAATTAAAATTAAAAAAAAAGGTAAAAAACTTAAAATTAAAGTAAAACAATATGGAAAATGTCCCAAACTTCATCATACTCTGTTGGATTCAAATCCACTCTAATTTGGGTAAAAGCACCATCAGTGGGAGTCTGGATGCACACAAGTAGAAGTAACAGCAGTGTGGAAACTAACCCATGATTCTTTGATCCCATAGGAAGCTGGGCCATACTCACCATGTTATAAGGTCAAATCAGCTCATTCCTCTTTCTTTGCTGATGGAGAAATAAGTGCTTGCAGCTCCTCTTGGGATGTATACAGGAACAAACTGAAGGCCAAACAGAAGGAAGCCATTGAAAGGAAAGTCTTAAAAATACTTTGGTTAGTCTCTGAAGGAAATTACTTGCATTTTTTTTCAAACATAAACACTTTAATCCTTTCTAAGTTTTTAAGAATTCCTTGTTATTTCTTTACCCTTTTCTTCAGTTACTTTTTCCTTCCTTCTCTTTTGTTTTACACATTGTTTATAATTGTAATAGGCCAGCTTGTGGAGGATTAGTACAAAATGAATAAGTCAATTTTTTGTTTAAAGCTTTCATTTCATTTATTAGTGAACCAAACAGTGATTTGCACAGACACTTTCCAACATAGGTGCTTTGAGCTGATTAGTACTTTATTCTGCTTTCACACATTGTCACACATTGGCAAGGTTGCATGTCATAAAGCAGAAAGTCCACTTGTTGTTTTCCTGTCTGTTTCACCAAAAAAAAAAAAAAGATCTTTTCCTGAAACTTTAAGATATATAAAATTTTGTTCTAGTGAGAATTGATGATTGCTTTTAGAAGTATTTCTTAAAGGGGCTATTATTTTAAAAGATAAACAAATGTCAGAGTTCTGTGAATGAAAGAATGAGCTCTCCAAAATGACTGATAGTCCTGTCTTTCTTCTCTTAATTGATTGGTACTTTGGTTTTGAAACCATGGCCCACAGACCATCTGTGTCCTGCAGAGAACTTGCTAGTAGAGCCTTCAGAGAGGAGTAGGTACCATGATGATAGTTTCTCTGTTTGATTACTGCTGTTAAATCATCTTAAAAGCAGTTAAATATTCATGAAACCTTTTGCTAATCAGACTTCTTGGAAAGCAATTCTAAGTGGGAAAATTCTTTTTGCTTCTGAAGACGTTCTCCTTTTTAATATACGCAAATAATAATTAATCTCTTATTTAGAAAGCCCTATTGGCACGACTGAGGCGCTTGGGGTACTGTACCACATCATCAAAAAAGAATCAAAACAAAATGAACAAAAAATCACCCTCATTAGAGCCAAGCTAAACACAAGAAAAATTGCAGATAAGAAAACAGGATCTGCTTCTCTAATCATACCATCTCAACATCCGTATCTTTGAAATTACGCTGGGGTTTGAAATATGTCAGCATAAGCCTCGAAGAATGTTCAAATAAGGGTAAAGTCCCTTTGTTCTTCCATAAACTTATTTTCATTTCACACATCCTCATATGTTATCTTAGCTCACCTATTTCAAATGTGCATAAAGCACAACCTGTAAGGTATTCTGCATTGCCAAGGCTCTGCACGCTGTCCCATACAACCTTCCCCAAATAAACTGGCAGAAAAAAAAGGTGCTCCAGGAGCTTTGCAGTAAATGTTTCAAAATGTGACTCACTATGTACCAGGGGAAGTTATAAAGCAAGGAGTTTGGCCTTTGCCACCTTTGCAGATGAGAACTGTGGGGCAAAGTTCCCTACTTGCCAGCTCTGTGGACAAGGGAAAATCATATTAGTATAAAGACCACTTCTACAGACAGCTACAAAAACATGAATTTCAGTACCATCTGTCACAAGCCTTGAAAAAAAGACCTATAAATTTACACATGGACATGTACATATTTAATCATTCAAATGCACTTGCAGCAGTATTTTTTTAAGTTCCATCTGATCCATAGTGCAGGGAAACATCAGTTATTTTTTTCTGCCATATTACCAGGTGCTATTTCCACAATACAGATTTTCAGATATGTAGACTAGCTGTACAAAACAAATGAATTTGTTCTTCTTCTCTCTTAGACATCAGCCAAACTGTCACTCTTTACAAATAGGTTAAAGAGGTTATGGGGGATAAATACAGGAGGAAAAAACAAGAGAAAATATATAGTGAAAGTTAGGCTGTCATTAGCAGCAGCTCTTTCTGATAAAGCTCAGGTCTTAAACTATAGAAATGGGGAAAACAGATTAAAGCTGTTGCTTTGATGCCTTAATACAGTATCTATTTAATTTGAGATTACATAGTTCATAAGGAATAAATCCTCAAATATATTTGTAAAATCCTTCAACAGCCTTCAAAAATATCACAGTGTAATTTGCAGAATTCACTCTCCGGAGTCTGATTTTCAAAATATATCAATGCATAGACCATTTAAGAAAGGAAAAGCTGATTTTGGGTTTGTATCTCAAGGTGCAACATTTGCTCTAAGCAGTAAGTTTCAAAGAAGCTCAGCTGGAACTGAGGACAAGTATTAATGGTGGGGGTTCAAAGGCATGGGTGGGAGCAGCAAGGATGGATAGGCACAGAACTCACTAATGTGCAGTGAGACTGATGAGGGATGCACGCTCCTGTCCATCTGTACTTTGAGAACATCTATCCTAATATATCATCTGACTAATTAAACAGTGTTTCACTCAGAGGAGTCCACAACGGATCAGACTTCAGTATAGAGGCCAGATCCAGTGTCCATTAAAACCTCATGAGAAAGCACCGCAGAAGAGTTTTGGCTTTTACACTCTGGCCATCACGGTTACAGAGCACATATCACACTCAGCTCCAACCATATATATGCCAGGACATACAGACCTGTGGCAGGAAAATGCTGTTTTCCTGATCCACCTCACTGAAATTCATTTTCTTTTCCAAGAAAAGTGATGCTGAGCATTTCACAGCATTCATCTTTTTGGAAAAAATAAATGAAAGCCTTATAAAAATGAGTTTTTCATTATGCTTTTTGGCTAGCATTTTAAATGCTTGGGAATTCTGCAGTTCTGAAAGCATTTAATTGTATGGGAGGAAAATACAAACTCTTGAATTGTCTATTAGATTGTATAACTACTTCTAAAAAGCAGTAAAAGCAAATGTAATATCATCAGAATTCACATGTAAATAGGTAGGAAAAATTATTCAACAATTGACTAAAACTTATGGTCAAATATTTCTTTCTCCTAAAGTCAACTTTTGTCATCACCTATTGCATAGAATGTTCTCCATGAAAAAAAAAAAAGTAATAAAAAGCGGTTGTTTACTTTGTTGGTTGTTTTTACTTTTCAGAGCCTCTTGCCTGAGGAAAACTTGTTTGTCATTAAATGCTGACAGCTTCAAAAATTGTCTTTGGATTAACTCAAAACAAAGCAATTTTCTTTGTCCAATCATCTAGCATGAGTTCAAATTTAGGAAGTTAAAGTCTGTGATTTACATAGGGTATATTTAAACAAAGATCTAAGGGATCCACACGTACTGTACAATCTTCAACTCTTTCTTTTGTGAAATGAGCTTATGCAAGTCTGGTTCATTGAACAAGGCTACTCAGTTTTGTTAGTCCCTTGAATTAGTTTCTAGGTCAGCAAAGCACTAAGAACATTAGAAAAACAAAACAAAATAACAATGACAAAAAAAATCTAAACAAACAAAATCCCCCCCAAAAAACCTCTAGACCTTAAAATACTATATCCTTGTTATGCAAGTCTTCCTGTTCACACATTTCAAGTTAAAACACCTCCTTTGAAGAACAGAAATGGGATTGCTCAAAGTTAAGTATATGAAAAAGAGAAATCAAGGCTAATGATTGTTTTGCCCAGTGGAAAACTCTCGAAGTTGTATTATTTCATCTCCTATAAATATCCTAATAGGATTTTCATGCTGCATTGGAAAATTCCACAGCAGCAACTCAGTCTGTTTTATATATAATTCATTCCCCTCTTTCTTTTATGCCTGGTCATTTTTTATGTACAAACATGATACACAGTTTACCAAAATATTTGGTAATTGTCTGAGTGAATCAAACAGTGGTAAAACGTGCATCATTCAAAAGCTCAAGGCAATACTAAATTTTGCCCTGCTCACGATCATTTTTAACGCTGCCTGTATATGCGTAAGTCTCAGACAGCCAGTATCATATAGCAGACAAATGTAAAGCCATTTTTTCTTTTCATTGTATTATTGAAATCAGTGAAGCATAAGGAAAAGCAAAAACATAGAGAAAAGACAGGTCCTTCCCATTTCCATAGCAGCATCAAGCTACAGTTGTATGTTTATTTTTGAAAAATGAAATGTCTGTCCATCTGCTTTCTTTATAAATGCATTTCTTGTTCTGCCTAAGTTTAATACAATTTAGAATAATCCAGAGAAATTATTTAAATGCCTTCCACTTGAAGCACCTTGGCCCCTATAAAGGTATTATAAAAAGACCAAACCTGAGGGATGGTCTTACTGTGAACTGCCTTAGCAGAGTCACCTGCATCTTCATCTTCATCTATACCCCCTCCTTCAATCAGACACCTACCATCAATGAACAGACAATGGTCGGCACAGGGGTCCTGCCTCCCATTCAGAGTCAAATAATTTCCTTCCTATTGGGACACAGACCTTTAAAATCTCTGAGGCCAGAAATCAAAGTAGGCAGAATGAATCTTCTTAAAAAATAATTTCCTGGGGCATAATGATACCTGTCTTTTAGAGCTTTGGACAGGACTAAGGTATTTTCCAAGGAAGAGGAGTTTCAAACTGTGTAGCTCCCATGGTAGGATGAATCCATCCTAGTCAATACTTGAGTACTGAATATCGCAATTACCTTGCAGTTAAAGTTTGCAAGTTGTTTCTAGATGATACTGAACTGAAAGCTTTTACTGCTTCAAAAGGGTTGCCAGGCACCGGTCTGGATTCAGTTGCTTTCAGATATAATGTCTTTGTCTTCTAAGGCAGGGTCCTACATAAAGGATTTATGAGATGTTGAGGATTAAAACTATGAAGGATTCAAACAGATCGGTGCTAAAAGCAAATCCATTTTAGAAGGAGTCTTTACCTGTCCTCCTTCCAGCATGTAGGAAATTATAAAACTGGGATGTGTCCTTTAGCATCTCTGTGCCTTCATCTCCCTGCAGAGGATGGCAGCCAAAATCTTCAGCCGCTGTGGTGCAGCACAGATTGTGCAGCCTCTCCTTGCTAGACTTCAGGGATGCTTCTCAAGGTGACTGCCCTCGCTCATACATCTGGGGTTTTCACAATCAGGATGCTGGAATGAAAGCCAACATATTACTGTCAGTGCAATAGATTAAAATGCTGATGCTGCAGAAAGAAATAAGGGTAGAAGGTTCTGGATTCACAGACTCATTCAAAAGCAATATAAAATAGGTAGGGAAAATAACTATGTGGTACCAAAGCACAGTGGTGCCCATACTGAGAAAAGAGAGTAACGGTTTCTTTCTGCTGATTTAGAGGGAGGATGCCAAGGCACATCCAGTAAATAACTATTGTTCAGAGTCATCTGAACAAGATTCTCTAAAAGCTGAGTTGGATAAACAGGAGAAACACTCAACTGATTGTCATATAATAAGAATGGACTGCAGAGGAATGGACTTTATACAGAAACTAGGGCTGTATTTTGAGTCAGGGAAAGCTTTTTATTCTGTGCACTGAAGCCCTGGGCTTTATTCTATTAGAATTTACTTTTCCAGATGGCTCAGAATACTGCCTGCCCTTGCAGCCTATTCAGGGGCCAGGCAATGGGCAGTGGTGCTGCAGAAACACAAAACAACTCCAAAGTTTCCTGAGAAACATGACTAGGAGGAGGACGAGGAACAGTGTCTTCTCAAGATCCAAGTCTGCAAGTAGCTAAAAATTAATCTGAAGAGGGATGCTATGCCTGTGAAAGTAAGGAGGGAGCACGTGCAAAGCAGTTGAAATAGTTATGGTTTTATGTTTTGTAGTTAACTTGGTGCTAAAAAACACACAGCATTATTTTTAGCTCTTAGAAAACCCGAGCAAAATGCTCCAGGCAGCTGCTATCTCTTCTGTCTTGAGTAAACATTTGGTTTTTGTCAGTTTGATGCTCAGTCATCAAAATGTGGAACTTCCTACTTTCCCTTTCCCTTTTCTCTTTCCTTGTCCTTATCCTCATTTGTATCCTTTCACAACTTTCTGAAGCCTGCAGTTTTTAAGCTGCCCCAGAACCATTTCCCAATTCATAGGTGTCTGAGATGGTCAAATGTCTGATGCACCTGATTATCTGTCTGAAAGCTGAGTTTGATTTGCCTTCTTCAGACAAATATTTCTCACAGAAGGAAAAAAAAAAGAGACAGGGAGAATATAGGGGAAGTCATGCATGGAGTTTAAATTTAGTTTGCCTCCTCTCCACACAGACCTTCTCAGCCCTAATAGCTGCACCTGTTAGGTTGCAGTAATTTAATTGCCCCTTGATGCCAAGGTGAAAAAAGAGGAAGTATGGCTGATTTGTGTGTTGTTGACATTAATTCCCTGCTCCTTATTGGCCTATTCTAAATAATATAAAATGAGTCAGTCAATTTGGAATAGAGCACAGATCACAAGACATTGTTGAGGATGGTGTCACACATCTAAATTTCTGGGAAATAGTGTCATCCAAGGTCCATTCTGGATTGTTGCCACAATCAAACACTGCCATGGGTTGACACTGAGGAAATTAAAGAAAGAATTTCCTTCATTTGAACTGATGAGGTCTCCTCACAAAACCTTCTGCAAGTAATGGTGAGCAGAATGCAAGTGTTACATCTTTGCATTCTGTGGACTTCAGGATAATTGACATCCTAGTGTGTCACCAGCTCAATAATGGAGGTACAGCTAGATTTTTCAGCTACTTATTTGCACTGAGGTTGAGTCCAGGACAGGCCACATTTCTGATACTTCTCACACCTGAGAGCTGGAAGCCTTGCTACCTCTCAGAGTGTCATATCCTGGGGGCATTCAGCTTATGGTTCCAAGTAAAAGGGGCTTTTGCAGCTACTACTTTTCTTTCTGGGGTCAGGGATGGGAGGACGTGGAGAGCAAATGGTTGTGGTCTGGGTAAAATTTGCAGTCTTTCCTCCATTTTTTAGATTGCTAGAGCTAGCCAGCAGTATGTGTCTGGAAAAACATGTCCAGAAAGAATTGCTGACCTCAGCAGCAAGGAGCAAGTTCATTCAGGCACACAAACCTGCTTTTCTGGGATGGTACAATGTGCTGTAGACTCACATGGGCCACACAGTCTAATCCTAAATTATTAAGAATGACCCAGATTCTGGCACTCTGGCTTCTGCTGATTAACATCTTACTCTACAAGCAGTTTAGTCTAGCTTAAGTGGGGCTGGATCTTCAAATTAATTTTCAGTATAAGGATGAAAGAATCATGCCGTTTAACTGTGGTTCCAACAGATCCCAATAAGAATTATAATATGCACCAGAAGGAATGAAAATAAATTTGCTCTGGGTTCAGAGTGGTCTGGTAAAAAAAAAAAGAAAAAAGAGAATGAATTCACAATTCTTGCTAATATAAATAGCACCTGTTTTGACAAATATTGTATGCTTATGTTTTCTGAATTAGCATGCTTCCAAAGTACCACTTTTTTTTCAGAATATAAATGACAGTATTGACAAAAAAAATTAGCACAGGCTGTTACTATATGTATGTTTATAATCTTTAAGCTTTGCAAGCAAGAAACTGTTGAATTCATCCAGTACTTGACCTGTGCACACTTGCTTGGTCTTCAGCCGTAGCACAACACACAAATATCTGCTTATTGGGTCTTGGAAGGCTGTGATCCACAGCACTGGTCATGTACTCCAGACATGGATAATGGGCCCAGTGCTGCGAGATCTTCATTAATGACCTAGTCACTGACACACAGTGATCCTTCAGCAAGTTTTCAGACAGTATAAAACTAGGAAGAGTGGCAGATACACCAGATGTCACGCTGACATCCAGAGGGACCTCAACAGCTAAGTGGGATGATGAAAATTTCATGCCGTTCAGTGAGGGGAAGTGCAAAGCCCTGCCCTGGGGAGGAACAACCCCAGCATCAGCACAGGCTGGGGGTTACAGCTCTGGAAAGCAGTTTGGCAGAGAAGGACCTAGGAGTCCTGATGGACACCAGGCAGGACCTGAATAACACTGCACCCTTGCCACTGAGAAGGTGAGAGGAATCCTGGGCTGCATAAGGCAGAGGAATGCCTGCTGGTGGAGGCATGTGGTTCTTCTTCTTTAGTCACTGCCATCTACTGTGCAAAAGTGACACTGGAAATACTGGAGAGGAATCCAGTGAAATGCACAAACCTAATTAAGGGGCTGCTGTCTCTTGCATACAATGAGAGAATGAGAGAACTGTGACTGGCCAGCCTGGAGAAGAGATAATGCAGGGAGTCTTATCAGCATACATAAATATCTGATGGGAGGGAAATGAAGAAGAGCCAGTACTTCTCGTGAGTACTCAGTGATAGGACAAAAGGCAATGAACACAAATTGAAATACAAGGAAATCCCTCTGAAACATATGAAAAAACTATTTTACTGTGGGGATGGTCAAACACTGGCATAAGTTACCCCGAGAGGATGTAGAATCTTCATACTTGGAGATATCCGAAACCAAGTGGACATAGACCTGAGCAACCCACTGTAGCTGACCTTGCATATGATAAGGGGTTCCACTAAAGAATTTTCAGAGTTTTTCCACCCTCAACTCTTCTGTGATTGCACAGTACTTTTCACACTACACCAGAAATATTGCAGCAGTATTCTTTCAGCTGGTTTGTATTTGCATTTCCTATATGTCTGCAAATAACAGGCACGTTTTCTGCCCTTATTGTTCAAGCTAATTATTCACTAGAGCACCTTTAGGATTTGGGTATCTTTAACCATATCTAGGCTTTAATGACCAAGAATCAAGATGCCACCTTCTGTGTGGGACAGAACTGAAAGACTCATACTTAGAAATGCCCCAGCAGGGTGGATTTAAACAAGCTCTTTCCCTAGTAAGACCATCACAGCCACTCACAAAATGAAGTGATTTAACTCATGGGTGTCTGTCTGGGGTTTTCAAAGAGGCTTACAAATTAGACACCACACTTAATCTGCAATTTTTTACAAGACCTTAAGCAAACCCTGTAAAACCCATAGGAAGCATGGTAAGTATTTTGATTGCACATTCCTGAGAATGAACAGGACTGAGAACCACACCTCTATAATGTAGAAGCATGAGGCAGAAGAGATGGGGAGCACAAGCCCATTTTTGGCACCTAGCTTGTTTTCCAAACATCTAAAACATTTGAAAATTGTGATGACCTATTTAGAAAAGTAAACAGGCTAGAAAAAACAAGTATAAGCAAAATATTTATTAAATTAGGACAAAACATACATAAGTAAAACTTGCACAAATTCTTTGTAAAGCTCCTTACAACTCATTTAAAGTTTTGCTCATCCCCTGAAGTCAAGACAAGAACATTACAGATTACTATTCTATTCAACCAAACCAGATGGGATTCACCCATTGCTACAACTCCAACTACCCAAAGCATATTTGTCTCTTCTCTCTAATCCCTCTTTCTCTGACATTAATGCAAGAGTCATTGTAATGGGTAGGCTTGTTATGAAGAACTCAGTAGCAATAAAAAAATAGAAAAATTGCTGTTCTTGTATTCCTCTTGTTGTTGAAGAATAAAATTGTACTGTAAATTAAATCTGATTTTATGACATTTTGCATGCATATAGATCTTCATACGAACTCAGGGGAGCATACTTTATTTGAGCTCTGTATTCCTTATACTTTTTAATTAATTTTTCTTTGTAATTCAGAATAAGTTTCTAATGGATTCGCGGAACAATATGGGGTCACTTGGGGGTGATTTTAATACCTGCAATTCCCATGGTTATTAATCAAAGACTTTTTAGCCTTTTAGATAAATTATCTGCCTTCTGTTTAGAAGATTGAGATTAAGCATGTTGTCCCTACTGACACAAAGAAAAAAAAGTCATGAAAATACAAAATGCAATATTTTGGATATTTCACAAAACTACAGAATATGCTGCAGATTTTCAATTTTCTTTCATCTAGCTTCATGAAAATAATTTGCTATGAAAATAGCAATGACTCTGGAAAGGAGTGATTTTCATTTACTGCCTATAAATCTCAGAAGCTGTCAGAACTAGTAAAATTTTTTTTAGTTGAGGATTTATCATTTACAAGTGACAGGTTTTTTAAAAAAAATCATTAGGCTTTTTAAGCATTGGGCTTTTTCTTTTTAAGAAAGAAGAAAATATGTTCACTTTGCAAGTTTAGTTTGGAATCTAAATTTGCATACCCTTGAACAGTGGTTGTTACCTTTTCATTTGCTGAATGCTGAGTCATACAAACAGACACAGTTTTTGTGCAGTTAATTTGATTCCTCTTGACTTCATGGTGTCCAATAATTAGAAAAATCTTGGTTGATTTTCTGTTCACTAAAGAAACAAAACAGTTTGTTTCCCATACTTTTCACTTGATCTAGAACAGCATAACTGTAATGTCCTTGAGGGATATCAAAGATGAAAGAACATGCATCTGAATTGATACATTTAGTGTGTGTTTATATATGCAAAAATAAATATAGCCTAATGTCCAATTTTACAGTTCTGCTCTTCATTCAACAATGGTTAATCTGATATCAAAAACTGTCAAAAACAAAAGAATTTAAATTAGCTGCGGACTTGACTTCAACTTTTAACATGCAAGCATCCTCAAGGTGTGTGAAAATTCAATGCTTGTCTCTAGCTCACTTCTCTCTCTCTGTCAAAATAAAATTGATCACATTTCACAAAAACATTTTAAGTATTTACAACAGCTCTGTTGTCATAATGTCTAAATATTTCACAAATTTTCTTCACCCAAAGAAGGACCTGATTTATCAGTTGGCTAACCTGAGACCCAGCTGTCCCCAGAGGAGAGTGGTTTTAGCTGTTCAGGTTACGTGGGGGATGTGAAGCATTTTAGCAGTATCTGTGCATTGATCCAGGTGGGTGCATTCACCTGGACCTGTAACACACCCAGGTGACTCATCAGGTTCCATCACCTACTTCCATTGTGCTGCTTACAAACTCCAACTGGCTCCTTCAGTCCATGTTGTGCAGCAAGACATTCTATCCTTTCAACCACATGAAGTAAAGGGTTGGTTGGTTGTTTGAAACCATTCCGAAGTTGTTCAGAGGACCTGGACACTGCTTTCATAAATCTGAGGCTGTTACTCATTCTCCATCCTGTCTTCTTTCTTAGCCACCGATCACACATAACCGGGAAAGTGACACGGCAAGGGAAAGACAAAGCAGAAAGTCAGCAAAAATTATCAGCAAGAAATGAAGAAACCTAAGTGGGTAAACATCCCTTCTGCCCACCAAATGTGGGGCCAAAACAGACCTAAGAAACATCTTTCACTTTCATCCCTCAGAAGCAATTTTCTGGAAAGAGAAAATACCTTGATGAAAGCCACGTAGAGAAATCAGGGAATAGACATGAGATGAACAAAATATCCCTTGAAGACAACTCTACACAGTGATATACAATGTTCTACGTAGAAAGTATTTCACTCCGGTGGAGAGCATTGCACATCACTGTACAAAGCTGCATTTCATAAATTAGAAACCATCTTCAGAAAAATACATTTATACACATCATAGGGTATACAATGTACACTTTGCTTCATCAGTCTGATATTATGAATGCTACATGTCTTTTCTTCTTAGAAGAGTACTTCAGAGGTCTCAAAATTTATTCTGCCACCAAAGTAGAAAGATTAGTATAAGTACAAGTTTTCTTCATGTAGTGTAGAATATGTAGCACATGTTTTGCAAGTCCATGGAAGGAAACAGTCAAAATACATATTATATATACATGTATTTATCTATAAGCTAAAAATGGAAGAAGAGAAGACACAGGCTTCAAGAACATGCATATATCAGCAGGTCTTATTAAGGTATACGTGTTACTTGTATTCAAAACCTGGGCTTCTCATTTTGCAGAGCTGTCTCATTCTGAAAGTGAAGCAATTCTTCATTTGCCATGATCTGTTCATGAACTTGTGGGTAACTTTACGACATTAAACATGGCAGGAGCATTTTTGTTTAGTAATTAGAATACTAAAAGGGTTATTAGGAATATCATCTAAATTTTCTATAATTCAACTCTCAGCTTTATTCAGGAGCACAAGTGGTCAAATGGCTCAGCCTCAAATGTGAAAGAGAGGGAAGCAGTGTGAGTCAGACCAGATGGCTTGTTGACCTTAAGGCGAGATAGAAACGAATGGGAAAAGCTTTTCTCAGCTGCGCTTCTTCCAGGCATTGCTCCAGAAACTCACCTAATCCTGGTAATAGAAAAAGTTTTACTTTTTAATATTGAAGAAATTCTAGTTTTAAAATAATATATTTGTTTCTAATAATGCAGATACTTTTTAATGTCTTTTAAGACACATAAATTTGATCACAATAGGAAAAAAAAAAGCAATGAAATTTACTTTCTTGAATCACAGCATTTCAGAGTTGGAGTGCTATGAGAAAATAAGCTCTTCTAAAATCACACACTGCCAAAAATTATTACCATTCTTCAGAGCTGACCATTGGAACAACACTCTAAAGAAAAAGAACTTATGTTTAAGCTAAATACATGCTTTCCTTTTGAAACAACTTGCAGTTTGAAGGTTCTCATTCTGTACTATATGAAATGTGTTGTGATAGGAAGCCTTCAAAAGCTGAAACAAGACTCTGAAACAACCTGAAATTGTCATTATTATTTTCATTTTTCTTTGAGAGAATTAGGTATCAACTGTATTTATCCTAGTTAAAAGAAATCGCATGTCTAAATTTTTTAATCCTCTGTAAAATATCACTCACTCTCTATCAAAACAAATGCTGTGTCTCATTCAGGGTTTGAGTCAAAGACTTTTGAAAACAGTGGAAGATGTTTAAATCTGTGTACTCAGGTTTTGATCCACAAAGACTAAATTTATAGGCTATGAGATAAAGTTATGTAAAGGAGTCACATCTCTGCAGCTGTATATCTTTACCCACTCTAGTGCTTTGCTCTTACAGTGGTTTATCCATGACCTAAGAGATAAATGGAATGGAACAGAATCAGAAAATCACTGCTAAGTTACAGAAATATGAAAGTAAACACCTCCTCATTTATTTTCACACACAGACACACACAGACGCACCAAAAAAAAATTTCTATTTTCTTCTTGGGAATCCACTTGAAGCATTAATTAAGCATGTTAACTTGAAAGTGGTAAGGAAGTCTGCAAAGTCTTTTTTACCATTTTGTAGTTTTCTGTGTTTTATCTCACTTTTCAGCCGTTCCTCTAATATTACCAAGGTATTATTATTCCTGAGAGTGTAATTGTGTTGTATATTTTCGAGTGGGTCAAATAACATTTATAATGCATTTTTAAAGAAACAATGATCCTTAAGGAGTCTACAATATATGCTGCTGTCTGGGAAATGATATCTGTATTTAATTATGCAATACTGCATGGAATTGAGAACATATTACACAAAATGGCTTTGAATGATTGTTACATGCTTTCTGCAGGTGTTATTATACACCAGGCTAACCTAGTTATCTCAGTGCTATATGGAAATGAAGGAGTTCAGCACTGAGAGTGTTATATATTTAGAGGTTCACAACTGTGTAGTTTGCTTTACTGGTCATGCAACACCTCTCATTCAGACAGACTATACAAGCTTGCAAAAAATCATATACACTCTGCAGAAGTTGATATTTGGTAATGAAAGCCATGTCTATTAGCAGAGCTGAGAATGCTAGTGTTTTGTATTCTCCAAAATACACTTGACTTCATGGGAGCCCTGCTGAGTGGCATCAAATGAGAATCTGACTTTGTATGCACTGTCCCACGGGAATGTCATGGGTTTGTTACATGAAACCCATAAATCACTTTGATGATATCTGGACCTGTATTATCATAGGAACTCTACAGGCTGGTAAAATATGCTTCTGAATCATGTAGAATGCACTTACTGCTCCTGGGCATTGAGTCAGATATAGAGACTGCACCCCACTGTGCCCTGAAACACATATTTTGTGCAACATGAGTGCATATGTGGCCAGAAGGAGGCCATTATCTGTACTTTGATTACTCTTTCATTATATCTTTGCACAGCTATACTGACAACTCTTCTTCTTTCTGTTTAAAAACACAAACAGAAAGCTAGTGAGCACTTACCAAGTTTTCCCCCTTTGATATTTGAAGATTAGATTGATTTGACAAAATGAACAAATAATGAGAAGTACTGCAGTCCAGTACAGGAAGACTGAGAACTTTTAAATGCCAGGACTAAAGGATGACGAACACAATCTCTTGATGGTAAGATCAAAATTGTGCGTTTTAAACAAACAACAAAAGGAAAGAGTTATCATCTAATCAGTAAGAAACTGAGGAAAGAAAGATTTCTAAATTGCTGAAAAATAAAAATTTTTTAGCCCTGATTCAATTTTCAGGCACAAGGATGAGTTCAACCAAGATGTAGAGATGCATCCCCAGATAAACATGTTACAAATCAAAGCTAAAATCCCAACTGCATAAGACAGTGCCAGATGCTGAGAGTATGTCATCATATCAGGCACAGTCTTCTGGGAAAAGAGGGTGAAGGATCTGAAGTCTGGGTATCCCACAGTACACACAAACACTGGAGAGCAAAACTGAACTGCAACAAGACAGAAAATAAAATTACCAGAGAAAAGAGTATAAACTAATTGCACTGAGAAAGAACAAAATTAGGAACTCTTAATCACACCATTAGGTACCAAGAAAACAAAAGTCTTCATAAGAAAACTCCCTTCAGGAATTATTTTTCTTTTAATAGGTCACTGAAGCATGAAGCGCTGCTGAACTTAAGTGGCTACTTTATTTTCTAAACAAAGGAGACATAGGGAGCTATATGGCAGGAGAAAAGGGCAGGAGCAGAAAACAAAGGGATGGAAAGCAAGAAATAACTATAATAATATTTTAACACCTAAAGGCAGCTGCAGAAACTGGGCAGAGATGACCCAGACAGTGAGCATATGCAGAGGAAGAGACAGGCTTTTTAGCCAAAGTCATACAGTTTGAATCCTGTTGCGAATTTCTAAACAAGTGACTTTATGCACAAAGTGCATTTTGTTCTTATCAGGTTCAAAAGGTTCTGCTGAATGCTCACTGGTTTGATAACTTAGCAAAGAGACTCAGATTAAAAAGTTACACAGAAGAGCAGATGTGCAGATGTGTCCATGCATCCAGCTTTCAATATCTGGCTAGGAACATGTCATCTATTTCTGTGGGTCTGCCTGCTACTGAAAACATAATTTGCAGTGCTGATGCCTTATGGTGGATCTCTAGTTCTGGTTGCTGATTTTGAAAATTGCTGTTCCTCGCCTTATTTATAAAATGAATGCAATGTTTTTTTTTTTTTCATAGAGATCTGCCTCCTCATGCATACTTAATAAAAATTTCTGCCACAAAAAATCCTATTTGACCCACTGTAAGAGATTAATACTATGTTTAATGTTTAAATCCAGTTTCAAACAACAGGAGAAAGATCTTAAATCTTAGGAAAGCTTAGAGGAAAACCTTTTGCTTAACCCTTTTTTTTTTTTCAGTAAAGAACATCTCAAAACTTGAGGTAATTGTGGAAGCCAAATGCTTCAAATTCTCAATTCCATATTTAAAAAATGTAGCTTAGAATTTGTCTTGACCCAGGTCTAATTCAGACAACAGAAGACCTTCAAAGTGCTTTGTAAACAGGCAGGGCTGCTACCCTTGGGGTCTAGCAGTTAAGTTTTGCTCAAGAAATTTTTGTCTTTCTGGCCAATTAGCAATTGCACTGAAATCACCTATTTCCATTTTTTTCTTTTTGAATCCTGTGTTTTCCAACACATTCTGAATTAATGAATGAGATTTCCAACTAATTTGTACTACACAGAATCAATTTCTTAATACTTTAAAATATTTTTCCTCTTTTGGTTACACCTTTTGTCTTTTTTTCTTTCTTTTTCTTTTTTTTAATGTTGTTCTTAGCAGGATTGGGTTTTAGTGGAATCACACAAGATGTTACTCAGATAACTGAACTGGTTTCCAATTCATGCTGTAAAACATTTCTCATTCTGGACTATAATAAAGACAATTACTCTTGTGCTCTGACTTTTGCTATACTCATTACCACTTACCTCCTCCTCCACTCAAGTATTTTTCACTTTGTTAGACTTTCCTCCTCTAGGCACAATTGTCATATATCAAAACTCTCTAAGACTTAAAAGTGCTACACAACAAATTTAAACTAATGTAACAGCTTCTGGAATAAGACTGATCTTGTTAGCATGAACTCTTTGGTTTTCTGGTTTCTTTAACATAAAAAATAAAGCCTGCAAGGACACATCTTTCAGTGTGTATCCCAAACCCCTAATTCAAATACTTCTATTCAGATAAAATGAATTTATTAAGTAGGTTTTGTTAAAGTCATTATCAATTTTCTTCTGTGGATTCCATCTCTTGTTGTTTATTCAGTTTTATAAAGAAAAATAATAGTGCTCTGGTTTCCACAGAGTATAGAGATTTGATTTAGAAGTGGGTTCCTAACAAATATTTAATTTGTAGTAACATCTCATTACTACTATGAAAATAGCAGGTGTCAAAAATGTCCTGTTCAATGTCAAAAAGACTGCTCCTTTGTCTTTTCATTATATTTTGTTTTTATTTTTTTTCTGTATTTACAGAATCACAGAATGGGTCAATTTGGAAGGGATCACAGTGGGTCATCTGGTCCAACCTCCCTGCTCAGGCAGGGTCATTCCAGAGCACATGGCACAGGATTGCATCCAGATGGTTCCTAAATATCTGCAGAGAGGGAGACTCCACCACGTCTCTGAACAATCTGTTCCAATGCACAGTCAGCCACACAATAAAGAAATTCTTCCTCATGTTGAGGTGGAACTTCCTATGCATTGGTTTCTGCCCCTTGCCTCTTGTCCCATTGCTTGGTACCACTGAGGAGACCCTGGCTCCAGCCTCTTGGCACTCTCCCTTGACATATTTATACACATTTATGAGGCCCCTTCTCAGTAGTCTCTTCTCGAGGTTGATCAGGCCCAGCCACCTCAGCTTTTCCTCTTGAAAGAGATGCTCCAGACCCTTGATCAACTTTGTAGCCCTCTGCTAGACCTGCTCCAGGAGCTTCAGGTCTCTACTCTGTTGTAGAACCGGACACAGATGTGGACTCACCAGGACTGAGCAGAGGGACACGACAATCATCAACCCACTGGCAATGCTCTTCCCAGTGCACCTCAGGGTACCATTGATCCTCTTGGCCACAAGGACACGCTGCTGGTTCATGGACAGATGTCCACCAGGACCCCCAGCTCCTTCTCTGCAGAGCTGCTTTCCAGCTTTTCTTATCTTCTTATAAAGAGAATTCATGAGTGAAAGCCGTTTCTACTGGAATGTCAGTAACAATGTCAGTTCAGGGGATCCAACTTCAGCAGAATTTCTTTGTAGTGTTGCTGTAAATAGCTTGTGTTGATTTGGCTTGTTGTGTTTTGAATTTTCTGTTGTCTGAGTTAATTACGTGTTGAATCATAGGACAAAGTAATGCATGTAAACTATTGAATTAGCTGAAGTTTTTATTCTACAAAGCCAGAATCTGGTTTTCTTTTCATATAGAAGGATCCTGCAGGGAATACTTACTGCACAGTAAACTGTTGTTCCAGTTTCACAGGGAAAAGGAGGAGAGATGGCTTGACACTTTTAAACATGGAGCTCAACTCTGTTGGATCGCGGCAGAGGGCTTAAACCGCAGATATAAACTGCTATGTGCAAAGTGAGCTAGCAAATTGCAGAACTTCATAACTGGGAGACTGAAACATGTCCTGAAAGATAACTGTGGTTTTTACTCATGTTATACAGCAGCTTTCTTTTTATGATGGTAACATTTGGTAAAGGTACTGATTTGCTCTGTTACCATGTAAGCACACAAGAATTTTTGCATCAACTTGTATGGTACAGGCTGATGATCTGCATGAGTTGCTTCAGCTTAAAGATGAAATTTCAGGCAATGATGAAAATAAATTTATAAGTTCATATCCTTGTTTAAAAACTGATCCTAGGTATAAAAATACTGTTTCTAGCTAAGACCCACTGCAAACAAAAAGAAAGGAACTTACAAATGAGATATAGTTACATTTTACTGTCAGTTAATCTTCCATGAGTAAATTAAATCATATTTATCCCTAGTGTAATATCTTTTAGTGTCTTATTCTTTGTTTGTTTGTTTGTTGTTTTGTTTCAGCTACCCAGAAAAAGCTTATTCCAATATGCTTTTGACAAAAGTTCTTTGTTTCTGAAACTCTGCTCATAACAGCAACACCTCCGCTGTGATAGAGCTTTCACCTCTTTAGAAGCCTCTTATCTTCATGCTCCTCACAGCTCTAGGAGGCAACTTTTCCAAAACCATGTCTCTGTGTTACTTCTGGATCTGAGATTTATAAATTAGGTCTTGGCTCTAAGCTCTCAACTATGAATGCATCACTCTGCTCAACGTGTGTGATCCCACCATTCACAGGCCATACCACCTCTCTTCCTCTGTCCATGTTGCTATTTAATATAAAATATTCTAGACCTCGTGTGGAGTGCACCTTCCCTCTTTAAAAGTTATCTTCCGTATTTAAAAATAAAAGTAATGAAAACTCTTTTTTACAAACCTTCTCTCATAATTTTTCACTACCCATATAACTATTTGATACAAATTTATTTTACAGAACTCAGGTTTTTTTAGGTTCTGTCTTCTGCATTACTTACTGCCTTACTGCATTTTTTGGGGAAAGGGTTTGGTTTGTTTGGTCGGTTTTTTTCTTGGGGGGGGGGTGTGGTTAGTGTGTTAATTAAGAATTGCTTAAATTTATTTGAAAAATAACACCTTTCCCTCACATAGATCTCCGGTAAAACTTAATGGTCACCTCCAAACAATTTAATAAGGGTCTGTAACAGCTCTGGATTTATTTCCTTTTCTCTGAATTCTGCTTCAGATCCTGTTTTAATTTCTTCTGACCATTTTTATTCCTAAGGGCATCCTAATTATTTCTTCCATCCTTACATGCCAGAGATATGATCTCACAGCTTTCATCCTTGGTTTTATTCTTTCTGATATAATCAGTTAGCTTGCATTGAATAATTTGTATCTTTTTCATAGTCAAAGAAGAAAGTGTTTATAAATGTAGATACTTCCCTTTTGGAATCCTTCTTTTCTTCATCAAGTAATATTTTCCCAGTTCTGTGTCCCTGGGTACAGTAGGAATCAATTAAGAAGGAGCTTTTACTCTGCCAAATGTTTCCAAATTATTTTCCTGGCACTTTGTCTCTTTAGTTTTCACTCTTATGTCCTTCTCTTTTCCTTATACCACCCCTGTGTTCTTAATGTTGGAATACTAACACAAATTTAGCAAGAAAATTCAATTAGTAAGGGGTGTATTTATTAGTGAATAAAAGTTATTCAGCTGTAAATAAAGAAATAATTCTTTTGTTTGACTTCATCAGGAAAGCTGCAGGCATATCTTGAAAAATATATTAGAAATTAAAATTGTATTAAAGTCTGATTTATACAGAGTATATGTAAGGTGATATCATATTGTTGGTGGTACAAATTCTTCTTGAACCATGTGTTGTTTTGGTTTTTTCTTTCCTGCATGTAGTCATGAATAAAAATGAACCTATGAGCCAAATTTGACTTTGCAATTGCATACATTATCGTTATGTAGAATGGTCACATTTAAACTAACTTAACAATTTTAACTAAATATGTTGGCGAGTAGGATTTCAGCTTGATCATGGACTTGTATTGTTGTAGAAATAGATAATCAAAATGAAATCCAGCTCACATTCCAAAATAGGCTGTCTCTTTAGAAAAGATAAATTAAATTATTAAAGTCTATTTGTGCAACAGTAGAAGGTTGAGAAAAATTTCAATAATCATTACTTTCTATTTAGCAAGAACACAATATTTCCATAAACTAAGTGTGAGCAAAAAACTCTATGAACTTAAACTAACTGAACTTAACAGGTTCTGAAGTAGGAATTATTTGAATTTAATAGCTTTATGCTGGTCTCTGAGTATTCAGAGACTTAGTACTTTGAAACAGAATTGGCATAACAATCAGTGAAGTGAATGATGTCATTTCCCAAAAGGCCAATTCAGGTTCTCCTTTTCCAGACAGATATTGTATGATCAAACTTTGTTCTTTATTAAACAGAGATATGTAAAACTCAAGAAGATATTAATTTCAAACTTTCAAATAGAGTTAATACTTGAATTTCATAATTCTAAGGTTAAATCTTCTCTATCAGTCTGATCTGGTTGAGCAGAGAAGGTAAAAAGGACAATTAAACAAAACCCTATCATCTCCTGCCTACTCCAACATTTTTCTTTGGCTTTATTAATCTCTTCCTCTCCCCTTACATTTAAATTTATCTTTTGCTCTGTTTATGACCATTCTGGTTTTCAGACAGATTCCTGGACCTTGCAGCTCTTCTTTGTCTGAAATGATATAGAAAGGTAGCTTTGAAGAATTTTCTTGGTAAATTTCATTATTTTCTCCTCCTCTGAAACAGTGTTGACAAAGATGAGAGTTAAGATTTAACATTAGTTGATGACTCTTCTTAGGTGAGGTACAAGATCAGTGAAGATGCTTTGATTTGTGTTGTTCTGTATGTTGAATTAAATGTTAAATATAGAAGTATATAGTTTATGTGTCCAAATCAAGAATTCGAAGAAGTATTTAACTGTTTTAATTCTGTTTCAAAGGGTGTCAGAGCACTCCAGCCAAGATCTACAGATAGATGCAAGGTTCAACAGTGTCTTTGCATGATGTATATAAGATGCAAAATATGTGGTGAAAAGAAATGAATAATTTAAAAGCTTCATCATTATCATAGTGCTTGTAATTGGTTTAATTTCTTTAATTTATTTGGTACTAATTTGATTTCCTTTATCTTATCCTCCTTGGTCTGGATCAATTCCACTTCACATTAGTCTGTGCATCCTAAGAGCTGCTTCCAAGAGCAGTAAGATGAATCATGCTTTGGAGGTAAATGCCTTTTCCTTTAGCTATTGAGGTAGCCAAGACAACTCACTAAACCTAGGTAAGACTCCATTTGTTGTATAAAAGGACCATTGCCTAGCTGTGTAATGCTATCATCTGCTGCTCAGGAAAACAAAAATTGTGTGCTGGGACCAGGTCTCTCCCTAAGCTAAGCATTCATTTCTAGGAAAGTTCCTTTCTAGGGTGAATGCACTTATACATGAAAGTATCTGTATGATTTGCCCCCTGGACATGAGGTAACCACTAAAGAAACACACCACCCCTGCCAAAAAATTACAGTCTTTATTGAAGTCTGGTGAGTTTCTCAAAAAAGGCAAGAGCCTTAGCATATTTTAATTTGTATTTGAAGAAACCACAGTGAGTGGGTCATACACAAACACACACTTGCCCATGCCTCCACTCACACAGGAGGGGTGTCGGCTTTGGGGATGTTTGTACTGAATGCACAGCTTGCCAACCACTACTCTGAGCAAAATATTCTGCAGCTGAAATCGCTTTGATAGTTTGAGCTGTGCACATTCAAATACAGAAATACAAGAATATGGCCGTTGTTGACGCTTGTAACTATTACTTAGTGCTTAGAAACATCGTGTGGTCTTTAAATAACCAGGGGTTGCAGACCTCTCCTCTCTGTCCTGTTGCTAATTGTCATGTTAATGAATTGTTGACATGCGATTGTGAGGAAAGTGTCAGTGATCACACAGAAGAAAGGTGAAAATTGCAACAGTGAGCACGATGCAAGTAATGCCAAGCTCTAGGTAGATGTCTTGATAGCCTTTTGTGGCACTCATTTAAATTTCAATTGTCTTTTTTTTTATGCACAGCTAGGACTGGCATATTGAATTCATATAAACACTTAATATTAAAATCTAGCTATTTATTATGAGATTATTTCTTTTAGTACCAGAGCTTTCCTTCAGTGATTTACAAAGGAAGAAATAGCTACTTGTGAGGTTGACATCTGGGTTGTTTTTAAAGATAAAGCCTGAGAAGCAGAGGAAATTCAGAGGAATTCAGAGTAATAAAGTTACTTAGCACTAGAGCAGGCTAGTTTTCAACTAGGCCATCTTAATTCTATATTGAGCCTAGTGAAAACTCCCTAACTGTGTTGCTGTTCCCCAGGTAAATGTAGATTTTGGAACACAGCAAACAGGGATCCACCTTTGGAATTCTGACAGTGTGTGTTCAAGCTGCAGAGATGTTCTCCCTTTAGATCTGATCCCATGTAAGCTCTGATCTAAAGGTAAAGATTCAGAGATACGAGGGTCCCTTCTCACTGTTACTGGGAAAATGGGGGTCTGAAGCACTGGCTGAGTGGCAGCCTAATGTGAGGACAAAGGACCAAGCTCTGTCAGAACATTGGTGCTATCCATTTATGTCTCCGTGTTTATGGGATGACATGAGGAAAACCCCACGTGGCATTCTTTGGTAGCACCCTTGGAAGTGGACTGCAAAGCAAAGACCCAACGAGAGGGTGAACACCAGACCTATGAACGGTAAGTTGCTTAGAAGGAGCTACAAATATACACAGCATTTTGCAAAGGAGTTGGAAAACAAGCTACTTTCCCAAGAAGCTTCCATTTGTGCTAGTGAACTCTTTATGGAAAAATAAGTTGTGTACTACGTATGTTCTTTATAAAATTTTGAGAATTTAGTATCTGAAGAGAATGGCAAGATGAACTCAATTAACTTTTAAACAGGGAAGAGGTCTTTGCTCCTATGTTTTCAAAAGAAAAAGAAAGCAAGAGATTTATTTCATTTTTATTGGAAATAAAATTAATTTTTATTATTCTTTCTTGCTCCATATAGCTATACAATACAATAAAGAGTAAAAACTTATTTTAAACCACACTTTAAGTTTTATTTTTAATGGTCGTTCTCTTTATATTTTCGTCTCAAGAATTATTAGTGAATAATAAACCTCCAGATCTCAGCACAAAATTGTAACTGATCTATAGTTATTATAGTGGAACAACTGTAATTATTCTTAGTTTATTAAAACTATAGTAAATCAGTCCTAATAATAGTAATACTATAGTAATCATATTGAATAATAGTTGCAAGTTATTATCTCTATATTTACTATACTATTATAATAATCACAGTTCAACTATATGGTTTTATTTAATACAATGCCTAAATTTACCATGGCAATTTTATTTAGGTTTTGTCCTATGCATATTTCCTAGAATACAATAAGCAAAACTTCTGGTGTGAACTAGGAAAGCTTCATATCTATTTTTAAAAACTGTCATTAAAATGATTGGTAATTAAATACTATAGTTTAAAATTAATAAATTTGAGGCTTTCATGAATGAAAAAAAATTGTTATTTGTCGTGGTACAGGAAATTTTTGCAACATGATGAAACTAGTTTTTGAGACTAAAAGAGGAAGTAAATTATATGTTTAAAAATATTTGATAGATTTGTTTTCTTTAAAATTCTCCAAATATTTTTTGAAGCGGCAGACAGGCAAAGCAATCTCTTTTACTGTACTATCTTGTCTTAGTAAAACAAAAGTTACAAACAGTGAAACTGGACAGAAAATGGATAGATTCTGCATGTGTCCACACATACAGGAGTTTGTACACTCATACAAGAATATTGCAATTCCTGCACTTTAATGGGGATATAAAGGGCCAATTTCACTTATTCTGAGACCTAGATGTGTCTCTGTGTTAGGCAGTCCAGTTTAACACATTCAGAGTTCTCATGACTCTCAGTAAGGCCATTTGCTTTTCTCATATTTAGCTTGCATATTCTTACAGTTCATGCCAAAAGCCCACTGACAGTATTTTTGTACATTCCACACTTCCTTCTGTAATATTATCTGCATGTCACCCATTACAGGTTATTACTCAGAACAATTTGAAACTGTAATGACCTGCTGTCTGACCAGACAAAAACCTATCTCCCAGTCTGTGGGTATCCCTTGAGATTTTCAAAGGTTTAGGAAATGGTTATTTCATTGTCACCTTGCTACGCAGGACTCACAAGAGCGTCCACCCACAAGCTGCCTCCTGCAAGCCTAGTGGTTAAGCTATCAGCTCTGTACAGGTCTTCCCTACCTGAGCTCAGAGATTTAAACATATACAAGCAAGAAAGATTTTAAAACTCCTGGGCTAGAATCAGACTACTTATGAGCTCTCCCTTCTGAAGAAGGATAGGATAAACCAGAAAATAAACAAGGAAGAAATGCACACAAATGCCTAAGGCATGGGCCATTTCATTTCCTGTGGGATGAAGGCAAGAACCTTTCTTCAAGTAGGAAACACCAGACTTAAGCCTATTTTACCTGAATGTTTTAGTTAAATCAGGAAGAATAGGGTATTTGTTAATGTCTTCTCTCTCTTCCAAATACTAAAATTACAATGGCACTACATAGCCAGCATGATAGCCTTTCTTAGTGTGGAGAGGGAACTTATGCTACAATGAAAGGGAAAACAGTTCAAGATTGCCCAACACAAGAAAAGGAATTTTAAGGTTAGGCAGTCATTGTATTAATTAAAGATTTATTTTTCAAGCTAAGACAAGCAATCATATGCAATCACAATCCCGAGCACTCCCAGAGAACCTGAATCTGGTAGAAACTAAAGTTCCTGAATTATCTCCACTTCAGCAAAATGTAGGGAAAATAAATTTCAGAACATCTCCCATAAACCACTAGTGTTAAATCTATGTGAAAATAACTTACTTTTGAAAAAGTCTTTATTCTATAATTTTATGAGAAAGAAAATGCATCATTTGCTATATGCGAAAATTTTTGCAGCTCTAAGATTTGTGGGTGTTGGAAAGTACTTGTCAACATAGGCAAATAATAAATAGAACAATATCAACTGATAAATACAGTTAACAAAAAAAATTGAAATATAATATATTCATATCCTGATTTGCCTGTCATTCAAGTTTTCTTCATTTAAATCACGAGTTGAACTTTTTTCACTCAGCAGAGAAAAACCAATTTTTTGTGTTTATCAAATTATTAACATTTTAGTCAGTAGCTATACTTATGTGATAAACTGGTTAGAAATGCATGCACATGCAAAGGTAATCAATGTCAGCATGATGGGAAAGAAGAACAAGAAGTGGAGCTGTAGCAAGTTCTGACTCACAAAGAAGCAAGGCGAAAATATGGCTGTGAATAGTCTGAGTGAGCCTATGAGAAAGAGCTCACTCTGCCATGACAAAAGAAGTCACAGGGGAACATGATGCTTGCCAGCACAAAGAAATCAAGCAACAGGCAGGAGGTAAAAGTGAAGAACCAGTGTGTATGAGGGGTCTAAAATAAATTTAATTCAGAAAGCGACAGAAAACTTCCCCCTAGAGGAGACCTTTGTTTTACGTTATCACAGAACAAGCAGAAACACAACTGAAGGGGTTATTGCTGTGTCTGCCAGCTGGAGGCCAGTCACTGGAGCAAACTTAATCATTAAACAGGATACTCCACCCACTGGCAGGCTCTGATGGACGAAATTCTTAAAAACTCTCCTTTTGGTTGTGTGTTCAGCCACGGCTGCAGCTCTGCAAGATCAGCGAGCTGCATGGGATAATATTATGATGAAGATGACTTATTTATTATTAAGGCTTCAATATCAGATATAACCCTCCACACAGACAAAAAGCCCTTTCTGCACAGCTCTCTAGAAGCACACAGGGTCTCTGGGAAGGCCCTGAGGAGCACACAGGCTATAAGGTCAGTAGTCATCATCAGCATGGGCTAGCTCACGGGACAGATACAAAAGTACAGGCACGAAAACAAAGATTCAGCTTTGAAAAATAGGTTTGTTAAAGAATGGCAGTATGAGCAGCTGCCCTCAACTGTGCTAAATGTGTAGGACTTTGTTGCTTCCTGAGTGCCCAGTTTCCCTCCCACATCTGCAGTGGCACATGGGACCAGGGTTTGACATCTGATACTCTTGGAGCACTGGCAGAGCCTGTTGTTTCTCCAGGTGAGTCAAAAGCATCCAGCCCCTGCCCAAGCCAGCAGCATGAACTTGCCTGAGCTCCTTATTAAAATGGCAATGTATGAGGAATGCCGAAGGCTGCAATCTATATCCTTGAAGGCCCCAGTGGCAGGGAGTAGAGTGGCTCTGTCCTGGCATTGTCCTCCCGACAGAGTAAGAACGGGGCTTGAACAGCATTCCTACCTACCTGGGATGCTGTGCCAAGGCACTCGTGCTCCTTTCTGAATTTGGGAGGGCCTTGGACAGGTTAGTGAGCAGTAAGGCACTGTCCAGTTTATAAAATATTTATAAAAATATACACCACCTCTCTGAAAAATGGATTGAACTAAATGTGCAAGGCCTTAATTTGCCTCTTATTTTACCAAACATATTTAAAAAAGAGCAGCACTCATCATGGTATGAGGACTGAGATAACTGGAAATACCCCTGTTACTTCAACATTTCATTTTCCAGAACATTTCCCCCAGCCAGTGGCCATCCATACGGGCTGCAAGAGGAAGGAAAAAACTGATTTTCCAGCTTCAAAATGACAGAATGTCAGCAATAAATCATGTTACTCTTTCTTATGAAAAAAAAAAAAAGAAAAAAAAAGAAAGGGGAAAAATAAGAAACAGAAGATTTTACAGTGCGTATTGGGTATCATATTTTCTAGAAAGCTTTCCAAAATGCTTTATCGCATCAGTGTTAGCAGTCAAGTCTTTTTACATGAGAATATAACAACGGCTGTTCTGGGTTAGATGAAGGGTTTATCTAACCCAGGTATCTTGTGTTTAACAGTGGCCAATAGCAAATGCCTAGGGAGGAATATAAGAGCAGGACATGCAGTGATGCTCCCTGGGTACAGGCTTTCAGCCACCAGGAATCCACAGCTCAGGGACATGCCGACCCAGAGGTGTTATCTCTATGTTTAGTAGCTTTTGATAGATTTTCTTCCATGAATTTGTCTAATAGCTTTCTGAACCCCTGACAGCTTCTGGCATTTTAGTACCAGCAAAGCAGTAAAGCAAAGGGGAAACCAGATATGGAAACCATTTTGATAAAAGGCTCTTCTTTTTAGCAGAGACAAGAACCTGAAGACTAACAAAGAGGCAGCCTCATGTTCAAAATAAGAGTTTTGAACTTAATAAGTTTGTGAGCACTGTGTGTTCTGTGGTATGTTCAATTTGTGTGTTTTATGGTGACCCGAATCCTTGGTCATCACATGGGATTCCTGGGAACTGAAGTCTTCAGGACTGAATCAACAGACAACATATAACCACTATTGTAACTGAGTCACAAGCTAGAATAACAGTGAAAAAAACCAAAAACACAGGAGGCCAAAATGATTCATTTTGAAAATGGAGGGATTTTTCAAGAAAAAAAAATTTCTCTGAAATTTCATAGGGAACAGAGTGCATTTAAAGTAAATACATATTTATATGGGCACCAAGTTCAATCCTAAAGTTATTATGTCTGATAACTGAGTATCTGGGTCCTTAATATTCAACAGCTGTATCACAAAAGATTTTCTCACATTCTGAAATGAATGTTTTTAAACAAAGTACTCATAAGGGCAAAATTTGTTTTCTACAAAGGAGATGCATCAAGCCAAATTCATCCTTCAAGTAAAACTTGAGCCTTAAAAGAGAATTAGGAAACACTTAAATAAAATTAAATGCTTCTGCAGTTTCTGTGGTATACACAGGAATGCTCAGATGAGTCTCCTAACCTACAGGGCATGTTCTAACATCACCATCAGTGCTCTCTCTCAAATATAATGTACCTGTAGGTCTCTATAAATAGCTTTTACTTAGAGTGCTGGCATCTAAATATTTTTACAACCAGTGCATGGCTGCAAACGGTTCTAAAGGGCCCTGAAATGGCTAACAGAATTATAATTCCCTTTTTACTCATAAATCAAATAACCAAAAAAAAATCCCAACAACAGTTTATGGGAAACTAAGAATACAATTCTTGTAGTGCTGAGCAGTTGTATATGAAGTCACTAGAAAATTGTTGGAAAGATAGAGCTAGAATTAGACCAGGAGCACCAGCAAACATATTTCTAAAATGTAAATCAAGCAAAGAAAGAAATAAACCAGAAAGTCAAGGGAAGCACAGGAAACCCAAATGTCCCCATATCATATCCAAAATATAAATAATTCAGTTGGGCCCCACCATGTCATTTTCTCAGTGGATTTAGTGATCTCCCATGCAATAACATGCCACAGTACATTTTGACCTGCATCAAAATTAACAGTCAGACACTTTATGAAATATTATCTTTGTTAGCTTTACCACTAACAAAAATACACTTTCAATTCTTCACATCCACGTAGCACATCTATTAAAGCAATCTGGGAAATTAGTTTGAGATAAACTGTACAGCAATCTTATTCATAGCCTCCCTGTATCTCACACTGTTAATCTGCATCACAGCTCACTAAATAGTGCCTAATGTTTATTGCATTTAACTGAATGTATACGATTCTGAGGGTACGCCAGGGACCGATTATCATAATTATACATGTTTCTATGGAAACCCACAAGTCTATCAGTTTTGATTCATTATATTGTTATACCTTCTAGCACTTTCTAATTATTAGGTGCCCATAAAAAAGTCTCAGTCTTGCTGTTACTATAGAAATGAGCTATAGACAGGCCTCAATTGTTAACCCCTACGGGGCAGGAATGGAAAAAAAGGAAGAAACACAACACTGGATAGAGGGTAGGGGTTTTAATAGGATAAAATATAAACTATTTTAATCTGCAATCTTAACTTTCTTTAATGGCTTCACTGAACTTTCTAATTTGTTTGAAGAAAAAATCCAGCTAGGAAAATAGAGAAAACAAGTTGGCTGTTTGCCACACAGTCCTGAATATGGGATGTTACAGTTGTGCTCTGCAAATGTCCCTCACTGAGAATGTAAGATTCCCTTGAAAGACACAAGTGTCATTAATAGACTGTGGAAAACACTGTAATGCTTGGTCATTAGAAATCTATAAAAAGTCTGTTAAACTAAATGGAAATATTTGTACTCTTCTCAGTGGCCTTCAGTCTAAAACTGGCCTAACATGCCACTGGGTGTTTGAGTGAAGGCATGTTTCTATGCTGGAATTACAACTGTGTTCAGTGGGAAATCACAGGAAGCCAAGATTTCCTCAGGTGACTTCCATAAAGGAAGAATAATCCAGGAGAAAGTGAGTTATAATGAAAGTAATAAAAATACTCTATTTTGATATGGTTGTTTTAGTCTAAGTTAAAGCTTTTGCTTACTTTGGCATATAATATACCCATTTTCCTCCTCATCCTGATCTTCTATCACAGCCCTGTGAAACCTAAAAGGGACTGAGTGGTTTCACTGTTTCCCTAACCCTACTACTATTACAGTTTTCAATTAGAACTGCCTTTTAGTTCAGATCAGCAAAGCTCTCCCAAAGTGACAACTCACCCTTCGCAACATATATCTATTTATTTTGGAAATCAACACACCATTCAATAACCTGAAAACAGGCCTGATTGCTATGCTAATAGTATTCAAAAATATGTCTGCACCAATTGAAACAAGTAAACTAGGATTAATTCATAAAGTCAATAATAAAAGAGAAGTGGAAACATTCATACTTTCTCTTCTTTAGCTGAAATTTTACTTCGCAAGCTTCTGTCTTCTCAGAGAAATGACCACAGCACAGCTCATATGAGATTCCAGTTAATACTTCAGTTTTCCTGTCTGGAGCTGGCTTTATGGGGTACAGCTAAAAAAAAAAAAAAAAAGAAAGAAGGCAGTGAAAAAATATCACTGCATACTCATGTCATTGTGCAATGGTCACGGCATAAAACTTTTAAGCTGAAAGTTATGTACTTTTCATTCTCAGTTAGGGGAAAAAGCTGAGAATTTAAAATATATTCCCATGTTTTAAAAGACTCATGTTGTGTAATTAGCTGTAATCTGCATATTCAGTTCTAAATCAGACTTCCACAACTTCCAGTCAATTAGAGCTAAATCACATTACATACAACAATGAATGAGATGTAAATTTGCATTTATATGTAAGAACTAGCATAAAAGAAAGTGAACAGAGTGTCATTCTATATAAAGGTCTCAGAATTATACTATATTTTCAAGGACCCTTCTGTTCAACTCTTATTTTACTATTGCCATGGAGAAACCAGATTTGCCACAAAACAAGTTAAGCAGCTAAAGAGAAAATTTAATCAGATAATTTTAAAAATCCACTAATTGGTATTAATACGTAATTTATAAGGTATAATATGCTCGGCTAGATTAAAATAAAAAGCAGACAGCAGAGAATATGAATATTTACGCAATTTAGCATTTCCAAATAATATGACAATGCACAGGGCCAGATCCTCAGCTAAGTTCAGTGGAGCTTTGCCTATTTACACAAGCTGAAGACTTTGCATAATATCTACCTTTTCAGCTCAGTTGCTCGTGGCTATGGTGTATAATTGCCACACACTCCAGGTGACAGCAGCATGAGAGTGTGGCCAGCAGTGTCCAGCAGCGCACTGATGTGGGCAGGGAACATGGCTGGCAGTTTGAGCCCCTCACGCCTCCCAGCAGCCCCCTATTTGTATACTGACTTCATCATTCCTCTCCCATCTGCTTTAAGGTGAATAACAGTCCTTCAAAGAAATATACCGAATTTAAGGTTCACTTCCATCTTGCAGGTAAAATTGGACCTCCCACTGTGTTCTTAGTGACATAGTCTTTGTGACGACGGGGCACCGCATCATTGCTCTGGACACACAGTCAAGTCCCACTGACCTTCATTTTCAGACATTTAGTGTACTGGAAATAAGTCCATTAAAATTTAGTTAATTAATTAATCAATCAATCAATTAATGAATGAATAATCTAATTAGTTATTAGCTATTAAGTAATTGTTCAAGAAAATGTCATTCAGCATTTATCATATACACAGTCTAGTGCTACAGGATTATATTTGCTACCTGATACATACCTTTTTTAACACATCTCTAAATATCATTTCATAAGCCACTGAAAAAAGCCATTTCTTTTCCATCTAAATAGCAGATTCTTCTAAGAAATATAAAAGGTGGTCTCACATTTACACAAATGAACAATACCCAATAGCCAGTACATCTCTGGCATCAATGGTACTATGCATGACATTGCTGCCTAAAGCAGCATTTTTGTGCCATCAAAAATTAAAAGAAAATGTCTAGAACCTATGAAATAACTTCTGTTTTATGAGACTTTCTAGATTTCAAAATATTTCCTACATAATTAAAGAGAAATACATTAAAATCGGTATATACATGTGCAAGAACAAAATAAGGGGGAAAATCAAGGGTAGAAACAAATTGGATAGTTTAGTCATAAATGTTAGATTATCACAGCCACTGAGAATTACACAGAACCTCTTGACAGCATATTTACTCTTTTTCAAAGGTGTTGAGTTTTCAGACACAAGTTTGAAGTTGTTTTTAGAAGTTAGCTGAGGCTAGCTAAAGCTACTTATCTGAAATTGCTTTAGCAAAGATTTTTGCTTATGAATATGTATGCTGTTTTGTACAAAGTACTTTACCAACTGCAGGAATATTAGTATGAGCATACTCCTATCACTTCAAGTCTTTAGCTTCAGTAGCTGGTTGAATTGGTTTTGTACTACAGACTCCTCAGGGCAGGAACCTTGTCTGCTGTGATGTCATGTCATAAAGACCATGGCATGACTTTCCCTCTCCTCCCTTATCAGCTGTATTGAATAGAACTCTGAAGATGATACAGACCTATGGGGGGTTGTCTGGGTTGTTATTCAAAAATTGATTTAGAGAAGCTAATGTTCAAAGTTCAAAAAATGATTTTTTCCTTAGCTAGGTGGATTCAGTTCAGCTATTATTTTACGCCATTCATTATTTGACAAGATTTCATAATCAAAGGAGGGAAAAGTTCAGATAAAGAGTGAAGTCCTCTCCTACAAAAAGACATTTGGATATGAAATTAATATTCAATTTCATCTTCTCTAAATCTTCTGATATGTCTAATTAAATCATAAGTAATTTTTATATTTCTTTGGCCAGCTGTTGTCTTGACCTGGAGTTTTGGAACATGAAAATTCTCCTACTATTGACCCTACAGCTTGGCTGAATACCTAACTGCAGCTTCAATGTCTTTGTCAACAAGTTCCTTAATTCTGACAGGTTTTGGGTAACTCTGAGCTCCTCTTCAAATTTATATTATGGCAATACAAAGCAAACGAAATTCAACCATTAACTGCACGGACTGTAAGTGGCATTTTTAAATCTGTGAACACTGAGATTTTCCTAAACATATTCATTATAAAAATACCAGTATTTATATAGTTTTATATTAAGAGTTTTTATGGAAAGTGTATTTTTTTTTTACTTAGAATTACCCAGTGCATTTGTTCTGGTGGAGTACAGCACTTGCACCAACACTGGTGTCTGAATAAAAGTGTGAAAATCAATGAATTGCTGCAGTTTTTTAATGAGACTCAAGGAAAAGGGAACAAAATTAAATTCCAAGTTTTCTCTGTTATTACAGTAACTAAATAAAGACAGGTGATTTACCCATGAGTCTTGCATCTTGCTGTAATTGGCAATTGACTCAAGCTGCAGTGGCAAGGGCTGTAGTTTATTTTGTGCCAGATTTGTTTGTGTATGTGGAGACCTCTGTGTGGAGTGATGTTTGCATGAGGCTAAAATCATCCCCTTTTCTTGTGCAGTACATTAAAAAAAAAGCTGTGTACCTCTGAACAAACTCTCCTACTTCTGCTACAAGCAAGGGGCCACAGTCTGAGGACAGCCAAAGGGAAAGGAGGGTTCAGGATGCTCAAATATCTCACCTGCATATATGTGTGTAGGAGGGTGAGGCATTCTGCTTAAGTGAGCTTACACTCATGTGATGAATGAAATTTTCATTTTTAGAGCTGTTGGATGTTCTTGACCCACTGGCAGTTCCCAGGCATAAAATGAGGGAGACATACCTGTCATACAACCCTTGCACTCGAGATTGGATTTCAACTCTGAGCCTTTAAAACTAAAAACATATAGTGATATGTACAGTCAGTAAGAATTATGATCATTCTCACCCTAACTTCATGTCAAACATCCAAATGAGATTCAAAACCCAGCCTTGAAGAAGGGACAACTACTGTGAACATAAGACTAAGGGACAGGCACTTGAGAGAAAGATGGATAGTGCTCACCAAAAATACTGGCTCTTCTTTTAAGAGGAAGATAGAAATTCTTGCACTCTTTTGCAAGAAGACCAAAGACGGAGCTGCATAACCAGAGAAGAAGCCTTTGGTAGCTCTAAACTGTGCCCATGGATTCGTACTGCCTCTCCAATACACATTGCCCTCTTTTGCAGTGATCACCTGTGGCTGCCCTGCTGCCCCTCTGTGTGCTGTCCCAATGCCTTTACCACATGCACTTTTCCTTGTTTTAGTCTGTTTTTCCCTGGGCTCTTGGGACTCTTTGAGGGCGCAAGGCTAACTGCTCCTTTCTAAGCCCTCTATTGTCCACCACATACCAAACTCCTTCTTCTACAAGCCCTACAGATCTCTTTCTGCCTTTGTTTGCTGCCCTAAGTCTACTTATCTCATTCTTCCGAGTCCCTCTCCCTCTCTCTCTCCCCTGCATCTCTCCCTCTCCTTCTCTCTGTCTCATGGCTTTCTTTCAGACTGTTCTTTGCTTTAGGTCTCATTCTTGCACAGTGCGGTCTCTCTGCCTAATCAGCCGTGTGGCTCATTACATTCAGGAGCCCTTTGCTATCTGTTTGGCTTTTTATAAAGTCTCCTGTCACCATGGTATCTTACTGTATTCTCACAATTGTGTCCACTTGCTATTTTTTGTATATTAATACATACATGCATATAATAATATTTGGTACAAACAATCAAGAAGGTTTTGCTTGAGATGTTTGCTCTTCTAGACCCTTTTCAGTTTCTTGTGGTTGTACAGATAAAGCTCTGTCATTCATGCATGCATTTGGAATCTTCATTTATGTCAGTTCCTCATTTCTATTCTCCTTGTCATCAACATACTTCTGTCCTCAGCCAGGAGTTAAGAGAGCATTTTAGAATGAAGGAATTGTAAAACTATTATTATAGCAGCAGGCAGAATAGCAGCATAATTAATAAAGAGGCTCAAACAAAATATTTAAAATCATTTTTGTTGGAAAATTTGGTCTTTGTTGTTTTGAAAAAACACTCTACAGGAGTGCCACTTTACTTGGATTATTATTGCTTCTTAGATGGATTCATTTCTTCTGTACCCATCCCCTTGCCCTCCCCCATTTGATTCCCTCCTGTTTGCTCTGCAACCATGGCAACTCTTCACTCCTACTGGAGGCTGGACATTTGACCAGAATCATTAGGCCTGCTCCACTGAGTCAGCAGTTAAAGTCAGGGAAAGGGGGAAGCTCACATCTGGACAGCCTTCCCTTCTATGTGCATGTATGTCTGTATGGCTTTACCAAACTCTGCCATCCCAGGAAGACCAAAAGGGAAAAGGTCTTTCTCTCTTTTTTCCTTCCTTTCCTTCTCTTACTCCCTCTCCAGGACCCAGAGTATCTGGCTTGTGAAAATTCTTTAGGCTGCTTCAAAATTTAGTCGTGTAGCAAGTGCCAGTCAAAAAAGAATTGCTTTGGCTTGTGTCATTTCTATGGGGAGAGAAAAGACAATCATTAGCTTAAAAAGGGTCATGTTTCTAAAAGCATCAATACAACTTTTCACTAAAGGATCTTTAAATAATTTCTATGCAATTAACTAAGTCTCACAACACTGCCCCAGAACTCATGTTATTGTACAGAAGGAGAAACTAAAGGAGATTAAGTGACTTATACATTGTTATGTTAATCTGTGACAGAGCCAGTCACAGAACCCAACAATTTTCTTTAAAGTCATGTGACATTGTATTTACATTTGAAAATTTAGCATTCTTTTCCAGGAGTCCATTCATAAAGTTCAGTTTAAGATTTTACTGCTCTTCTCACAGTATGGTCTTCCTGTTCAACATGGCACTTAAGAACATATTTGTGTTCAAACATGGAAAAAAAAAAAAGACATTTTTTCAAAATTTTGCTTGGAACATTGATTTTAATAGATTTAAATTCTCAAAGTAAAAAGCAAACACATCTTTCAGAACTTATAAGCAGATATATTGATCTTTTTTCTCAGCACAAGATAGTCTATCTACTTAAGTTTATTTTTCTTACTTTGACCTTATGAACCAATAAAAAGCAAAGAGCTCCATTCTTGCAGGTAGCCAAAGGCCAACAGACAGCATTGTATGGCCTTACTGTGTATGAAGTGAAAAAAACCCCTCACTTTTTATATGCCAAATGCTAAGTCAGTAGCAACTGAGAGGATTGAACATCTTTCAGGAAAATTCTTCAGCACCAAGCAGAATTAGAAATAAAACAGCATATGATGCTGTGCTTATTTGACACGTTGTACTATTTGAAGTTTATTACCTAAGGTGCTTTGAATTTCATATTTAGCAAATTCTTGGATGTACAGTAATGAAGCATGATACTTCTATGCATCCTTCTAAATATTTATTAAAAACAAATGCTCTTGTTCAGCTAATTAATTATTGACTATGTTTTCCACTTAACTCTCTTTATTTTGCCACTATATACGCTCATACAGTATTTGCTTTTTTCACTGTATTGGGACACTGGTGACTCATGCTCAATTTGTGATCCCTTATGTCTCCCAGCTTCCTTCTACACACCTGAAACCTAGTCTATTGCTTCCTATTTCCTATTCAGTTCATGGTGTCTAAGAGCAGATTTATGTATTCCTGCTTACTGAATTGTGTTCATTTTTTTCCAGCTGATTTCTACAGATCAATTTAAGTTCTAATTCCATCTCTGGCATGCTTGCAGCCACTCCCACAGTAGTGTTCCTCATAAATTTAATAAGCAAACTGCTGTATTATGCATCTTCCAGATTAATAATGAAAATGTAGAGTAGTACCAAACTGGTAAGCACTCAAAATAATTTTTGATCAGTTTTGCACATATCTGGAAAGAGTTTTGTCTAGCTTCCTTGTGAGATGCCTGTGTGAGACAGCATTTATTTAAGTCAAGAACAGTAATGTCTACTGTTTCTTTTATATCCAGTACACCGCTCAGTACTGTATCACAGCTGAACTGGTTTGACAGGGTTTGTCTTTGCACCATGCTGACTGCACACCTTTTTATACACTTTGAGGTGCCTATAAATGATTTGTTTCATTGTCTGAGACCATCTCTCACAGAGAAGTGAGGCTGGTTAGTGTACAGTTTCTTGGCTCTCTTTCTACCTTGTTATCATAGTTTTTACATATGTCCTTCTCAATTCTTCTGAAATATCACCTCTGAAAACATCAGCATTTCTTTAGATACATGTAGAGTAGGAATTTCATTACACTCAGGCATTTGAAAATGTCTGTGTTATCTTTGTACTTTTACAAATGGTTGTCTTAACCTGAGATTTCACAACTTTGCTTGGTGTTAGTAGTACTAACTTCCTGACTGCTCACAGAATTTATAGAGTAGACATAAGCAAAAATTAACTATGCATACTAGTTTCAGTTTTTCAATCCCTATGAAGTAATGGTCTTATTTTTCCTTGTGTGGCTCCTACTAAAACTGCTTTCTTTTCACCTTTTGTGTATCTTGTAGAAAGTTTCTTGGTTTGTTCCTTTTTTTATCATCTGCTGTCATTTGAACTACTTCATACTTTCTAAATTCTTTGGTTTAGACTTTTACTAAAGAGCTCATGATTTTGCAAGATTGGTCTCTTAGTATAGCTCCCACTCTTCCTCTGCACTGGAGTAATTAATCTTAATATTTTACAGGAATTTATTTTCATTACAGAATTTATTTTATTTGTTTATATGTACACCTCACCTTTACCTGCAACTATTAAGGGCTCTCTGTTTGAGATGCACTGCTTTTATATTACGGTGTAATGCGTCTCCTTTCCTTAAAGATCTTGAACTCTTTCGTTGCTTTGCCACTGTCACTTTGCCTTCAGTCTCCACATTCACAGCTAGTCCTCTTTGAACAATCAGAATGAAATTTAGAATAACCAATTCTCCAGATGCTTTTCTTTTTTTTTTTTTTTTTAATAACTTGCATACAAAAAGATATGTTAAGGACACTTAGGAATTTCTGAACCACCAGAAGAACTGCTTGGCTTTTAAGAAGAGTTATGCATTTGAAGTCCGCAAATTAACTCTGTCAGCTTCTCCTGAGGGAAGTCCAACAGTCAGCTGCTACCATGGCACTGGTCCCTCAAGAATCCTGCCACAACCTGAATTGTTGAGCTAATGAATTTTTGAGCATCTACACTTGATGATGTAGATCATAATGAGGATGAAATCAATATTGGCTGTCCATGGTCTATCATAGCTCCATGAAATTTGCAAGAAATGAAGATCGTAGGAGGTTAGATATAAGTTAATGGAGTTTGTGCTGATAATATAGTAAATATGATACAGATTTTTGTACACTGTTCAAGTAAAATAAAACAACCAATTAGCACTCCAGAGGCTAGCTGTAGTTGTGGTATGTTTGGCATTCACTTTTACTTAGAGGCTAACATTTCTGTGTGTGGAGTCAGTGAGAAATCAATGTTTGGATAGCTAAAAAGGAAACACTAGCGGGCTAATAAGGATCTGTGCCCCATCCTCCTCTTTGGTACAGTTTGGTAGCAGGTCCGATACCCTCAAAGTCATCTCTTTTGAAGCATTAAGTAAAGTTGATAATTTCATAGTCTCACGTCTGCATATTTACCTCAGGTTATAAGTACCCGAGGTACTTTTCTTAAGGACTTTGCATAACATCTTCATTTTTAATGAATAATTACATCTGCACAGTATCGTTTTCATTACTTTTTCTTTTAACACTAGGGACTCAAAGTACCACTTACCAAATGAAACACCATTTTTCTGTGTTTCTGTGACACACTGAAGATAGAAAATTTTACTTGTATCTGCTCTTCTAGAAGACAAAATAACGGAACACTGCAGTCGTTCTCAAACTTTTTGTCCTCGTATAGTAGGCTTTGGAGATTATTATAGGTTCAAGTGAAGACTAGTACATTATTAGATTTAATTTTTAGAATTGAAGAAACTGTTAAAATACTATGGTTCGGTAAGCCACACTTTTATTCTTCCCAGCCTCACCCATAGCCTGTTAGGACCTCAGTTTGGGAACCACAGCTTAGATGGAAAGGGAAGAGAAACACCTAGCTTCTGACTGAACTACAGGTATCATGGAAAATCTCTTCTTAAACTAGCTAATTCTATAGCTGACTTTCAATAGTGGGGAGTATTAACCCTAGGAAGAAGGTCTTGCTGACGCCACTATGAGTAGTGGCAGTACAGAAAGAATGGGATGTCAGTGCAGGAAAAATAAAGAAGATACTGATTTGACATTGCATGGACAGGCAGGGTACTATTCCAAGTTAAACTATAATTTATATTCCTCTCCAGAACTCCTAGCTCTTTTCCAAGGTCTGATTTCTGCTGTCTGTTAATTCTTGATAATTTTTTACCTTCTTGACAAGAAGCAGAATAGATATCAAACTCCTATGTATTATGCATCTCAGCATTTTTATATTCAAATCCAGATACTGTGTTCCGATTTTCCACTTTTGTCGTGTAACTGGGTCATCACGTTTTCCATTAAAATGCTTAACAGAACATTACAATTAAACTCCAAATCTATTACCTTTTGCCTTAGCATGTTTATAATGTTCTTCTTTGGTATCTTGGATGAAAACGTTTCTTTAAATAAAAGATTAATTAAAAGAATAGGATACAGTTTCTATAGTAATTCACTAAAATAATTTTTAAAAGCCATGAACGCCATAAAATGAATTAAATTCATCCTGCTACATTTTGAGAAATATACATTAATCCAAAATGGCTATATTTGCACCACACTTTGAAATTGGTACTTATATATTATTCTCAGAGTATTCAAGTTTCTTAATCTAGTTTGGAGTTAACTGATCATTACAATTAACCAGCAGTTTGCTATTTTAAATTTGAAAACTTGTTAGAAAGCTATTGCAGGGTTTACATTATGACTAGCAGATATTTTTGTTATCTTACAGAGATATTATGTTAGCTGCTGTTGGAAATCTAGGCTGTTAAAGGCCATTATTCCTAGAAAGGAGGAATGCTTGATTAAACAGCTTTGAAATTCACTGACAAAGTCTGTCCTTTCCCACAAGAGGAATGTGTGGACACCTCGGTAGGATCCTGCCCCGGCCCCCAACTGAGTGCCCCAGAGGTGTCCTCAGAAAGGTGCTTGAAAAGGCAGGAGCAAATGGCCAGGTACACAATTACTTCATCCTGGAATATAGCATAATAATCAGCCTATGTGAAGACATCGTTAAAACTGAACTGATTTGGAGACTATGAAACAACTTGTGGAAAACCAAATTTCCATCAGTGTGGATTCCCACCTAAAAAAACCAGAGGGCTTACCAGGTGACAAATTTAAACAATAAATAATAGTAGATTACACACACACCACCCAAAAAACTTCAAGACAAAGTCAAAAACCATCCAGGTCAGAAAAGGCATGTAACCATTCTGTGAGTCTCTTCTGACTTTAGAAAAGCATGTATGGAACGTAACCATTTCTACAAGCTTCAGCTGCTGTATTTTTACCTATATAAATATTGCATAAGTAGAGATGTATGTATATATACATGTACATGCAAACATGTATAGATATATATGTATACTGTATGCATCTGTGTCTAAGAACATGTGCACAAGCAGATGGGAGAGAGAGGAGGATGGTAACAGAAAAATACAGAAAGGCTCTTCACTTTGAGTTGTTTGTTCTTGGTAGAATAACCATAGAAATAAATGAGAGGTCCATACTTTTAGCAAGATATAAAAATTGATTTTCAAATTTGTGGTAAAGAGCTGGGGCAATATTTTACAATCAGATTAAAAGACAAATATTTCATTGGCCCTAGAAGATTCCAAGGGAAGATGGACATTCATAGGCATTGTCTTAAAATATGGATATTGAAACACCCCAGAAAAAGCTAGAGGCACCAAGCAGGATCCTTTTTGCCTGTAGGTTTCACATTAGGTATGCTGTTATTGTTTTGTATTACATGCTATCTGAAATTCTACAAAAACCTTTTGCTGAAAAACAAACCACTGTTTTTCTGCTTAAAACCGGAATTACAAAATGTGATGTAATGAATTATTCATTTTGTTTGACTTAAAGTAATCATTTTCCTCCCTATATTAAGCCCCTGTGGAGTGTCCTATACAGCGACAGTTTGAAGAACTTAATACTGGGGGAAAAAACACCTGGCATTAGCTGACAGTGAATTAGTCTCACTGTCACTTAGAAAATAAATACTTTGGAAATTTAAGTCCTGGTGTTCTTGGTATCCCAGTTTCCAAGAGTATCTATGAAGTACACAAAATGGATTGACCTTAAAAACAGGAAAAAAAAATGGATGGATTTTAGGCAGTGGCATTGAATCCCTCTTGCTCTTGCAAGCCCAGCCGTAATTGGAAAGCCGTTCTGACTCTTATAAACATTCAGACAGAGAATTCTGATAAGCTTTCTTAATTTACTCCTATCAGACCTTTTTAAAAAACTAAAAACTTCAGGACAATGGTCTTGTGCAAATGCATGTTGTTCAGTGTAGCGTTCTTGCCAACTTACATGCTAATTTACTTTTTCATTAGCATGTGAACGAAGAAGATAAAATAAAAAAAGATTTTTCAAACTAGAGAGTTTGTTGAAGGACACTAACTTTAATCATTCAAAGTTATCAGAACCAATGTCAGAACTATAGAGAGCAGTTCTAGTCAGAATCAAAGCCATAGTCATCAAAAGACATTTTTTGTACCTCAGAAACTGAGGCTATGCAGAAAAATAGAGCTCATCACACTTAAAATGTGACCCTTTACAATATCTACTACCTGATGCCAAATCAAAATATAGCCTTAATTTATGCTGATAATAGATAACTTCATTTTCCAGCAGCATAATGTCATCACATAAACAAATGAACAACATTTTTAAAATATAATTAAAGAAGTTGTGGTATATATCAATGGCGATAGAACCCTGAGTATTCTCAAAGCCTAATTGCTCTTAAAAGATGACATGTCCAAGTACAGCCATCATAATAGCAGCAATAGAAAATAGAGGTGTGACAGCAAAGAATGCTTCCATGAAATTCCTACGTTATTTGTGACAAAACCGTATCTTTCCTTTCTCTTACTCCCCTCCACAACTTGTTACTTTACTGTAACCCTCATGAGGAGAAGGCTGACAATTCATTCCGGCATTCAGTGTTTACAACTATGCACTGCAGCATCCACTCCACAAAACTACAATAGCATTTTGAAATCTAACTGTCCTTAGGCAGTAGCATTAACTACGTATTTTGTTTGCTGCCTTTTATCTTAGATTCCCTCTCTTTCGTGCTCTGCAGCAGTCTGGGGAAGCAGCAGTTCAGCCATCATCATTATTATGTACTTTTATTTATTAATCACATTCATGATGTGTTCGAGCTACATTCCAATCAAAATTGTGAACTTGTCCAGAAGATGCAGCAGTCATGTCATTTTGTATCAGCAGCTTCTCTTTTATTCCAATACCTCTCTGACCTTCAGCAATAGTGTCATGTGCTTCTATAATGGTTCTCATTGCCTCCTTTCTCAAGCACCACAGCTCCCTAGAGACTATCTGCATGGAAAGATAACTTTAGGAGCCTCTAGGGGTCTGCTTTCTGTTTGCTCCCATACTGGCTAAAAACCAGTAAAAATCCCATTTGTTCAAATCCATTTTTTTTTCTTTCTTTTATTTTTATTTTTTTAATTTAAGAGCACAGAGCAGCACAGCCTCTGCTTTAAGTTTCTCAGCAAAGCTACCGCCTAATTACTGCCTGCTGAGTAGCGCAGTTAAACACAATCAGTCAGAAAGCCTTAAAGATACAATATCCTTTTTCATGAACTGTCTGCTTGTCAATTTGAAGTCGCCCTCCTGCTTTAAATCAACCAACCACAGAGCTGTTGTGAACAGCAACTGATTTTCCATGCAGTGCTGCAAAACAAAATCACACTGTATCCTATTTTTAATGGCCACAGTTTTTCAACTGCATAACAAGAGGTAGCTGGCACTGCTGAGCTGAACCATATCAAAAATGGGTTCAAGTAGAAATAGCACAGAATCCTTGAAGAATACAAGTACAGACACAATTACACGTGCATTGTAATGCTCAAAGCCAATTACAGGCAAATAACAGTGAAGCATTGATTCCACCTTCATAGCTGCGTTGTAGACATTGGTTGTTTTTATTTTTTGTATCTACAGAACACAATGAAATAATTTCTAAGGCTCGAATCCTAAACATTATTTTATTAATCCACTGTATATTTATGTACATAGGTTTATAAAAGCATCAGCCTTTATCAAATTCACATCAATGTGGGCAAAATGCAATAACTTTATATTTCTGTAGGTATTTTTCTATTTGAACTTCAGACACACAGGTATTAGGAACACATGCATGGACACAGCACATAAGCTTTTAAAGACTTGGCAGAGTGGGAATTTTCTAACACGCTTGGGAGTTGGATAGTTACCAATGCTTGCCAGTCTGACCTGTTCTCATTCATGCAGTTAAGCTGTAATCCTCTTGGTAACTAGAATTTATTTTTTTTATTAATTTGGCAACAATTTTAAATACAGTGGGTGAAGGAAGTACAAAGGATACCTAGATTGACATACAATATGCAAAATCACATTTCCACTACAATTTCCATGCTTAAGTCAATACCCTCAGTATTGCTATTATTTTCAAGTACATTCTTGGTTTTTACTCCATTCTAGTGATGTTGTGTATCAATAAAATATCACAAGCATAAAAACATTTTTACACCTTTTAGCATTTGTCATCTTAATTTAAATGATCTGACTTACAAACCCTTTTTTGTCTTTGTGAAATATATTTCTGTAACCAGTTACTCTCACAACACTACCCCAAGGCAGAGTAAAGAGATTGCCCCATATAATTGGAAATGTTTAGAACTTTATCTCCACACCTGTAGTAGTGAGTGGGGCAGAGATGGGAGGAAATGGAAAAGGGAGGTGTGAAACAGACATTCCATCATCAGAATGGATGGAATAAAATCTGTACTGGTGGTTCCAGCAGGACCTACTGGAAGTCCTCTGTTGTACTTTATGTTATTTGTTCATAACCTCACAAAATCTGATTTCCTTCTAAGAAGAACTACATCCTTCAATTTATTAATTGTATAATGCCAGATTTAAGGATAATTAATTGTCTCCTCTTTAAAATACTGATTTTTTTTATTCTCATATACTGCAATCTCAAATTTATTTTTTTGTTCTCAGTCTCAATCAATCTCAAAAAAAAATCTCAAAATACTCAGCCTTGTCTACACCTTAATATAATCTTTTAGTTGGGTACTCCATTTATGTACCAACATATTAATATAAACATATAAATATGTTTATATTTAATATAACAACAAAGACTCACATAAAAATTTAAACCCTCCCATATTTCCAGTAATTTGTACTAGCAATAATGCATTGCTTACAGATTACAGTTAAACTAGCATTAACAGAAGATCCACTGATATGAGATATAAAATCCTGTGAAATTAGGAGGAAGGGTTTCACAAAAAAGTACACAATTTTTGTGTACATTAAAATATGTACATTAATCAATTATCAAAACTAAACTTTAGAATGACAAATATATAATGAATCATTTAGCTTCCACAGATCTTGACTGAAGTATTTCTGATCTATCACTAAATCTAGCTAAAAATTAAGAATTATGTATATTATTGATATATAATCAGTTGGAAAAGTTAATACCAATGTGCAAGCATGGAACTAATATTAAAATGCAGATACAGAAGACTACTGTTTTAAAGGAAAAGCTAGGAAAACCAATGGGATTCCTTACACACTCACAGAAGCACACTTATAACAGCACTCTAATAAAGAGCAGCAGTAAAGAGATTTGTATAAAGGACTCATAATAATCTGATTTTGTGGTTCTGAAATAAAATAACTTTGATTGAAATATCCATTACTTTTAGAAACCATTTCAAAGGACTGAAGGTAATGTTAATATTACACATCCTTCCAAGCAAGAATATATTCCATATTTGTTTAAATTTCCCTCCCCAAAATTTTTAACTTTGCACAAGCTATTAAGAATGAAAGGAAAAAAATAAGTAACCATCATGTAAAAGTTTCCTAAAATTTTCCTGGGATGGTTTTGGACAATGACAGGCCTACAATAAAGGAGTGCAGCACAGCCAGAAGGTATTTCCCTACTACACTGAGCCAAAAGGCATCAGGCAGAATAAAGGGATAAAATGTGTTGACCAATCTGTCTCTCAGTATGCAATCAGTCTATATCACAGATTCATAGAACGGTTTGGTTCAGAAGGAATCTTTAAAAACCATTCAGTCCAATCCCCCTGCAATGAGCAGCAACATCTTTAACTAAATCAGGTTGCTCAGAAGCCCATCCAACCTGACCTTGAATGTTTCCAGGGATGGGGCAATATAATTTTAGGTGGTGTACTTCAGAGACTAGGACAACTATGGAAGATGAGAATAGTTCAACAATTTGGACCATCCATTGTTTTCTGCGTAAGATACCGCTTTGGGGATCCTCTGCTTCTTTGGCTACTTTGGATTCACACTAAAAATTGAGAACAGTTCTCTAGTCATATGTCTCAAGGGCCAACTTAACTACCAGGAAAAACTCAAGATGTTGTTTCAGTTTGCTTCAAACCACAGTTGTGGCAACTAATAATGTCATTGTGCCCCAATTCTGAAGAAAAACTGTCCTGAATTATCCATTTAGAAGTTACCTAAGGATGCCAGTAGCCTATATGAGCATAACAGCTTGATAGAACAGTCATTAATTCTCTTAATTGCAACCTCTCTTCCTAAAACAAGGCAATGAAAACATAGTTATTTCAATTTATATGAAAACTCAAGATTTTGCATTATTTTACTGTCTCTTTGGAAAAAAAACAGTGGAAGCTAGCACAAATGTAAAAATTTGCAAAATACCAAATTTATCATGATAAAACGATTATCAGATTTACTTTTGAAGTTACACTGTACTATTTATTAAGGGTGAGGGATGCAACTCACAGCAATGAAACTTACATTTCTGGAATTCTAGCTTAAAGTAAAAACTGAAAGTGTCTTTTTGAACGGTGAGGGTATGCAAAGGGACCATGTGATAGAAAGATTTCAGCAGCACATAACATAATTTCTAATAAAATATTAGTGGAAGAATATGATAAAAGAAATAGAAATCACAGTGATTCCTTAAAAAAATGTATTTTAAAGTTTAGAGAGAAAAGAAGATTACCAAGTTCTTTCATTGCCTAAAATTTACTCTTCAGTCTTGCAAGACACTGAAAAATTTTTTCTTATCTGTAAAAGCACTTAAGCTGGAGCTTGACCTGGAGCATGTGAGAAATACTACAGAAATCAATAAGAAATAACTGTTTAAATGCTTGAAGGTAAGCAACTATTAATGTGAATTGCTAAATAGAGCCATGGTTCCCAGATTTTTTGAAGAATAAAGTTTCTGTGTTATAACTGAAGAAGTCTTTCTAAAGCACTCTCTTGCAGTTATAAAAATAATCACTATAGATCAAAATAAATGAATACTTGTCTCTTGGTCGTCAGAGGGCTCTGCTCTCCCTTGGAAGTGCTGTCTGGTGGGCCATGGACACAGGTTCTGAATCCTGTCATAAGGGAGACCTTGGATGAGTCCTGAGACCCTGAAATATGCCTGTGAAATCCTTAACCCTCAATCATATAATGATATGTCTGTGATAGGAACAACGAGTCAGGTTTACTTTTGAAATTAGTAAAGAAAATATAAGTCTAATAGCTGAGTTCAAAGATTCAGAAGTGTTATTTCTCCTGATCTTAATTTACAGCATCTTCTGGAAATGAGATTTGAAAGGTACCTGCTCATTTCCTCACTCATGCTATGATCATCCTGGAGCTTGATGGTTGTTTACAACACATTTACTCATCTACATACCATGCAGGAAAAAATATGCAATATGTTGGTAATAATTAGCTTTGACTGCAGGCAAACTTCTGAATAAAAGGCTTTATTCATGGCATTAAATAAATGAGGGGAGATGTGACCATTTTATAACTTACTGGGGAAATTTTAGCTTTCACAAACAGTTATAGCTATTAAGGAAATATTCTCATACAATCACTTTTTTCCTTCTTATTGTGGGTGTTGGTGCTACTATTTAATTTCATACAGAGCAGCATATTGCTAAGCACATCAAAGAGGACAACATATTCAGATGAGTATGACTAGTGCCATTATCTTAATGACCTGCTTACAAGATTCATAGAGCTAAAATCAAAGGAATAATAAAAAAGTCAGCAATTGTGTGTTTGGGGTTGGTTTAATTTTTTTTCATTAATAAATGGGATTTTTGCTTGAAAACATTGAGAAATTAATTAATATATCTGCAGATAAATATTTCTTTTACTTTGAGATTATAAAATTGGAACTTCCTAAAAATCAGATTGTTCTATTTTCTGCAGCTGGGCCATTCTTAACAGAAATTCCTTCATTTCATTTAAATATAAAGGCCAAATATGGCAATATCATGGACTTATTTTTTTAAACAAAAAGTTTACTTAGGTAGGTAAAAACATGTGACTTGCCATCCTGGGTCAGAATAAGTTCCACCTGTTATAGTATATGATTTGGAAACACAGTATTCCAGAGGGAGTTTTAAAAATCCTGCAGCAGACTCATAAAAGTTATCTGCCTCATACCCTAAGTCTCTTCCTAATTAATAACAGAATCAAGACTGCTTTTATCTCAAAGAGTAAAGTTTAACACTCATTATATGACATGCTTATAGCTAATTAGGCTGACACTGGACTGGACTGCTCTACTTAAAAAGTTTGATTCCTTTCTTAATTTTGGTGGATTCTTGATCTTTGTAACATCTAGCAGCAATGGGTTTCACAGTATTCATATGGTGAAAAAATATTGTAACTTAAATTTTAACGCTATTGAATGTTCTCTTGTGTATTAGAATAGAGAAAATGAATTCACATTTTACCTACTCTGCATGTTTGATATTTTATTCACCGCTTTCATGTGTTGCAGGCTTACAAATCCATCTGTCAACATCTTTGCTATATCAGTGCTACAGGAAATTCTAGGTCTGAAAATGCAACATCTTTTTCTGTGGCATTAGTTGTGATGAATTGATAAGAGAGCTCGAATATTTAGCTGTGTACTCCTTGTACATATGTCTCTTCACTCTGTTTTTATAGTATTAAGAACCCTTTGTAATCCATTTCCATAGATAGAGTCAAGAGTTTCTTACGCAAGGAAACCTCCAACTGCTGTTGCTTTCACTCCAAGAAACAAGAATACAGAAAAGCTATATAACAGAGGCAGAAAGAAAAATAAAACTACCAGAGCATTAAACTGTAGACTGCATTTATGCAGATAATCAAAACTGATATGGAAGTTCCAAGGCTGAAGATAACTCATACCCTGTTTCATGCACTACTTAGTGGCTCATATAAACAGGCCCCTTCAACTGCAGTAATGCTGTCAGTTCAGAAACAATTAATATTACTGGCATCCTTTTTCTTGGTCACAACCTGACAGATTAAGGTAGATATAAACCAGAAATCTTCACAATGTGGCTAAAGGATGTTCACAGCTGGGATGAATCCTTGGTCTGCTATTACTGACTCAAAGGCTGCTTTCTTTCTAGAGAATATCGGTTCCAGGGCAATAAATCCAAGCTTTCATGAGTTTGATATTCTTTAATGATTTTTTTAAATAGTGATTTGAAATTGAAAATAAAAGTGGAATGTGTTGAATTAATACCATAGTTACAACAGTCAATTTTCTGTGGGCAGGAGTATTAGGAAAAAAATGAAAGCTGAACCTTTTGGATCACTTCAGAAGTGAATACATATAGGTGAATAAATTCATTATTATACATGTGATTTCATACAAAATGAATATAAAAAAAAATTCCCCTGTAGAAAAATGTGGCATTTTCTCTAAACATTTCAACTCAAAGAAGGTTTTACAGGTTTTGCTTATGATCCCAGACTGGAAAGCTCTTGCCAAAAGATTTCTGGTGCATTTACTGGCTCTGCAATTGCAGTTCCAAGCCTAGAATTCAGAGTGGCTACATGTCACTGAATTTTTGATGTGCTGATTTCAGACTGGCCCTATTTTGAGAAGGATATCTTTTGTGCAACTTTTGAGATAAAACATATGCAGATAAGCCCTTTTGGAAGATGTATTCAGTGTTGGAGTGATCAGTCAACATTCATTTTATGGCTGGTTACAGTACTAATTTCTGCATTAAGACCAAATTCTTGTTTAAATTCAGTGTTTCAGGCAGCATTCATACACTGACTCACTGAATGTTAACTGAAAAGCTAATTTGAAAGCAAATGATTAATCTTCATAAATTCACTCATTATCATCCTACATTTCCTACCAAATCCTTCCTGGGGTTTTATGGCTTTCTGTTTGTTTAAAAACATTTCTGTACAGAATTTTGCAATTTTTGTTGAAGAGAGGTCTTTAGGTCTTCATTCTTGGTGATAGTGGTAGCTATCACTCCCTTCATGTATCACTGAGAATATGACTTTGGATTGAGAATGTCAGGGAAAAATAAAATAATTAACTTTGAGTTTATATCCTAACATACATAATCAGTTTATAATTCCAGCTATTTTGGTGGAGTAAAATCATCTTTCTTTTACTTCCTGAGGCTGAATATCCCCAAAACAACTGCTTAAACCTCTCTCTGAAGGATGATGTGCACAGCTCCATTTATGAATCATCTTTATTATCTCTGCTTAATGGGTTTGAGGGTGCCTTGGATTCTCTTATATTGCTTTAAATCCCATCCGTTCTCTTTTTAGACTCAACAGTGATAAACAGCTAGAGGCAATAATTGGATATTCAGTCCTTTCATATGCCCTGCCTAACCTTCACATTCCATGGACAGTCTGCATGCACTGCAAATTGCAGCCAAGTGGATGCAGTCAAACTAACAGGCAGGAGACATGTAACTTCCCCAGCACCACCCTGACAAACAAGGGCTGTTCCTTCTCTCAGCAGAGAGAAGTCTCATGCAGTCTCTTCTATTTACTGCTCTTTGTTCCGTTAAAGGTCATTTCTTTTTACACATGATTTGTTATTCCCGTCTGCATCGAGTGTGTTTCCTTTAGAAATGACCTATTTATAATCACAATAATGCATTCCACTTACATATTATTGTCCAATAACAGGAGGCTTTGGGGTTTAACAGCACTGCTTCTTTCACTTCCCATCCAACAACTATTGAGGCGTGCCACTATATTAAACTATAACATATACTCCTCTTTAATACCCTGTTGTTTGACCAGCTTTAGATAAACTGCATGCATTACCTGATTACTTATATATTCAAGGATAATCTCATGAAGGGTATGCTGTCTCAGAGTGGAGTGCAGTATCTGCCAGAAAATATAAGCCATGGAAAATAATTGACTTGATAACATCCTGATTCCCAGACATTGTGATTTTAAATATTTAGATTTTCTTCTAAACAGCAACAATGCAATTCAAAAAGAATCCTGGGAAACTCAGCAACTGAAAAAGTGCCAGGGAAATTCGTCTTCAAAATTTTTCCTGAAGAGACGGGAAAGTGTTATGGATCCAAAAAACCTCTCTGTACATGCTAGTCTGGTATCTAAAATGCTATTATATGAGGTATTTGGGTAAGATAGAATATTGTGGTGGTTTATTTTTCTCTTTCTTTCCTAAACCACTTTTTTTTTTATTTTTACTATTTCCAGCCAAGGATAGAAATGAAGCCATTGCTCTTGGCAGAGAAAGGAGGAAAAGAGAAGCTATTTACAGGACACTGAAGGATACTGAGAGATACTAAGACTCCTAGGATTTTTTTTCAGAACACAAGTTTTAAACAAAAGAGAGTACCAAGATCGGTCACTTGGAATGAGCTGTCATTCTGTTTGTACCATTAGTTCAGAACAAACATATGAAAAACCCCAAAGGTAAATATTTCCCCCTTTTCATGTATTTTTGAAAAGGAATCAACACATTACACAAGAATTTTTATCTGTGTCTTATTGAGATAACTGTATTATGAATTTCCAAAAGAAACAGTATTAAAATTACAAAGAAATACTAGATTTATTTCTATAAATACACATACTACATACTAGATTTATTTCTATTATTACTGAAATGTTTTTACTTACTGCAGGCTCTTTTTATATCTAGTTGTTTATGTACAAGTAGCTAAAAAAACCCAAACAAACAAGCAAACAAACAAAAATAAAAGGGCTTTTGAGATGGAAAGATCTCAAGGAAGAGCCCACAGGAAAAAAAGGACCATTAAGATATATTTTACAAAAGTATCATTTGGAATCTCACAAGGATACTTGAGCAAAAAAATAGATGCAAAATGTTTTTAAATAGTGAAGAACATGGACCCTTCAAACTCATTTTCAGGAGACACTGAAGTGTTCTCTGTCCATGCTTCATGTAGTGTATAACAAACGGATTGTGTACTACTAATTTCAGAATACTCTATTCTTCTCCCCCTTAAGGGTGAGCAGGCTACTAAAGCAGAAAGCACTTTAGTTTATAAAGTGTCAAGTATTTTCCTCTCCTTGAACATGAGATCCACAAACAAGATCTTTGAAGCAAGCATAAAGGTCTCTATTTGTGCATCCTGTACAGCTTGTTGGTTCATGATAAAGTATTGTCTGAAAATTACCAGTTTTAAATATGCCTATAAACACTTTTATGTTATGATGTTTTCTTTAGAGTTGGGATGTCCTCTGTATTACTAAATACATAGTTATGAGTGTTGGACTTGCTATCTTCTCAGTTCCCAACATCCAAAACTTTCACAGTCTCAGCTGTTACTTCCTTTTCATAAAAAATATAATCTACTTAACTCCCAGTTTTTGTGCACGTTCTCTTGTACATATTTCAAAGGCTGATCTCTTTTAGTAAGATACAGAACCACTGTTTTGCAAATTCTGCTTCCAATTTTTTTTTCCTTTACATATTTGGATGAGAAAGCCCCACATGGCCTTACACTTCTCTTGTATGGCCCAGAAGAATGAGAATTGTTTATATTCTTGCTTCTTGATCTCCTCATAGCGAGGCTGTAGAAAGACCTGGACCTAGAATGGCACTCTTTCTCTAATCCCTAGAAGTTTTCACAATCAAGAATGAGAACAGATTTGTCATTTTTATATTGAGCTTATTTTCCTCTTCCCTTCTCCTCCGGAGCATGTTGTCAAATCATATGCTTCCATTTTGGGATCTGGAAAAAGCCTTTCCTAGTTTGAGCTACAATCAAAACCTGCAGCTTTCTGAATTTCTGAGGAACACATTACCTTCACACATGCCTTTCTCCGAGTTGTCTCCTGGCTCTTGGACTATTCATCATCCTTCTCTCCGTTACACTCATCTGCTTGTCAAGTGCAGAATCTGTAGCTGGAAGTCTCCACTTTCAATCTCTTTGCCTTCCTCTCTCAACTACTATCCACCCTATTTAGAAAACAAAAACTTTTTAGAATTTTAAATTCTATGACATAGGCCTATTTTGAAAATGAAAGTAAAGTAAAAAAAGTGCTTATATTTCACCAGAATGAGCTAACAAGATATTAATACAGAATCAGCACTGGAACACGTGCTGCTTTTCAGAGGATATTTATCATATCACCACAAGAAGAAGGAAAGAATTCATTCCCAAAGGGAATTGACACTTAGTGGCGTCAGGAAGAAAAGAAAGTGTTAGAAAACATTAATGGCATTATTATTTTAATTTTTGTGAATTGAGGTTTCTGAACACTCATAACTAATTAATCTATGTCCCTTACCATGAGTTAAAAGTAAACTTCTAGAAACATCACACCAGAAGTTAGAAGTCTTCTAGTGCATGTTTCAGAGGTAATTACAGTCCAAGATATATTTATAGATTTTTATGGAACATTGGGATAAAAATTTTGAGTAAAAAGGAAATGAAGGATGAAAGAAATATTTTGCTATCACTAAGACATAATTACCATGTATGAGGAAGCAAGACACATTGTACCACACGATTTTCCTAAATACCAAGGAGCTCATAGAAACACTGCTTTCCTCTACACTTGTGATAAAATATTTTGCCTTTTCAAAGTCAGAAACAAAGAAGAAATATCTTTATGAAATTACTGAAGTGCTCAAAGAAAAATTTTTTTGGTCTTTGTAAGTCTTGAGTGACATGACAAGAAATCAATAAAAAGTATATATAATGCAAAACCAAACTAAAAAGGCTACCATTTCCTACAAATCTTGCTACAACTATTATTGTGCTTTGGCTTAGAAAATATACAGATAAGTTATCTGATTTTCCTCCAGAATGCATCGATTTCTCTTAAAGCTGTTTTCTAAAAGATGCAAAAAACTTTCCAGCCAGTCACACTTCAAAAATTCTTATTAAAATCTATTATTTCAATTGCACTGTTCGTCAGCCTTGTCTTCCACAAAAGAAGCAAATGCCAAACAAGTCCACTTGCCTATTTACTTGAAGGGAAAAGGGGCTAAGGAGAAATAAAAATAAGCTTGTCCCTGACTAAGGAGAAGAAAGCTAACTGCTAACTGGTCACAAGTTGCTGGATGCATTTATTTGCCTAATAATGATCTTTAATCTGTTTTGGCTCTAGAAAAAAATCCCAGATAATAAGGATTCCTTTTTGAAAAAAAATCATACTTGTGACAAAAGATTCATACATTTTATTGGTTTAAGATTCTTTCATTTTATTTATGTTTGTCTTGTTTCCATTTTCTTTATCTTCTGGCTTATCTTGTCTGGAAAAAGTCAGCAACTTCAAAAAATTACTTAAAGACAGCTGCACTTCCCAAGAAACTGAGGTATCTAGGCCATCTTATGATAAGAATTAGAATCCTTTACTTTGTGCTTCCTAGACAGTAGGAATTGTAGAAAGCCAATTTTTACTCCTGTCCTCACCATCTTCAAGTTTTATTGATATTTCAAGGTCTTAGAAATAAAACCAGCATTCTACTCATTGTTCTACCTGATAGCTGAAAAAAAGTTCCCATACTGGCTGTCAGTCCAGAGGGCATTTCTTTTGCTCTCTGAGGAAAGGATCTCCTACTGATTCCATTGACAACGCAGGAAGGAATTCCTTGTAGTACAATCTGGAAGACCAGTTTGTTTTGCAAGGAAAAACAAGTCAATGATCTCAAAGGTCTTTTCCAACCTAGTTTATTCTGTGATTATTCCGTGAAAACCTTGCTACTTCTATCCCTCCCAAACATTTTTAAGCATACTATATGAAGAATTATATAGTTATTACTCTGTGCAGGTACAAGACACAGTTCTACACGTTAGGAAAGCTTTGACACAAACGATGATGATGGCTTCATGCTCAGCCTTCATCACAGGTCTTAGCCAAATTACTTCCAGTTGTGTAAGTACACTCAGAGTTGATGGGAAAGCCTCAAAAAATCAAGGAAGTGAGGAAAGGTACTTGTACTGCCAAAAAAATTTGCGAGACTGCACAAATAAACCAGAACTGTAAACCTAACTCTTTTGTTGGCTTTTAGCACATTCATTATTTAACAAGGCTTTGAAACAAATACTTCTATTGCTGTCTAAACAATTACATAATTTTGAAACTTTTTCAGCTTTCTTATACAATCTAGGCTTCTCAGCTGCCTGTCTGAGGCCCATTACCTAAGAGCCTAATTCTCTTAAAGTGTTCTATGTGTTTGCAGAATGATGCATATTACATTTGTAGTTAATTCTCAGCTGGCAAAACAGTAAGAAAAAGTCTCTCATAAAAAAGATAAAAATTGCAAGATCTTAAAGAAGGACATAAGGATCCTTTGCAAGATTTTTAACTTCTGAACTAAATATGCAGTTATGCTTTTGTCCAATTTTTACCCAAAAATGACACTGAAAGATTTTTATTAATAAACAGTAAGGGATTACAAAGACATAATATCACAGTGCTGTTATTTAAGAATTAACTACGTATTAAACAATACAATCCCTTTCAATGCTACATATGTACATAATTAATTCATACACGGATTTACCTGAAAAGAATAGTCTTTGAAGAAAAGTATTTTTTAATTGATGGTACTTTTAAAGGGATGCAATGTTTTAAATTAAATTACATTAAATGCTTTTGTGTTTACTCTGCATTAAACCCCTATTTTATTTATTGTCATCTTCCCAGCATGGTCTCATCATGGTTGAAGAGGGCTGCTAATGCTATTTATATTATGCTGCACTGTCCTCTAATTGACCTTGTTTGTGCAACGGAATGGCTGCTTTTCTCAAGCTGCCAGCTCTTTATTGCTGCATTTTGACCATGCACTAGTGGCTCTTTGTGCTGCTTTTGAGTTCAAGAATCAATACTGCATTCCCCACAGCCAATAAAGGAAGCTGACAGCATGAATTAACTGAGTGTAGCCAGTTGCATGGAGGGCCATTGTCTTTAAGGAAAATCCGGACGATTACAAGCCTCCATTGCTTAGTGGAGATTTTAATGCAAAGCGCGAGGTTGCTGTAATTTAATTTTGGCCTGCTGCTCTGACACACTCCCCTTTTCTATCGCTTCATGGAGTCCAAGCTATTAATGGCTGCAGACCAAAACACATAGGGAGACAAAGGCAAATAGTCACAGTCACACAGTAGCAGCAGTTACTTCTGATTTAAAACCAATTTTTCATTTGCATTTAGTGGAATTGACAGAAACTCTTTTTTTTTTTCCTTCTCAGACTTGCCCTTTTGAATTCATACATGTAAAATAAGCCAAATGAAAGCAAAACATCCAAACAGCAGAATCACAATGTGGTGGCATGTCTTGAACTGACACCTAAAGGAAGTTTGCACATGGGGCAAAACAGGATTGTACAATGCCCAGGGCTCTCTCCCCTCTAGTCTTACTGAATCATCTAGTAAGGGATGCTGCTTAGCCACAGCTCCTGCAAAGTGTTGCAAAGAAGAATGCACAAAAAAGGCATGTTAAGGAAATGTAAAGTTAACAGTAGGACTTCTGCTGCTAAGAGCAGGAATGAAATCTCTTTTTATTTTTAAAAGAGTAATGGCTTTTATTCAAGATACTTTGATATTGAAAGCTGTAGTTCCTTATGACAGATAGTATTGTTGATTCAAATGGATTCAAGCTCAGTTATTCAAAAGGACAATGTGTTATGTACAAACCATTTAACTCAAGCTTTTAACTTGTTTTCTCTGTTGACAGTAGTGTGAGAGATTGTCTGAGCAGTAATCTCTCTAAAGCAATGCCTGAAAAGTTTTATCCACTTTCAACTTCTGTAAAAAAAATCCAAGGCTCTCGATTCCTACTGCCTGTTTACCTGCCATAAGAATGTCTCATGACTTTACCTGGGATGAAAAGCTGAGGCCAAGCTTAATTTAAAGGATATTCTTCTAGACTGTGGGTCATGGAAAATACCACAATGCTTTTATCTCTTTTGCCATTGGCCATCTTGGCCATCAAAGAGTTAATCACCTTCTTCTACAGCCAGCATATGGAAGCATTTCAGGAGGTTGAACCACCCCACACCAAAGTAGCAGTTAGAGAGAGCTTATGGACTACGATCAGGAGATATCTATTAGCTAAGTTAACTCTTAGAATGGCAAAACACAGTGAGTTAAACCCCAGAATAGCTTTTTTTAAACTATACAGTGTGATAAAGGGAATGGAGAAAACAACAGTCAAGAGCTTGACTAGGTATTTCTTTATTCTTAGTGACACTGCTTCAAAGATATGTGGACAGAACTACCCACAAATAATGTAAGGATGCATAAGAAGTGTTGGGGCTTACAAAAGGCATATTGCCTGCCGAAATGCAAAACCCCAGGGAACTTATTCCATCAACGAATCCAAGAGATGGGAACTTACAACTACCCTGAAAAGAAGAAAGCTATTCTTTTCATCCTGGAGATGGGAGTTAAGAGTTGATCTTATATTTTAGGAGGTAGCCATGAATGCTCAGAGTAATTTTCCCTGAACCCTCATATTTAGGGGTCCTTTACTGACTACACTTAATCATCTTGCAGTCACATGCCACAGCTCTTCCCATTTTAAAACACACATAACTTTTCCTTTCAAGAGATCCTTTATGATAGACCACATTTTGTACAAATTCACAGAGCAAGGCATAAATAATCCTAAAATTTTTCCTAATGTGGAAAGTTTCGAAATTACCAACTGTGAACTCAGTTTTTCCACAGTAGAAACATCTTATATAACCCAGTCTAAAGAAGAAAAAACCGACAAAACAAAAATTTAAAAACCAACCATACAAAAACAAACAAACAAACAAAAACCCCAAGGTAAAAGTAATTTGAAATGACCCACAAGTGACCATTATCCCTTGTACTGCAAAATGATGAAACTGAAAGTCAATGGATCTATGAAAGAAAGGATCGATAGATATAAGGAATAGTTAAACACTGTAAGGGAAAGTACCAAGGTGACAATAAATATAATCTAGGCAGACAAGCTGACTCATGGGGAGGAACTCAATTCTGTATGTAACATGGGCTTGACCTGGCTCCAGCCAGCAATAATTAAAATGAAATGACTGACACCAGAAGGATCAGATGTGGACGCTGAATGAGTTTTTAAGTACTTCAGTTGCTCACTGAGAAGGCATGTTGAGCTACTAGCCAAGTTCAGCACTAAGGTACCCAAATACATCTCCCCTGGACTGAAAAAAATTGTACTTGCATTTATTATTGGAAGGAAGAACATGGCACCAGCTGTTGAAAAATATCATCAGTCACAAATGATCAAAAGTTACCCCTATTCACAGAAGATTATTTTTCCAGGCTAACTTTATTAATAAACTTGAAAATATATTTCAGACCTTGTAAAAATGTTGACAGCTAGGAAGTTTAAAATCGTCAGCAAGACCCAGTTTTCAGGTAGAAACAAGAGCAGAGCACACCTAGCTTAACTTTGAAAATAATATATCATTAGGATTAAAGGCAGAAAATGATATGGGACTAAGGTAAACTAAATTTGCATTCTTCAGTTCAAAAGAAGAGTTGCTTTGATACCACTGTGGTTTACTTACAGTACATACACGTGTTCCTGGGAATAAATGTTTATTAAAATCGTACTTCTCTCTTCTTTTTTTTTTTTTTGTTTTACTGTGCGCTTTTTCCCCACAGTCAGGTCTTCAGTAGTAAAGCTATTCCAAGTGCATTTTATGTATAAAAATACTGTTGAGATTTCAAAGGGAAAAATGAACATAGAATTTGGCAAAACAGCAGTTTTTTAAATGCCAGTAGTCATCACTAAATTCTGTACATTTGTAACAGGACAGTAATTTCTTTTTCTGCCACTAATGAGAATTGAATCAATGATTATGTTTGCATGCATAACAGAATATACAGTAACTCAAGCAATGTTCATATTTAGATCACGCGCAAATTAAAACCTATGTTTTGCAGTTGTGTTTATTTGTTATTTCTTGAAACCTTTGAAGTTAATATTAGCTAATGAGGCTAAAAAGGTATTGCTCCTGCCATTATTTTAACCTTTCTACCTATCTTACAAATATTGATTTTGCTTGGATATGCTAGATACAGTACAAATAAGCAGAAACAGGTCCCACCTCAGATGCTATGCCATTTCAGTGAGTACAAATAATACTTACTAGTAAACTGGAAAATAATATTAGTACATAATTACTACACAATCACAAAATTTTTAAATTGCCAAGAGTACCAAAGGTCCTTGTCTATCCCTCAAAACAGCATAATTTGTCTAAGTTTTGAGAATCAATGCAGCTCATTTTTGTGAAACCTGAAGGAGTGTGGCGAGCTTTCAATATGCCTGGAGGGGATCCTTCCCTCAATAAGAGACATCCCAGAAAAAATATTTTAGACTTTTTTGATAAAGCTTTTAGATGTCTATCTTCAGAGCCTAGCAGCTGAACTTTGTTATCTGACTTAGTTCTGATAACTGCATTCATAGTAGTAGTAGTAGTAGTAGTAGTAGTAATAGTAGTATTGTAAAAATGTTGGAATCTTCTCCCAAGCAAAAGCCAAGGCTTTATCCCTATCAATACATAGATAAAAGTGATTTCTTATTTAATGACTTCTATATCAAGGTAGATGGAAGAACATGTTATGCGTATCAAATGATCTATTTTCTTAAAATAATTTACAGGCTGTATAAAAAGGTTACTCACTTCACTTGCTACCAAAATAGATATGCAAGGTAGCCATATGGTGTGAGTAATACTTTCAGAACAGTTTTTAGGAAGGGAAAAGAAGAATATCTTCTCACATAAAAGCCATGCAGAATTTAGGAAGAGAGAATATGATCAACTCATTTAGAATTTGGAGAGCATATTAGGGTTAACACCTCTAATGATAACTGCCACTTGAGCTTTCATAATCAAATGCTTCAATTTTAGGCCTCATCTGAAAGGCAGATCACACAGAGAATAGTCTGAAACTCTTTAATTGCCTTGTATAACAATACACATTTTTAAGTAAGTGAATGCATTACAGCTTTGACTTTTGTTCTGATCATTTTGTGTTACAAATAGAAGCACACCCATCGTTCTTCTCATCAGTTAGAAATTTTAATGTTGGTGCATAGGATATTCATTCCGCATAATTCCTTTTACTTGTAATAGGAAATGTCTGGTTATGTCTTTTACACTGAGAAGAGAACTGAAGCCATTGTCCTTGAAAAGACTGCCTTTGCTTTTGGTAAAAAACTATGTCAGTGTGAACTGGCATTTGTGTCCTTTGCAAGCTACAAAGCAGAATAATGCATTTGAAAAAAAATGCTTCTAATGACCAGTGTCCACTTCTGACATTTTATGTTAATAAACTATCTTGCACACAGCTCTTATTTATACCTGGGTGAGTCGTCACAAATGTATTAACATCAGGAAAGTTGCTCCGGATTTACATCTGCAAAGCTGAATTTGGGGGACATACAGGTGGTACTACATAGTCTCTCATCAGAGGTTTTGGAGCCTTTGGTACAGAAGCAATGTTTAGAAGCAGATGAAGACGTAGGTGAGCAAAGGTTGTCCATTTAAGACAGTGGCAAGTCTAGCAAGTTGACCCTAATAGAAAAGCCCTGATACCAGTCATGTTTTTTGACTTGTGCAGTGGAGAGCCAGCCACCTTTTTCTGGCTGTTTCCCACAGCTAAATGAAGATACTGCCACCTACTTCTTGAGATGGTGTGTGATTTAATTAATAGTGTTCTAAAAGACCACATGAATCTTATTGCTGCTGGAATTTGTCCATCGCATACATTTGGTATTTTGAATCAACTACAAGTATCCTGACATCCATGTTTCCAATATTAAAGGAAACATTATTACACGGAAGGTAGCAAGAATTAACAGTTTGGGGAGTGTGTCACAGACTTTCCTCGATTTATAGAGGTATCACGTGCCTTTCCATGGGCTTACAATCTCTTCCTTACACTGATTGCATCCATCTAAATAATGATGGGGAGCATATGGCTTTGCTTTTAAACACTGGCACAGATTTCAGTCAAGCAGCTCATAGGTCGTAAGCCTCAGATGACACCCAGTTCTGGAAGAATGATGATATCAGCAAGCCAAGGATTCCTTTAGGAGGAGCAGAGAAAGGCATAGGGGCAGCATGGCCCTGCCTGGATCCTACAAGGATGAACTTTTCCAAAGGCAGTGCACAAGAACATGTCTGAGGGAGCGTGCAATATTCAAAGTACTGGAGACATCAAGGATATTTGGGGGGAAAGAAAACGTATAAGATCTTTTTATCTTGTAAGCCAGAAAAGTAAAGGCCATTAGAGACTTCTACCCCAAATAGTTCCATTCAGATCAGACTACAATTTGGGAGAGATGGAAAGGTAGAGCTAAACTGGTGTCTGCACTTGACCAAACAGCCTGAAGAGAGACACACCCTGCAAGACTGTATGATTTTACCTGTGCTAATCAAAGTACGTAAACAATAATGAAATAATACATCAGAGACAATGTTACAAACCATTCAATTTTATAAAGTAAAATATAGCCTTCACTTCTAAGTGTTAATAAAAACTTAATTTCTTCAACAAATTTTTCATTGTAAAAATGAAACCAATGCTTCTATTAAAAGATTAGCTTTCCAGGCAACAGATAAAATCTTTAATCCAAAAAGCTGATATTAACAATATGTAGTGGCTTTTTGCCTTGTCTGGTCTTCCAGAAATTATTTTTAACATTTTAAAGAAGCCTATTTCCCTAAATGATAGTGAGTTTGGTTTGCATTAGTTCATGTAGTATTGATTTTAATTTTTTCCTCATGACTTTGAGCCAAATTCTGTAATCTTGCCTTTTTAGTAAACACTTGTGGACATCCCTCTTGAGCTAAAACATCACATGGTCATTTGGTTTCTGAGGTTTTTAATAATGTATTTTAAGCACAGAATACATTTGACTGGGGAATTCTTCTGTGCCACCATTTTGTTATTGCCTTTTGAAGGCAGAAGAAAAACCCCATCAATATTTTATTGAATATAACAATCTATGTGGTTTTTGCCTGTGAATATGCAAAGCAATGAACCAGAGTTGTCTGAGACAGACCAGTGTCAGTGCTGTCAAAACCAATGCAGCGCCTCCAAATACAGGCAGTGAAATGTAGAGCAGAAAGCTCACTCAAACACTTTCTTCTTGAAGAGTGTGCAGTTTCCAGGCTCGCCTTAACCCTACGCTGTCTGCCAAGAGCACCTGTAAAAATGAAAGACATTTTCAAAAACAAAGCTGGTCTTTCTAAGAACATTTTGAAATAAGTTTCCATGATGTGCCAAAGTTGCAGAACAATAGTAAAATCTGGATGGAAATAGCCCAGTGAAATATACTGACTAAATATTTTTTGTGCTTTCTTGGGAAAAAAAAAAATTCAGTTTGTTTAAGGCAGAGGTAGAAAAAAATCAGATTATGTTATATATTGATTTAGAACCTTCATGCTCATCATTCAAATCTGAAAATGTGAACCTTCTCTTCTTTAACCAGAATGTAAGTTAGTAATTCAGGCTGTAATTCTGATTCTATGTGTTCACACTATTGCATTTTCTCCAACAACAAAGAACAGATAGGCTATTTACTGTGCATATACAATCCATAACAACTCTCTGTCTTGAAAAGCTGATTATTTACAGCTGCAGTCCTTATTCATGTGCTTAATCTTATAGACTTTAAGAGTTGCACTGGTAAAACAAATACCTACCTCCATCTTTGACAAATAAAGGCCCAATTGTATGGATAATAACAAGGTGAGTGCTTAGGCAATAAAGGTAGGAGTTAAGAAAAGAGCAGGGCTCTAAAAGGAAGATGTTGCAGTGACAGTAGGTGCATATCAAGTGCTTTATAAAATCTTAAACCCATCAAACACAAGAGATGAAGAACCACAAGAAATCAACACACCCTATTGCTGCACAGTCTGTGATTTTACATGTTGTACCTGAATACTTGGTTGCACGTCTGGATGAGAAAGAAGCAAGTGCAGTTTAAAAAGGAAATCATATACCAGGGAGGATTGAAATTATCTATGACAGAAGAAAAATATGTAACAGTGATGCAGAACTGTAATTCATGCAACATGACCTAATTATTTTAAAGGAAATGCCGGCAGCATTTTAAAAGCCTATGGATACACAATTGTTAAAATTTAATGCTGGTGTTTGCATGTATCAGAATTCATGGAAATTTGTGTGAAATTTTTACTTCTGTTTCATCCAGGTCAGCTCTGAAACAAGACTGTGACCTCAGTAGGGTTATTCAACTTAATAAAATTTTTAAATAAAATAAATAAGTAATGCCAAGTCATAGCTCATTTGCAGGACATCAATCATACATTTGTAACTTGTAGATTAAATAAATTCAAGGAAGAAAAAATAACTCGAGGCCCAGCAGAATTCAACATTTTATATTTGTTCTATTCATTTCTTATATGAACACAGCACATTTTCTCAGGCTAACCCAGAAATAACCTGGCATACATCCACAGGTGCAATACAATTCAGTAAGATGCATTTTTCAGGCTCCATTTTAATCTAACAATAAATGAGTAGAAAATGTCTGGCATATCACTTTTAGTAAGGTTTTGTCTCTCTGAGACGTGGTACTTCCTCAGCCACCTCTCTGCAGAGATGTGCTTCATGGCTTGGCAAGATTCAATTCATCTGATACCAATGAGAAACTGGCATGAAGAGCCAGTTTACCAGGCACTCTATGACTTCCCTCTGCATGCTCTGCACAGACCTGCAGACCCTCCCTGCTCTACATAGGTGACAAATTTTACTGGCTGCAGTGAAAGAGGCAGCACATTGGAGGTATCACCCTATCTGCCTTTCACCTGTAAACTCCTTTTTGTGACTGTAGGAGGAAGTAAATTTGGTTGCTGAAGTTATCACTAAGTTATGGGCAATGGCTCATGAATCAAATCTTGCTTTCATGGAAAAGACCTGTATAGACACCTGGATAATTCAGAAGCTGCTCGGGCTGGCATAGCTGTGGGATTTGATACTGAATTTGAATGGTTCCTACCCAGCAAACAGAGCTAGCAAAAGAGGTTGTCAGGGAGGGAAGGAGAGCCCAAAGTGTGCAAGGACACCACAATATGCAATGTTCCTATTGCCTGGATATTGAGATGGGATAAAGTTTGGAGGAGAGTTGCTTCTCATTTCAACTACTTCTGTCACATTTTGAGAGCTCTGTGTGGAACTGTTGACTAGATTTTTTGCTCTGAGGTAGTTTAATTCCATTATCTATTACCTAGCAGCCATCTGAGATGTCTAGCACCACAGGGTAAAAGGACACAGTGATGACCATTGCCCCCACTAATGACACCCGAATGATCATGCCCTCCTCTCAACCTGAATACAGAATGTCCTTGCAGGATAGAAATGAATGTGACTCTTTGTGCCACGGCACCAAATAAAGTCAGTGGTGAACCTTTACTCTGCAAAGAGAGAGCAGATAATTAGGTAGTAAACATTATTGTGATTTTCTTCTGACCCAGAATAATCCAAGCACTTCAGCTGAAGGAGATCTCTTCCCAAAATTGCAACACTAATGATATGAGCTAAATATTGAAACACATATGTAAAGCTTGTCCCTCTGCATACCCAACTGATGTAGTTTTGGATTTTTGCCTTTTTTTCCTTATATATTCTCTGTATTCTTTACACATATATTTGTAGCCTATTGTATTAGTGGCTAGTTTTCCCAGTAATTTTCCATGCCCTTTCCCTAGGCAGAAAGACAAATTTACCTCTAGGGTCCCTATCTGTCTTGGTTTCCCTGGCTAACAAGGAGAACAACTCTTCTAAACACATTTTCATAAGCAAAGTACAGCTAGTACCAAGAAGCGGGTCCAGAGAAGGGGCATGACCTGGGGGAGGATTGCATCACCCCTTGTCCTCCTAATTGGTGCTTTTTGTCAATTATGCTAATTTGCCAAACATAAAGCTGTATTCACCCCTGTGGGGGTGGGCTTTTGTGAACATTCTTTCATAACTTCCCCTGGAGCTACAATAAATATCCAGTTTTATATTACCTCCTATATTAATATTATCTAGAAAGTGTGTATTATTTCATTTCTAGGTTGAAAAAGGCATCACAACCCTTCTCTGGCATAAGAAGCAGTGAATGTCATCCAAAGAGCAATGCCATGCAAGACAACATCACAAGGTTGTATCTCCTCAGATGTGGGAAACTACTTTCAAAGCTTCAAAGACAAGCTTTGTCCTCCTTCTTTTGTGGAAGACCTGAATTTGGCCAATTAATGATAAATAAAATGGAAGAAATAAAAGGAACATGAGGACCCTTTAGCTTAGACCTTACAATGGCATCCTTTGCTGAACTCACCTATACCAGTAGCTGGCACTACTGCTGAAATGTACTGACCTCTCTATTTCCACTCAATATCTGTGACAGCATCCTTCCATTATTCACCCTTAGGGCTTTATTTAGCTAATGGAGAGAGTTTTAGTGCTCCTGACACTGAGAGACAGATACCCATGGCTATAGTCAGTCTTGGTGTAGCAACTGCCCATGAATTCTGGCTGGAGCGTACAGGTCAGTTAGCATCAGCTTACAGATTTCTGAGCTTTAATTCATTTATTGAGGCCAAATGACTTCTGTAGGAGCTGCAGCTGTTCACCACTTCTCAAATCAGGCAATTTTATTTAGAACTCTAGAGAAAGGGGTCAGTATCTGGGTTTTAGGCAGTGAAGTTTCTGGCTGTTGAGAATGAAACTGGTGATGTAATTTAGACAGGCATTTTGCTCTTGGCTCCACAGGCTTCTGCTAGTCATACTTAGGTCTGACCTGTACCATGCCACAGCTGACTCAGTTTTTGGAGTTTCTTGACTTAACATTGCCAGATTAAGGCTAATTTCCACCAGTTGTGTGATAAACATGTTTTTCAAAGGAACCAGATTCAATTGATAGTGCACTAAGACAGTGCCTGCCATTTGCTGAATTCAATGTGCCTTGCTGACAGTGGCAGAGATAAGCAGAGCATCAATGGTATGGAAACCACAGGGTGTTGAATCAGTGTCCTTGTTGCTTTGCCAATGAATTAGCTTTTGAGAGGAAATATGTGGCCCACATTTCCCAAAGCATAGTCTATCTGGTGTTTGCAGCTCTGGAAGAACTGTCGAGTTTAGCAATTTAGTCATGATTAATCCTGCAGGCAAATATATGCAAATCAGAATTATAAAATCATTTAGGTTGGAAAAGATGTTCAAGATCATCGAGTGCAACTGTTAATTTAATGCTGCCAAGTCCACCACTAAACCATGTCCTTAAGTGCCACATTTACAGGTCTTTTAAATACCTCCAGGAATGGTGGCTCTGTCACTTCCCTGGGAAGACTGTTTCAATTTGTGGCAACTCTTTCAGTGAAGAAAATTTTCCCATATCCAACTTATCCCTCCTCTGGTGTAACCACTTCCTCTTGTAATTTCTTCCTACTCAGGAGAAGAGGCCCACCCCCCACCTGGCCACAATCTCCTTTCAGGTAGCTGTAGTGAAAATAAGTTCTCCCCGAGCCTTCTTTTCTGGAGGCTAAAATTGTAGCTCCCTCAGCTACTCCTCACGAGATTTATGCTCCAGACCCCTCACTAGATCCATCATCCTTTTCTGGACACACTCCAGCACCCAAAGCCTTTCTCTTTAGTGAGGGGCCCAGAACTGAACACAGGATTTGAGTTCAGTCCATCACTGCCTGTTCCTACTGGCCACACTAATCCTGATCCAAGCTGGGATGCCATGGGTCTTACTGGTCCACTGGGAAGCTTTCCAGCTCCTCTTGTTCAAACTTGTAGTTCTGCCTGGGGTTGTTGTGACCCAAGTTCAGGGCCCAGCTCCTATGGCCTGGCTGAACCTCACACAATTGGCCTTGGCCCATTGATTCAGCCTGTCCAGATCCCCCTGCAGAGCCTTCCCGCCCTCCAGCAGATCCACACTCCCACCCAACTTGGTGTCATGTGCAAATTGATTGAGGGTGCACTCAATCTCATTGTCCTGATCATTGATAAAGATATTAAATAGAAGTGGGCCCAAGACTGAGCCCTGGGGAGCACTTGTCTGCCAAATGGGTGTAACTCCATGTAACCACTCTCTGAACCCATCTATCCAGCCACTTTTTGCCCAGTGAAATTTGCAGCCTTCAAAGCCATGAGCAGCCAGTTTCTCCAGCAGAGCTCTGAAGATCCATGTGAAGGGAAACCAGAATATAAACCACAAGCTCCAAACTGTTAGCCTTCTTTCTCACTTCACTCCCAATGTTTTCCTGATTTTTATTTTTCTGAAAAAAAAAGTATTTCAGATAAGTCTCTGTCTTATTATTGCTGTTATGATGTGAAAACAACATAGATAAATCATTTTTGTATGTTTTAACTGACATAAAGATTCATTCATCTTTGTGGAAATTATTTTGTGCAATTATGTGCACACATACCTCAACTAGTTTAAAAATCTTTCCAAATAAAATCTGGAGAGAAAGTACTTTCCTCTTTATACATTTAGAAACAGGCTCATTTTTCTTCCCAATTATAGCAACTACACGAAGCAATAAGTCTCAGAAGATTTGTCACAAATCCTCCAAGTCCGTGACACCAGTTTCAAAGAAAACCATTGGCTCCCTTCAAAGCAGTAGTCTGCAGCTGTCTGATAAAAGGCCACAACCCAGTACAAGGTAATCATTAGGCAGACATTATTATTATTTTCCTAATTAGCCAAAAATCATTGGATTTCCTGTGGCTTCTTCCTGCTGAGCAATCATTTGATCTTGCTTATGTTGACAAACATACAAGTCACCAATTGTGCCTCAATTATCATTTGACAAGGACAGTGTTTTCTTCTTCTTGGGTAAAGAAGAGAAGACTAAGAACAAGAAAACAGCCCAGAAGATTCAGAATATAACTGTCCTTTCTTTTCACTTAACTGATCTGGTGACAAACCCCACTAAATGAACGGGATCTGCAGAGAGCTATGAAGTCACTGTTCAGATGCTGGGGCTGGAGTATTAATGCAAAATTCCACAGTGAGCCTCATGTAACATAGACTGAAAATGTTCCTGCTACAATCAAAATGCAGAGAACTCTGTGTTCCCAAAAAGGGACCCCACAGCATTCCCCCTGCAACAGTGTCTAACTGTCAAAATGTGGCTAAATTTAACAGAGCACTCAGGGCTGAAAAAAATATATATTTTGTGAAATGTAAATAGTGAGATAAATTTGTACAATTCAAATCCCCTAATTTAGTCTGAAAGGCATTTCAAAACTCAGCTCCCTACATAGGGAGTATTTTTTTAAACTAAGTACAGGAAAATCTGGCATAAGGATGTGTGTATGTGGAAGTTTATTTATAGTTATTGCTAGTGATGGGTATGAAATTTTTTGGTCTATATATTTCTCTTTCAGTAAGCTGGTCTTTAGGCTGCTCAGAAATTGTAAAAAAAAACCCCACTACTGTAAAGTAGACTGTTATACCAGTTCCAGAATATAAAACCAAGCACTGTATTGTTTCTAAGGGAGTTCCAGCATGTTTCTCAAAATTTCTTCTTGGTTGTTGCATACTGCAGCTCTTTTACTTGGCAGTTTAGTATATCACAGCATTTTTTTTGTAAGTTCATTTTATGAATTAGTATTACCATCCCTCTAGGGAAGAAATAAATAATGGAATGCTGATATGGAAAGAAAAGAATCACTGGAAGCATGTAGGAATAAGAAAAAGAATTTCAATAGGTATAAAATAGTTAATTTTTGTTATTGATCGTTTGCAGGCAGACAGACAAGCACCTTGCTCAGTTTCTACATATGACTTAAAATAGGTAAGGCAAGCTGCTGAATTTATGATACTAACATCTGTGCCATCAAGAAAGCTTCTATGTCAACCTTTAATGTCTTTATATTGAAGGGTTTTCATTACCTAAGAAAAATAAGTAAAAACAAGGAGAGGCAGAGATGTGTATGAAAAATAATGCATTCTACCACTTTTATAGAAAAGGGCAAATGTTTCATCATTAAGGCTTGTGCAGGAAAAAAAAAAGATTGAAGTGCATCCTCACTATATGCTTAAATGTATATTTATTTTTCTAGGGAGATAATAGTGATTGCTTTACTCCTTTATTTACAGGCAGTTTAAATTGCCTCTCAAAAATACAGCTTACAGGTTGAATGATCTCAGATACTTTGTGAAATTACGGATGTGTTTTTGTTGAGATTATGGATGTGTTCTTTTTATTGAGGCTTACATATCCTGCAGCAACAGCCCTACCACCTCTTTGCAGCTTGCTGTACTGTTGCTAAGAATTTAGAAACAGACATGCCCGTTTTAATTTTAAAGAGACTGTATTTTTTCCTCTGCTTTAATAAATCAATCTTGTACTGCAATGTTGGCACTCGTTTAAATGGGTCAGGACAAAATGTGTCCTTAGTTCACCTCCTGGAGCCTGATTGCTGATTACCAATAACTTGATTAGCTGCACCACGAGAACTTATTTGGTTCAATAGATGTAAACATGAACAACCACATCCAAAACATCAAAGTCTAGAGGATTCTTCTTTCTCCCTAAATTCCCTGGAACAGACTGTCAGGGGACTGTGCCCCCAGCTCAGGACACCCTGTCCCATCTGCCTTCAGCAAATGATTTGTCACATGAAAGGATCTGGGGCTGAAATTTTGAAGGAGCTATGACTACAATTTGACTTTAAGCACAAATATAAAAGTCACTGCCAAACCAAATATTTAGGGCTCTGACTAGGCAAACTGGAGGAATTATAGCCACTGAGCCCAGCAATCAACCTGCACTGCCTGGATTTCCTCTTTGACTATTTGAGATAGTGGGCACTTTTAGAGAATTTGGCATTTGCAAGGACATTCCTAATAGTGCTCAGCCATTCAATTCAGGGATGTAAGGATTTTTTTTTCTTTCCTCCAAAATGCATTTAATTAAAGAATGTTTTAAACAAAAAAGTGAGGAAAGCTCACTCAGCATCTTTGGTGTTTTCCTTTCTAAGGCAAATCCTGGCTTGCGGAAATGATGACATTTAATATCCTAGCTTCTCCACTGAGCATGTGTGATAAAGCAAAGCTCGATGAAACATCAAGACATTATATAGGAATATTTATAGGCAGACTGGCTTGGTTTACTCTCTCCATCCTTCACCCTTTCTGCACATTTACTTCTTGTACAGTGGCCTACACTGACAAGCCTTGATAAAACACTTAAGGCCTTTCCTGGTACAGCTGCTTATAGAAACTTAATTTCAGCACTGCATAGGGGAGTCTATATGTTCACTTAATTTTTAAATTTGCTCAAGCAAATATTTGGGTTGGAATGTGCTCCTACCCAAGGCAAAGAAAGAGTTTTGTGGGATGGAGCTGAATGCCAATAGTTAAACAGTGAATGGCAGACATTAGGTGATCCACATGATATCAGAGAACAAAAAATCCATAATTACTTCAGTTCAATAAACATATGCAAAAGGTTAGTTTAAGAAAATAACAGTTTGATCAGTTTGGTTCTAAAGACTTTGCTATCTAATTTTTTGAATAAATTATTAATTTCAGATTATTATCTGAATTTTAGATGAGAGCAGAGATAGAGATTTTTTGTTTGTTAAAAGGAAAATAAATGTCAAAGAAAAAACCCTTATAAATAAGGATAAAATATAAATAACTTTTTTGACTCAAACAAAACTAAAACCTTATATGCTGTGCATTACCACAAGATTATTCATTTTTATTTTCCACCTGGTAATGCCACAATTTCATTGTTACAAAGATAAAGCGATGACAAAATGATTGTATGTAAGGAGTAAAGGTTTAGGAAAATGTACATGAATGTCCTTCTGGTTTTGATTTTGCTGTGAATTTCCACATTTCTCACTTTTGTTTTTGTCTAAGAACCTTCTGACTTTTTAAAGATTTCCTATCACTTCATGCATAGAAACTTTGACAGAGGTAGTTCAGAATGTGAAGATCAGTGGAACACCAAGTTCCTAAAACAACAGAATTATGCATCTTAAATATGACTCAGTTTATGAATGCCAGAAGGACATGAAAGCTCTGCTTCTATCTTGCCTGACAAAGAATAAAATTAATAGCTTGGATGAATGCAGCATAGCCACAAAGGACAATCAGAGTAAATCTATAATGGGCTGAAACTTGGTGAGAGCAATAAAGGGGTCACAGTGGTTTGAAGGAAATGAGAAATAACTTGATTTTTTTTTTTAATCTATAAGGATTTTTTTAAAAGATGTATGTTTACTCTTGTATCACTTGATCTGATATTACTATAGCTGTTACACTGTCCTTCCTAACGTTGCGATGACATATTACAAGTATGTCATTGCAAACAAAAAAATTCATTTTATATATTTATCCTCATTTTCAAGAATAGTCTACATAGAAATAGAGGAATTAAATGAATGGCAGATGGTCATATCAAAGGACATGGTATTTACCATAGGTGGATTTTTAGTCTTCACATACATTTGTTTCCCATCCACCATGAAGGCACAGGATATCTGGACATCTCAGAGCCCTGAGTGCCACATTTGCGTCCTGAAGCAGGACAGAATTGTTGTCAGGACCTTTGGCAGCCAGTCATCCCCCTGCAGCAAGAGTTCAGTGTCAAAACTGCAGCTGCCAAAACCCCCAAAAATCTCTGCCCTGCACCCCAAGGCAGTTTTGTTGAGCCTAATTTCCCACACATATCCCCAACCTGTAACATCTTTGGGTACGTCAGCTTGTGAGTACCTTCCTCATGCCCCGGGCCCTGCCTGCATGTCACAGGAACATCTGACCCTGGTTATCCTCGCTGGGCCTGATCCATACCCCAACCCTGTCCCAGCCTCGGCCAATCCCCAGGGAGATACCAGGGCTGGGCTTCCCTGCTGCCTTCCAGTTTTCCTGCTTCTGGCTGGAATGACATGGGATGGGCTGCCAGGGCCTGCCATGCCACCCCAGGGAGCCCCCATTGCTCCCCAGGGAGACCAGAGTGCCCAGAGTGCTCTGGCACACTTGCATTGCAGTAAATTTGAGGAGTGTAATTCATGCTGAGGGTTTCAAAGGAGATGATTCTCCCCCTCTACTCTGCTTTGCTGACACCCCACCTGGAGAGCTGCATCCAGCTCTGGAGGGATCTCCCACTAAGAAGGATGTGCAGAGGAAGGCCTCAAAGATGATTAGATGTCTGGAACATCTCACCTATGAGGGAGGGCTCAGAGAATTGGGGTCTCAGACTGGAGAAGAAAAGGCTCTGGGAGACCTCATAGCAGACCTTCAAGTACCAAAAGAGGCTATAAGAGAGCTGGAGAGAACTGTTTACAAGGCATGTAGTAATAGAAGAAAGGGCAATGACTTTAAACTGAAAGAGGATAAATTTGTGTTATGTGTTAGGAAGATATTCTTCCCTATGAGGGTGGTGAGACATTGGAAGAGGTTTCTCAGAGAAGTCATGGTTGTCCCACCCCTGGTAGTGTTCAAGGCTAGGTTGGATGGGGTCTCGAGAAACCTGGTCTAGTGGAAAGCGTCCCTGCCCATGGTGGGGGTTCAGAACTAGATAAACTTTAAGGTCCCTTCCAATCCAAACTGTTCTATAATTCTATGAAATGTCAGCTGAAGACCCAGCCAGGATGTGCACGTAATGGTTATCCCTGCACTGCCAATGCTGTTGGCAGCAGAGTCTGCAACTGCCTACAATAAAAAATGTCGTTTTCACTGAGTTGGGTATGGGACTTTCTGTCTACTCAGACCGAGACTAACTATCCTCTCTTTCCATTTTGAAGACAGATAACACAAGCAAGGCCTTTTGGTGGCCTGCCCCCCTTTTCCAGGCTCTCTTCCATACTCTGCCTGCTCACTTCTGCCATCAAACTGTGCATAGGAGAGGCAGAGCAGACCCTGAACCTGGGCAGCAAGGGCAGGCAACCACCAGACTCCTTCCTTCCCCCAGCAGCACCTGAGCCACCCAAGCCAGGTCTGGGACCAAGCGCACACCAGTTCTACACATTGAAGAAGCAGAGCAGTGTAAATCCCAATAGATGTGTTGTGCTTTTGCAATCACACATTAGAAGAACACCTGCAGCAAGACAGAGTATCAGAATATCAGTGCTCACTGCCTGCTTTTAGTCTCTTTTTAAATAACTCATTGTGCTCATACTATGCAAAGTATAGAGACAGGAAAAAAAGTGGTTGTCAGAGAAAAGAGTTTACTACCTTGTACAAAAACCATGAGTTGGACAAAATATAATCTATCTTTTTTCTTTTGTGTTTTCTCTGCTGATTTTTCACCAGAAGTCCTGGATTAGTTGAACAGACATGAGCGATATTGCCCATTACCCACCAGCTGGAAAGGACCAAAGCATTCAGCAACTGGCAAGAAGTGCATTCATACACAATGTGCACAAATGTACATTTATTTATGTCTTACATAGAAGTCAGTTATTATTTAAACAGCAGATAAGTCACTGAAAATTTTTTTTCCTATTTATTTTATATGTCTGAAAGGGAAGTCAGTGGTACCTGTGCTCTTTAACTGCACAGCTGAACTTTATCCACTTTGTAACACTATTGTACTTCAGTGAAACAGCAGAGTGCCAGATAAAACTCCAGAGCAAGTGAGCTGCCATTACTGTCCCAGCTGGTCACTGCAGTCACTTCATATTGGATAAAGGAAAGGACTTGAGGCATATAGTTGAAATTATTATCATTGGGATTTTTCCTGGCATACCATCTTTCATAATTCAAAAACAAAAATCTGGAAATTATCCTGTATCTGTGTTAATAGTATTCTTCCAATTAAAACATTTGCTAGATTTCATAAGAAGCTGAAGCTGCCTCAGTTTTGATATGAAGTGACTGCACCAAAACTGGATCAGCTTATAAACAGCAAGGTCATGTCTTGCCAGGGTGAAGAGAACAATGGGTTCCTGATAAACTTGGATTTACCTTATAATGACCTGGGAGATGACAAGATAATAAGATAAATATGGCTTAGTTCAATGGGATTGTGTGCAGAGAGGTGAGCAAAGAATCTACAGCAATTTGAATGGTGCCAGAAAAAAAGATCAGCAGATCTATGGTGTCTGGAAGATCTACAATGCCCTGAAGAAGCAATAGGCCAAATTACTATCAAATTAAAGGTCAGAATGTAGAAAATCACTGGAAGAAAGAAAAAAGAACAACATAAATCTCCATACTTGCATTTGGATTGACTTTTAGACATATCTTTTTAGTAGACAAAGGGGAATAAGAAGAAATCAGGCTCTGTATCATATAGATTCTCAACACAAAACAATATACAAAATGTATGGATAGTATAAAAATGAAAGCAAGTCCATCCTGCTCTTGATAATTTTTTAGTCATTCATCAATGTCAGTGAAGTATCATCTGGGATCCAGGTAAGTTACTCCCTTGGGATTTTGTTTATATTTGTTCTTGTTTTGCATTTGTCTGCATGGCTATATGGTCATGAAGTTTCATAAACTTTCTAAAATCTATCTTAAAACAATTTACTTTTGTTGCCTGGGTATATAATTTGAAAGTTCACTAGAATATGTTTTTTCCTTCCTAATCTAAATTTATTAATGATAAATGAGTGTTCAGTCTGATCTTTGAATCATACTTTTCAACCAGAGATTGGTTTTTTTGGAAACACTGAGATAAGACTACAAATTAGTCTTGTTAAAGAGAAAATCTACCCTGGAAAGCTATGAGTCTATTGCTAAAAGCAGACAGACATGCTTTCCAAATATACCAAGAGAATTGCGCAACTGTTTTCCACAGAGAAGCTTTGGGATTTGAGTACATTTTTATGCTCTGAAAACTCTGAAAATGTTCTGCATCCCTCTAAGGATGTACCTTCTCTCATCACCTCTCTGAGGAATCTCGTATACATAGAGAAGGGGAGAGGTAAGGAAAAATCCACAAGTTCTCACAAGGGAAAATGCTTTGGGAAAGAGGCAAAATTACCTGTCACCATCTCCTGCTTCTGGTTTTGAATTCTGAAAGAACTTCTATACTTTTTACTCTTTCTGTGTCATGTAAATAGGTCACAAGCCTCTTGTGTCTGACTTTGGCAAGAGCCACAGAGGGAGGTCAAGTCATCTGAGCTCTGAGGTTTGGCCCTAACTCATTAACTTGAAGGAAGTCATCCAGGTGGCTGTTGGGCTGCTCTGTGCTTAAAACCGGTCCTGAGTCCAGCTCCTAATGGATCAGGATGTTTCATCCTGATCATTTTCTTTTTCTCCAGGTTCTCAGTGTACTTATTGTATATGACCACAAGACTACACAATAGCAAAGTTTCTGAGATCATGCCAAAAGCACAGAAGGAGGGTGGCATATCTGTGCAAGGTGACCCACACAGAGGTCATGGCCAAACTGGGACACCTTACGCAAAGCTGGTTTGTGAGCTACTAGTGCCATCTCACTTGGCCATGTCCTACAGGGAATTTCCAAAGAGCTGACTTGCAAACAGATCTTTCTACAGGCATTGACCTATACTACATGTCAACTGAGACCCTGACCCAGCTCAAAGGACCTTTACTATGACACAGCCCCAAATACCCTATGACAATTGCCTTAAAATATAAAACTGGGTCATTCCTGCAGTCACATTCAAGTGAGTGATTGTTATGCACTGAGGTAAATGTCATTACAGAAATGGACTGTTTTCATGAGCAAATGTTTGAAATTCTCTCCTCAGGAGAGTAGGTGCCTCACTTCAGCTTCTCTCTTCTTCTCACAGGGCCTCTGTTTGGTGTAACACACATATACGTGTACTATAAAGCCCATCTTTCATGTGGTGTATCCAGTTTTCCAATTGACTTTAAAGAAAGGTCTTTGTCTAAGAGATTTTAACTCTGTCAGGAATGCCTCCTGTGAGTTCAAATCACATTACTTTGCCCACTAGGCTCATTACAAAAAGCAAGTTGAACCTACGACTTTCTGAATTCACCTGAGATGCCAAGATTGTACCACAATAAAGAAGGGCAGTGTGATTCTCTTGATAGGTCCAGGTACAGCCCTGGTAACATCCTCAGGAGTTATTGTATCTATAGATAGAAGGAACAATTTTCAAATGCAATGCCTGAAACTCAGGTATCTGTATCTCAGCCAACTTTAAATACTACATTAAACATAGCTTTATGTGTCATGTGTTGAAATTTAGACACCCTAGTTTTATAGATGAACTTAAAAAGAAGGCAATACATATCCAAGAGAAGACAAAAACGCTCACTTAGAGTACTTCTGACTTCTTAGAAATACTTTTTAAATCGTTATCAAAGGCCATGGAAATATTCTTCCTACTTACATATGAATGAGACTATCTGGTAAGACTAACAATATCAGAATTCAAGGGGTTGATCTTTATTTTCTACTAACGCAAATTTAGTAAATTGTCTTCTTGATTTACATAATATCATGAATAGCACTTCCTGAACTGTTCACGACAGAGAACAGGATAACCAGAAAATGACTTCAATTATAGTCATCGCACAATAAAGCAGTGTGCAGGTAGTGGTTTAAGATTCCTCAAAGTTTTATGCATTATGTCACTCTCATCTTGACAAAAAACCTGGAAACTGCTACCAAATCTATGCAGTGGCACTTCACACTTTTTCTATGTGGTTGAAAACACCTCATAAAGTACTCAGCTAAATCACAGATAATTAGGCTCTGTTGTTTAATTCAGCACAACATAATGCTATTATATCACTTCAGCATAACTGGTCAACTGGTTCTGTGTCAGAGCAGAGTAATTGCTTAAAAAATGCAAATGAGAAAGCCATCCCATCATGTGGAGACAATTTAGAGTATTTTGGTTATGATAAGCAAGTAGATTGAAAGGTTAAGAAGCATGAGATTTTTATCAGGGAACAAAATCGAATCAAATAAATCAAATACATGTCCATTGCTCCTTCTGTGGGCATGTGTCTGGAGAGGACACTTTTTTGTTATTTCTGTCTCATAAAAGGAAAGCATGAGCCAAGTACTGATCTCATCTGTATTCTCAAATCTTACTGACTCGCTCAAACTCTTCTGCAAACTTTGCCAACAAAAAGCTGACATGGAAGACAAAACTTTAAGAAAATCAATGTCAAATAATTGCCCAAGCCATAAGAAAGAATAAATTTGCCAGTATGTTATGTTCTACCAACACTGTGGTGACCTGTAAACCTAAAATCTAGGAGAACGAAACAGTTCTTATTGTGTATAGTAAGCTTTCTATAACAGCAGACAGCACAAATCATTTCTCTACTGCAATCCAATACCTAGTCATTCCTTCTCTTCTATATTCAATTCTGCACCAGAGCCATGACTTAAATGCTATGCTGCTGTCAGTTAGTTGGCTGTCCTTTCCTGGGCTGCCAGAGGAGATGCTTATAAATGAAGCTATTGTCCCAGTAATCAGGCATCTCCTGGTGGGACAGTATATGATAAATTTTTAAGGACATGGCTGCAGCATAAAACTGTATTTTTACATCATTTTTGTGCTATATTTTGCATCAGACATTGTCACAGAAGGTTGTCCTTCTTTTTCTTCACTTTTAAAATTTAAGTATTGTTGGACAATTAAAAAGTGTCAGAATTGTAGGAGACCCAAGGTGTACCTTGCCATGTAACATTGTAGTCTTATGGATAATATCAACTATAAATTGCAAGGATATAGATAACCTAATTACATTAAAGCAAGTCTAACATGTATACTGAGTATTGACAGAGTTTATCAATTGGACTATACTTGCCCTAAAAACATGGATTCCTTTTAATTCTGTTCCAGGGAAGATTTTTAAATGCTTTGTCCAAAACTAAACATCTTCCAATATTTAAGGACAAGCAAAAGGCTATTGCTTGACATGTGTTCATGGTTTAACTGGTATTTCAGGTAAGGCCTAGCATATGAGGTACCTGCAAATTTCTCAAATAAAAGTGTTGAAAACCACAAGGGATAGAACTCATTTGAAAGTCAACATTTCCTTCAAAGAATATTGGTTCCAAACATGAGAACAAGGCCCAGATATCCACTTTCTATCTCCTTGGCAGCCACTGAATCTGGGTCTAGGTTCCACCAGTAACAACCCCTTCTCACAGTCTTAAAAACAGTTTTACCATAAGCCACTTTAGGAAAAAATATTACTCACTGATTAAAAAAAAAATCTCTATTGTCAAGATCTTTCAAACTGAGAAATAAGGGCTGCTCAACCTATTCAAGTAAAATGGATCATGGTACAGAAACACAGAGAGTTGTCAGTGCCTTATATTCAGCCAGTGCTAGACAAAGCAAATAATACCGTGTATTATGCTGCAAGAGTGCCATGCTATCAGCTCCTGCAAGTCAGTGGATACAAAAATTTTCCTCTCTTTGGGCTAGAAATAAGGAATTCCAGTAGTTCTATAGTACTAGAGGAATTTTTCCCAAATTTAATTTTTCTGTAAAATGTGGTTTTTGGATCATGAGTCAAACCTACTGTAACTACCAAATCTTCAAGCCCAAAGCATTTTCTTCCCAGGCCAACTATTATTGCAAGTATTCACTAGTGATATTGTGATTCTTGTCTTTATTGCTCTATAAAATTATATTAAAATACTTTTGCTAGTAAAAGGTTTTTTGCTTTCTTCAGTATCTAACTTCTTCCCTTGCAGATAGACTGGTTACTTCAGTTGTTCTGATATGAGATTTAACAGGAAGAGGGTAATACCTAAAACTGCATGCTGATGGTCTAAACTGCTACTGAAAGGCGTTGAGGGGAAGAAAAAATTCTGTTGTGTAGGACAAGAGTTAAAAGTACTCAGTAGATGCCAGCTCAAGATTTCAGCAGACTTAGTACAAGACTCTTTTCAAGAAATAACCTAAAACTCATTAATATCCTGAAGTTTCCCAGGGCATATATACAAGCATAATCAGATATGGAGAAGCAGAAAACTGAGACCTTGCAAATTATTACTTGAAACCAAAACATTAGGAATACCACCATGTTCTGTGACTCTAACCATGACAACATCTGGAAATTTTTAGAACTTCTAGTTCAATTTCTATTCAACTTTCAGGTTGACTTTATGGCTCAATATTTTGTGACTGAAGTTTTCTTGTAGTCCTCTCACCAACTGTATGGAGAAGACACTGATTTCATTCTTGACGATTTTCTTATTGCTTTATGATGCTGAAAAGTATACTGATAATAATCTCTGTCTTTTCTATTGCCACACTGTCTGCCTGACAAAAATTTCTTAACAATGTGTTCAGTTAAGATTTCAGAAGCAAAGATTTTCTCTGCATCAACAAGCAGAAAAATTATTTTGTGATTTTCCTCTACGTACTTGCTGCTCTGATTAAATCAGTAGCATCTTTGAATTCTCATAAGATTATCAAAGAGCTTAATAATGCAGTTACATGTGAGTTATAAAAGCCAAAATATTCTTTCAATAGGTGTTGAAATAACTTTCATCAGTTCTTCTAGTTACTTCCCACACTTCTTAGCCATGTTCTCTACAAACAACATATCCACAGACATACCACAAGTTTATAGAGATCCTGGCTTATTCATGTGAGTGGTCCAGGACAAATGTGTTGAAAGACATATGTCCATTTGGTTAAACATGAAGTAAGACAAGAAGGGAATTTTTTTTTTTAATAGACAACCTGTCTTTAATAATGAGTCTTCAGCATCAAATAGCATCATATGCACACTCTTTCTGATATTTGAGTTCAAAATCTCAAATATAACAGACCAAAGACATGATTTATTAACAGTTGGCAGTCTGGCACTTACTGGGGTCCAACTTTTACTGCAGTGTGCTCTAATTTTTCTCTCTGTTCTTTCAGATTATTTTGACTTTCAGAACAGCTTTGTCATTTGCTAGTACCAGACTTACTCCTGGTTGCATATTAAATTCACTACTTACACAATTAAAAAATTTTTAAACATTATTGTAACAAGAAAAAATAGGTAGGAATAAGCAATCTCAGGTAAAGTTTAATTCTTATGTCTTAGCTTCCTTTATCTTACAAGGATTAGTGTTTTTGTCAGACTTCTCATTGTGTATAGCTAGATCCAGTTTTGTACTTAAATTATTTTTAGGTAAGATTTCTCCCCAAACGTTTCAAGATGTTCAACCTCGAGATTGTGGCAACCTACAGGTCTTTCAAAAATAGTTGATAATGGAATGCTACAATTCCTTTCTTCCCCTCCTGACATTAAAGTTCAAGCAATATCTCACACAGAACAGTAGGATGGTAAAGTCAAATGAGGATATAAATGACAATTCTGAATTAGATAGGGATTGAGACTATTTATGAACTCACTTTCCTAGCCAAGCAGAAAAGATCAGGTAAATAATCTCTTATGGGGCTTCAGATCCTGGACAGACTGCATCATGATATCTCACTATCTCTTCATACATGTAGAAGGATCTACATGACTTCAGAGTTTTAGAAAATTCTCTTTAGACTAAGAAAACATATCTTGTCCATTTTTGCAAGGAATCAAAGGGGAAAAAGTAAAGGTAAAGCTCAAACTATGCAGAAAAGGGGATACAGAAAAAAAAAGTATAACATTTCTTTCCTTCAGAAGCCACTTTTTTTTTTTTTTTTAATCATAGGATATCAAAAATTTGGCTCCTAAATCCTGAATTTGCCTTGCCACAAATTTACTGGCCAAACAGTTCTCAGATATCCTAGCAATGCCATGGGTTCTTATCCCTAAGCAGTAAAGAGTAATAAAGGCAAGTGCAGATGAAATATACATGAGTGATAAATTCTGGATTTGCTGCTCTGGCAACATATTGCTTTTATGACTGAGATCCAGGTTACTTTATGCCAGGCCATTTCAATTCAGTTTGCAGAAGAAAGACTGTGAAAAAGACTGTTAACCTATTTTTCTATACTGATAGAATTTTTCTATACTGATAGATGGAATGGCTTTGAATCAACAAGTTTAGGGCACTTTGATTTGATTTCTTTTCATTTTACAGGGAGGGAGTAAAGAACATCACCAGTGATTTGCAGTGAGGTGGATCAATACAAAACAGTAGGCCAGGTCCATTAAATGCTTGAGGTTCAAATATCTATGTTTGAAATGTCAAAGAGCACCACAAGAGTGAATGACAGTGAACATATCAATTAAAATGCTTTGTTTTTATCAAATGGTGGCAAGAATCAGTGCTTTTCTTATTCTTTCACTATTTATACTTGATTTTAATCTTCTTTTTAATGGGGTGTACCTTGCAAGTTTTTTTAATGAGAGATCTTAAGAGCCATTCTTGAAAACATCTATCTGTAGTACACAAACGAGAGCCTTATGAAGATCCCCTCACTATTCTGTTAACCAAGAAAGTTTTTTGGCTGTGGCACTATAATGCTTGAGAAAAATTACCTCAAACTTTTGTGTAATGGCCCAGCCTGCATACACTAAGACCAAGCTACCTACTGATGTCCAAAGAACCTAGGGGGCAGCTGGACTAGTAAGTCTTGGGCTGAAGCCCCTTGGTCTTGATCAACAACTCTTTCTTTCAATAAAGTTTCAGGTGATCAAAACTCTTCATTAGTGACCTACTGCATAGTGTATTGTTCCCTTCAAGGGAATTATTTTTTATTTCCTCCAATTCATTTCCCAACGTCAGAAGATTTAACAAGTGTCTCCTTTAATACATTTTCCCTATCTTTCAGTAAAAATATGATGTTCACAAATATACTTGAATAGCAATTCACTGTATGTTACATCACTATGAATATACCAGGTTTAGAAAGCCATTGCAGAGGGAGTTCCCAGGGTGGTGACACAGTACTGTGTGAGTGATACAAGTAAAAAAGCTTCTGTTTTGCTACTCAACAAAAACCAGACATCAGCTCAATGAAGCACACTCTGCCTAATTCAGACAATATCAAGAATTGCATATGTCCAAGTCCCTGTGCTCAGCCAACCGTTCATTTTTCCATATGCACACAGTGTACTTACAGCAACAATGGTTGTACACCCTCAGGAAGTAAGCCCTCCAAAAATTTGAATATATCACAAGACTGCAGTCAGAGCTGTCATCTACGAGCTAAAAAGCAGATTTCTGTTGCTAGTGGAATACAAGCTATGCATTAGAAATCTGCACTGCAGATAAGGGATCTGTAGTAAAAATCAAAGAAGAAATTCTATCTTCATTAGTTCTATATATCGTTTATTTTAAAACATAAACATGCTCTATACTTTCACCTGACAGAAGCTTTGAAACTAAGATTTAAATCTGATAAGTACCAGTTGTAAATATATGTATACTAGCAAATATGGTTTTCAGTTAAGTTTTTTTTACAATCATTGTCTTTTAATGGCATAGCATATATAAAAATGTTGGATTTTAAATTTATCTGTTTTGCACTAATATTGTGAATGAACCCTGACTTGAATACACTGGAAACATCTCCTTACACAACAGAGGAATTCTATGATACATACATGAGTGTATAAAGAAATATACACATCTGTGTGTACATACACACAAAGATTTTGGAAATTCCTTTCATATGCAAAGATTTTTGAAGTATTTATGTTACACGGCCTCTTGGCAAGTCAGTGTGTGCTTCCACACATTCACAGTACAAATACACTGCCTTAAACTACAGAGATTGTACAAGTAGCAGAGATATTAAGAGATGGAAAAGATCTCAGCAATCCAGTGCATCTTCCAGATGATACAAGATTTTTGCCTGCATCCTGTTTTTTTCTTTTTTGTCTAAGTCTATCTAAGTAACCTTCCACCATATGCTACAGATTATTACACTTCCTTATGGACATCACTCAACTTTTAACTTTACAGCCAGAAGTTTCCTATTCTTTAAGTCATCCTCATCTCTCACTTTATTCTTTTGTGCTACTCAATCTCATCCTGTCTTCAGTAACAGAGATGCTGCATCCTTCTTTCTTTTCTTTCTTTCTATTTTTTTTTCCCCTTATCCCTCCACCAGTTTCCCTTTATCAATGTCATCATTCATGGCTTTCTTCTATTCCCTTTCAAGTCTTTCATAGTCTGTGCCCGGGCCACCCTGTCATTTTTCATTCAATGAAAGTGGATACACTTTCTTCCAATCAACACATGGTGATGGTCTTCAGCCCCAAATTAATAATTTTTTCGAAGTTTTTCATGCTTTCTCTCTTCCTGGATTCTCCCTCTTTTTAGCTCACTTGGAATGTGCTTCACACAAACAGAAAATCCTCATAATTTCCCTCCTTTAAGCACTCTTTTATTGCCACACATAAAAGGTAGCAGGGAGAAGTGCTGTGCTGATTGATATAATTGCCTTGTGTGCCACTACTGTCTTTATTGTCCTTCATCCCCATCTTCATCTCTCTCACACCACTTTTTTGACAACCTATGGTCCCTGTTGCCTCTTAGCTGTTAAGGATTTTGGAGCAAGGTCAAATTTTTTTCTGTTTTCCTCACTGATTTCCTGGGCAGCAATCAAGGCTGCTAAAAACCATGTCAATAAAAAATAGAAATACTAATTATTAATATTCATTGACCTCTTATATTTGGAAACTTATGAGTACAAGCCATGATAGCAATAGGATATTTCTAATCATCTTAAATTATAACCTTCTAATGAGATAAAACCTTGTTAGCCATCCTCTTTTACTTTTGTTGCCCTTATATCCATTCCTGTAGACCCATTGAGGTGATTTGCCAATTCCTTATGGTTCCATATTAACTACATTCAGTCTTCTAACCTGAACAACCCTCCTATTTTAGCTAGAGGAAACCCAGGAGATAAAATATTAGAAATAATCAGTAGTTTGTAGCAATACTTTTCCTTCCAGCCTGAAAGGAAATCTCATGAGAAGCATTAATAGCAGCACCACTGCTGTGCCCAGAGAATCTGGAAGTGACCAGTGTCAAATGTAAGTGAATATTTTTTTTTTAGGTCAGGGAAACTTTAATGAAGGAAACTGTAGCTGGACTAGCAGTGTAGGTGCTGCTTGGACTTCCCACAAGTCACTATTCATCACATATTCATCACGTTTCATCACATCAGTTGGCACTACTCAGCTTTGAAGCTGATGGATCAAATAATTATCTTTCATTCAGGTTAAATATAATTAAATTTACTGCACAAACTAAGATATCTGAACAAAGTGAGTCACTTTCCAAGGTCATTACACATGCAGGGAATTTCATTTGAGGAGCATGCAGTAACATGGGAGACAGATTTGCGTAGGGTTATATGGCTATTTGGAATAGAAAGAAACTGGAGAGATGTAAAACCGTTCAAAAAAGTTTGTGCAAAATCAGCAAGAGATGTTACCCATGTCAGGGCCTTGATTGAAAAGGCTTGTAAAAAAAAGGCTTGGAAAAAGTGCCCTGGGAGAGAGTGTTTTGGGGCAAAGTACTGGGAAGAGCAAGTCTTGAATCATAGGAAATTATCTCCAGTTTTTTTTCTCCCATGTTCAAAAATCCAAAGCTTCACACACAGTAACATGTGGCATAGAGATAACATAAGTCGAATAACTGAGCTAGCATGAAGCTCCATCTAGGCAAAGTAACTCCCTTGGGATTAACAGGATGCCATTAAAAAATTAAAAAATAATTAATTTCTTTCCTTCTTTCCTTTTTTGTTTTTTTTTTTTCCTTTAATGAAAGACACCGCACATCACACCCAGCATTGGTCAGCCTCTAAGGATGTTGTGAGTGACAATACTACATCATATTGCATGTTTTACAGTGCCTAGTACAAGGTGGCCTTCCACCCGGAAGGAAGCTTCCAGATACTACCTAAGGACAAATAAATTATAGCAAATACATGTAAATAAACAGCCATTTAACGGTAGTCGAAACACATTGTTCTGCTTTCTTCCTCTTAAAAACCTTCACTAAAAAGTATTTTGAATAATTTTCAGGGTTTTTTTTCTTTCTTTCCACATAAGCAATATCAAAGAGACATGCCAGAAGATGCTACTTAGGCTATCATGTCATATTTCCTATGATGCCAAGGGAAAGCTTTCTTTTCTGGCCCTTCCACAGCTGGGGGCAGGGTGGCTTGCAGGGTTTAGCAGGAAGGGCAAAAAGCTCTTTGAATATTGCTTTTCTATTTTTTAATTTTACACTGCATATTGCCTCATGCTCACTTGTCTAAGGATTCAATATGCAGAGCCACTATATCATAGTTTCAATATGACACATTGTGATCCTTCTGGCTTCCAGTCCAGGAGCCAAATGGCATTGTGTATTCCCTCCATTTGGCCTCATTTTCATCTTCCCCCTTTGCACCCAGGCTGACAAGAGGAACATATGAAGCTTTGTCTCGCTGCTGCATCTTGACCTTGACCCTACAGCTTTAGAAAAGGGTACTTGCATGCGCAGGGCTGCTATTGTCCACAGCCGGGTCCCACTTTCTTTTGACATTAAGCGAGTAAAAGGCCACGTGACAGAGTCCCTTTGCAGCCTCAACATTTCTGTCCTGCTTTCTCCTTTGCAAATGTTTTTGTACTGACTTCTTTTTTCCCCCTCAGGTCAGGCTTACAGCATCTTTTGCTTTTTTTCCTCTCTCTGTTGTTCCTATCCCCCTCTCCTTTTCCTACACACGTACACGCGCGTGCACGCATGCAGACACACGCGCACAGACACACACGCACACAGAGGAAAATCTATATGTGTCAGACATTCAGCAAGGGAAAGACAAAGGCACTGAGTTAATTACCCATCATTTACTGCTGCTGAGAAGAACAGATGGTAGCAGGCGATATGTAAATGGCAAGGGGCAGTGAATTATTCGATTTTTTTAGATTAATCGTCGATGACAAAGGAAGTGATTACAAGCTGTGACATTTATACAAATGTATAAAGTACATAATGCTAGGAAAAAAAGGGCTTAATATTATTATGAGGATGTCAGGCATGTGAACACCATTGTCATAATACAAGGCAACACATTTTGTGAGATCCAAAGGTCTGTTTTTCCTTGATTTGCAAACTTTAGTAAGTCCTAGCCTCTGGAAATATATATTTCCCAAAATGAATCCACGCCTGACAATCATGGAAAAAAAAAGGTTTGAGTGCTTTTGCATATTTCCCACAATGCATAACTCTGCCTAGTCTCAGCAGTAGAGCTTATGAGGGATGAAGCTGATGTGGACTGTAAAATAGAAAAAGGTGCTAATAAAACACATAGACAGGAAATGGAAAATAAAAGGAAAGGTGATGTTTAAGCTGACAGGCGCTCTGTGAGGACAGGAGTGCAAACAGTGAGGTAGAAGTGAAGACTGAAAAGAGTACTGTTTGTTTACTGCATGTCTGAAAAATAATCATTTTAGAGACTTTGAAGGTCAGAATGATATAATTTCCAGGCCAGGCCTTGATGTTTTTACACAAATGTTCAACCTGCTCATCCTCAAGGTAGTCTACTGTATTTTCTGCTGTATAAATAATTAATTGGTACATGAGGAAAACAGATGCTTTCTTTTGCAGATCATAGAAACCGCTCCATCATCAAAATCCCTTCAATCACCTAATTATTAAATCTATACGGTGCTAATAATACAGATGGGAGATGGAACCAGTGAGCTGCAAATTTTTTTCCCATTGAAGCATCCCAATCTACTGCATTTCTTGTTTCACATCTTGCAGTGAACTACTCTCTGTAATATCAGCAAGGCAAATAGAGGGGAGAGTTTGCTGGCAAGCTTATTTATCCTCCTCAGAAACACTTTCCAATCAAGCAAGGCAAAACATCACCAAAAATTACTGTGAAACACTCCACTGTTGTGCATGCTTTGTTGATTATAGAGGGGTGAGAGAGGGACAGAATAACAGTATATTAGTCATCAGCACTTGGTAGTACATTTAAATCTAGCAATCCATTTCATATGAATACTTTCTCAGGAATAAAGTGCTGGCTGTACCAATCTGCCATGAAGAAAGAGCAGAATAAAATGTTGTAGCACACCAGTATTTCCAGTGTGGTATTATTAAAAGCCAAATACTCAAGATAAGCACCAACAGCTAAGTTATTGGTTTCTAAGCTGTTTTTCTTTTTCTTACTTTTAGAGAACATTATCTCCATGAGTTGTAGTTGATGCAATAACGTAGTTTTCACTCTGTTCATTGGTGCATATGCACTAAGGTTGGCTAGTACATTTGTCTTTAAGCAAACATAGCATGGACCCCAGAATAAAAACACATGCGCAATTATTGAAACAATTGAGCTGTATCCATTTCTCCTATCTGGAGACACTAAACTGAAAACATCTGAAATCAGTTCATATCACACATATCATGTTATCTACTTATTTCCTTGGGATGGGGGGATTAGGAGTTAAAGTTGTAACCTGGATGTATGGAAAGGCAGTCATTTCCCTCTTACAAGGCTAGAAAGCATAACAAGGTCCTCCCTTCCTGAAAATTAAAGAGAAGGAAAACATCCTTCCAATTGAGGAGCAGTGAATGGGACATGACATTGTAAAAATATCTAGGTAAGTGTCAACAGCAGTATTTCTTAACCCTCCCTAGGTAAGATGAAATGGTTCCAGTGAAAAAATCCTCACTCCCTCCTCCTCCCCCACCTCTTTTTTTTTTTTTTTTTTAAAAAAGGGTGGGGTGTTTTTTAACTTNATGGATGATTTATGACATGGGCGTGAGCATATACGGCTTTCTTGTACCTATAGATTCATATTTATGAGATTTTTTAAAAACATTATAGGTAGACCATACATTACTGCAGACTTTCCATTATTAAAGTGTTAATGGATTCCAAAGGACAAAAAACAACATTAAGAAGGAAACATATGTTTTTATTTGGAGAAAATGGCTGAATCTGAATGTGCACCATATCTAGACATCTATTTATATACATTCCTGAAACACAACAAATTCATAAGGGAACAGAAAATAAAATATCCATGCATTTCTACAGCTTTCCACTGGTTTGGAGATATTTATTTATGAAAACCACAGGTAGTCATTATTTATAGTCCTGATCTTTTTGTTCTTTCTTTTTTTTTTTTTTTTTTTTTACTAAAACAAAGATGAAATTGGAATTGATTTTTTGAGGGACATTTATACTGAAAGCAGGATCATTTTATATTTTCACAAGTTGAAGTCTGTATTCATTACTACAAAAAAATGTAAGACCAGCAAGCTAAAGTATTTCATTTGCGGTCCATATTTATTTTATAGGAAGCTTGTCACTGCACCACTGCATAAAAATGGGATTTAAGCTATGCTTGCACAATAAAATTAACTTCAGTGCCCTGTTTTCATACACATTGGAATTATACGTTAGATATATATTTTTCTTATGTATGTATGTATGTATGTAAACACAGATTTGTATGGAGAGGGTTTTTTGCTTGGTTAGCTGTAGAGTTCGTGTTTAGGCAAGCGCGCCTAACAATCACAGTCTCCCATTAAGAAGATATGCATATATAATATTTATATGCAGATGTGTATGCTCGCCATCATGCATCTACAAGCATGTTTGTTAGTACTGTTTTCATTTTTTTTCATTCCAGTGCCGTCCACATTAAAATAACGGTGAATTTCATCTGCTGTGCATTGTAGAACATACACACTGCAGTGTATCTTACCTGTGAAAGCAGGATATGCTGGGAGACCAGCATCTTTTCAGTCACTGGGAAGTGGGGAACAATAATTAAAAAAGTGGAATGGGAAGGCCTATTGTGGCAGTGAAGAGGTGAGTCAGGGCATCAAGACCTTGTTTAGTGAGAGAGGTCAGACACTGGATAGGAGTTAAACATCCCAGAAAGACTCTAGGTAATTTTTCGCTTTATTGTATGGCCTCCTACAGCTGAGACAGTAATATGTTCAGTCTGGAGTGGGATATAATAAAACCCCTAACTAGCTAGGAAAGCAAACATTTTCCCTTAAGTCACTTTCATGTTTATTGACACAGATTTTCATTTTTTCATTGACATGCGTATCTATCTTTGTGGGTTATGCTTAAAATATACATTGTAAGAGCCAATATGACTAAAAAATATTTGGTAAAGGAGTTACAGCCATAAACTTTTATTTTTGGTAGGCTTTAAACATTTCAGGTCATTTAAAATTATCACACAGATAATATGGTCCTATTCCTAAAATACCTCACAGAGGTCTGGACTGTGCCTTTCGGAAAGCAGACAAGCAAGTCCACCAGCGTCATTATTCCAAAACACCAAAACAAACCAACAACAAAACAGATAGAGTAACACCTAAACAATTTCCCTTTAGGCATTTCTTTCAATGCACATCAGCTGACTCCACTTTTATATAGGTTATAGGATTTACTATAGCAACCTTACCACCCTCTCCAAAAAAATGTCTAGCTCCCCCTTTTTTGTGACTTAAATCAAACCAATAGAGCCCTCTATTGGTAAAACCCCAAATAGCTACCGAAGTTTCTTTGCAATAGGGAGCCTATGCCATCATGTTCCAGCTGAAGTCAATGGCAGATGTTTTTAGACTTAGACAGCATTAGGAAAAGGCCCTGAGAGAAAAGGTCTGTGTTATCTCTCAAGTATGAAATTTCATTTTTCTTCTTATTGCAACTGCCTTATGCAAGTGGTAATTTTGAAACTTGAGCACATCATCATCACATAAACCTGTAACACACCTAAGAGCACTTTGTTCTCCTCAAAAACATTTCATTTTCTGGAAAGGATGCAAATATATTACACCTGGCCCTGATTCAATATTTCTGCTTTGATAAGTACAGGATTTTGACTCGACTCTCAGAAGGTTTTTGGGACATCATCTTCTGTTCAGTCCTACAAATTAATTAAGGCCTTGGGTACATTATAATTAAGGGGCCTAAGGCCAAGTCACCACAGCAACCTAACTATGCATTACTTTTTTCATTAATAGATGAGAGAGTATATCAGGAATGGAAGTTATTTCTGCAAAGCAATGCAGGGAGCTAAAACGAGGCAGTCTTTACAGAGGAGGACTGCTAGGGACTTCAGAGAGATTTTTCTCGGTTCAGAGAGCCAATGTTGAAAACAAGCATCAGTAAGATCTTATGATGTGGCCCATGATTTGTATCTCACAGGCCATATTTCACAGCCCAGTTCATGACAAAACTGCTGCTTGTAGTCACATGGTTCCAAGTACTTAAACGTGCTGTTGACTTCATGGACCCCTTCTTGGGGCAGGCTGGAGGGAGGAAGAGATTTTGGAGGGAGATAGACACCAATATGTGTCCAGATTTTGCTGAGGTAACTGTCCATATCTTGGCTTCAACACAGTGGGATTTCAGGGCTCCCTTACCTATTTATGTATTTACATAAAATTATTAAGATTAGCACTTCATCAAAATGGAGTGGTCGTGTTTACTGCTTAATTATCAAGGGAAGGAACTGGCCTATACAAAGTATAAAATTATCATTTCTATTTTGTATATTAAGAATCAAAGCAGAAAAACTGATTTAGGCTGCCACCAAAGTGATCTGTGAATCCACAATGTGGCTAGATCTGTCCTCCAATTTTTGGAAATGGGACCACATAGGAGAACAAGTTTTTCCCAGAGCTTAAATGGAAGGAGTTTGGTGCACACCAAGGACTAACCCAGATATGGAGATGAGGCATGACTATATCCAACACATAATCTAAAAATCTTGGAGCCTTCCTGGGTCTCAAAGCTCAGACTTAGTCTAAGGTCAAGGTCATAGGGGAAGGATGCAGCTCCTGAAAACAGAAAATAAAGTCTGGTGCTTCCAACTGTTTGGCAGCCCACATGGCCTCTGGCTCCTTCTGCCAGTCCCACATGGTCTAGTCATGTTTTCAGTGAGTCCAGAACCTTTCTGAAAGTCAGCATCAGTTTTTCCTTCTGTCCCTGAAGTTGATTTGGTACATGGAGGTCTGTCCTATATCTGCACTAGGGCTGCATGGGAAATATTAAACCAGCAGCAAACTCATCCATCTTCATGCCTGTGTGAGTCATTCCTCCCTCCTTTCATGTCACTCATGCTTTACCCTTAAGGTCAAACCATGTTCTTTCACCTGTTTTCTCCATGTCTGCTGCTTTTTTTTTGCTTTCTGTGGGCAAGAAGGGAAAAAAAGTAAAAATATCGTATGAACAATTCTAAATGTACAAATTATGTACAAACATCTAATTGCTCAAAAGGTGCAGAAGCTTCTTTCATTTTTTAAATTTTTTATTTTACTTGTATGAATTCTATTAAGCAACAAGAATTAAAATAAGCTGCGAATACTAAAATGTGCAGAAATAATGCCTCCTTTCCAGTTTGGGTTGTTGCATTTCCAATGTCTTCCAATCACCTTTCTGTGTGACACAAATATAAACTAGTTCTGGAAGGTCATGGCTTCTACCAGAAAAGGTGATACTGTCAAAATATGAGGAGTCCTTCACTGGACATTTTCTGCCCTTCTTCCCTAATAATTGATGCACATCTATGTATGTTCTGCATAACAGGCATATAACTCTGTGACTCAGTGGGAATTACTTAAATTCTATTTTGGAAAGACAAAGCCCTGCTATACTTCTGTCTGAGCACTTGGATATCTCTGTAAGAATGACATGAGAAAGTATGAGGGGAAGGGTAGAAAAGGTCCTTGTGAACTGTCAGCCAACCTGCTGAAACAAAACAGTCTGCTATTTTGCTTATCAGGTCTTGTAAGCACTGATTCAGTCTAAGCAAGTTTCTTTGCATTTCCCTGGGCATGGGATCTCTTCTACTCTGCTTGGCAGCACAAGCGATGTGACCTAAAAGAGAAAGAGAGTAGGAGCTGAACTGATGTGTCTCATTGCATTTTTCCTCTTTGTCTTCAATGTCATATATTGATTTTCCTTTCTATATTTGCCAGACAATATAATGGCCTTTAAAACATCTAAGGTCTTGGAGAAGTGATTTTTTTTTTTTTTTAATTCACAAACACCTATTATTTATCTAGGCAAAGAAGCTTAATTTTTTTATGAAGAACTAAGGACATTCTAAAAATTTTGCAACACCACGATCAGAGAGAAGAAAATGCCACTGTGTTAAAACCAGCTTGCCTCACACCCCGAAGCTCTTGATGCTATAAATAGAGGAGGCTGGCAGCCTCCAGCTCACCATCTTCCACTGCACTGACACGCCGTAGTGCCAGCCAGGAATGTGATTGCTGTGTTCACCTGAGGAGAGAGTATTCTGGTGTCTTGTCAGTGTCTGCTGAGAAGGGGCTTCCAATTGGCTGATTTCTAGCCTGTTAGGAAAATTACAGCTGTCCTTGTTAAATCTCTTCCCTTCCTTTTTGCCCAGAGTGGCCCAGGTAACAAATTTGAATGGATGCAGTATGGGTGTGACCGCTAAAGAAATGCAATAACAATGACATTAAAGGGAATATAACTTCAAACCCAGTCTTACAGGGAAAAAGTAACAGAATAAAAGTAAATTAATGCAAACACTGCACGTAATCTCAGATTTGTAATGCGCAAGAAAAATAATTTTAAAAAATATTCACAGGATACAACCTTACAGAGGAAGATACCAAAATTATTCTGAAACAGTTTGACTGTGTATATAACTGATGAACTTATTTTTAACCTGTTGAAAAGAAAGGCAATATGAAGCACACATTGCAAGGTTGAACTTGTCCCAGGATAAAATATGTGTTGCCAGGTGTCACCCCCCTGCAACAAAGTGTTGTGGAACAAGTAAAGGTTAAATCAAGTCACCTGGATGTGATGCGTGCTCAGATCTCACCTCTCTCTGAGTGCAGGAAGGATCACGTGCTTCAGCAGACGTGACCCTTGTGCTCAGACATTGCCAGCGGGGTGCTGAGAACTGGGACAAGGACAGGGACTGGCTGGCAAGATGCATCACTAACTGCTCCCCAGATACATGCAGAAAGGTTCTCGCAGGACAGCCTGCCCAAACCTCCATCTGAGGAAGCCCTGACCCCTGCCATCCCTCCATCTGCTCCCAAGAGGTTGCAGCGCTGCTCCGTTGCCCTTCTCTTCCACACACGACCTGCTGGAATGGGCATGCTGGTAAATTTCTTTCCCCAGACTGGGGTATAACCAGCTTCAGGAGGATCAGACACATCAGTGTCAACAAAATCCAGGAAGAGTCAGAGCTTCAGTGAACAATTTACTGAGAGCAAAAGAAAATTCTCTTTACTATGTGCAGTGACAGAGCACCAGGCAGAGGCAGCAACTGAGCTGCAGATTTCTTATTTGTGGCACCACAGCAGCAATTCAGCTCAGCCCCTCTGCACCTCCCTACAGCGTTGCCTGTCAGGGTCATGCTGCAAAATATGGCTGCTTCCAGGAGAGGAAAGGAGCAGGCAGGAAACTACAACCAAATTCCCCACGGATCCCAGGAGGTTTATAACTGCCTGTTAGTAGGTAGGTCCTTCCACAATGTGCCTGTTGCTTAAAGGTCAATGCATATCCTTAAAATTTCAGGGCACATTTGTGCTCTACTGCATGCTTTTTATTTCCCTTAGAAACTGGCACAAGGGAAGTAGAGCTGACTTTAGTTTCTAGGAGCAGTGTCTGCACCAGGAATGCTGACTATTTTTTCCCTTAGGACAGGTAATTTTCTTTTCCAGTCTCCCCAGACTTTGGGGAATCTTCTGGTCAGCTTAGGTAAGAAGATACCAAGCTGGATTTTCTTTTCCCTGCTGCTTTTACTGGTTTAAATTGAAACCAACATTGTTTTAACATGTTCGTGAGGTTAACACAGTGCACTGAGAAGTTGAGGAGGAAAAAGAAGGGCTGTGACCAATTCACCTGCCAGCTTAATAGGATGTTTGGATAAGGCTAAAAGCAAACTGTGGTTTTGGCTGCAAGCAGCGATGTCCTCAGAGTCAGAGATGTTATTACATACTTGTGATCAATATAGGTTGCAAAGCAATGTCTTTTTTTTCTGCTTTAGCCTCTGAAAGGTGTATGTCTCTAAGACACTAAGTCACAATATTGATAATTATAGGTTCTAAATTATTTATCTATCATAACTACAATATGAATGTCATGAAGCCTAAAATTCGAATTATCAAGTAAAACCTTCAGAAAAAGGAAAATGAAATGTGATCACAACAGATAGGCCTGAATCAGAGCTTACAGCAAATACAAACTGAAGTTACCTTGAGGCTTGGAAAATGTAGCAGTCTGTATTGCCTATTTAAACAAAACTATTCTGTAGGATTTAATGGGTCACAACATATTTTTACAAGAAGCTCTAAACACTCTCACCTTCTAATTGTCCATGGAAACTATTAATATTTAACCATTAACCCACCCAGAGCTGACAATAATTGCATTGATCAAAAGAAAATTGACGTTTAAATCAACATTTTTATTTTAAATAATCTTTTGTTCACTGAAGGTGAGAAAAAGAAAACCCAGCAGAGACAGCAATGGTTCTTCATATCATCATTGATGATCTCATTTTTACCACCTCTCTCTTTACTTTATTTTCACAAACCCGTCCTTTTTTTCCTGATTCCAGCTCTTCCTCAGAAAATACCACATATTCCTGTACTCTGCAGTTTTCCCACTTCTTCATGGGGAGCACAAACCATTTATCCCCATTAGCCATTCGTACAGCTCCCATCAGCAATGTTCAGACAGACTGAAAGACTCCAAGTCCCTTTGCCAATTCACTAAGTTATCCCATGCCAACTTCTTTCTGTCTCTAACTTTGCTACTCTCTTTGGTACTAGTCCTTAATTTTATGGCCACATACAGAGCCAAATACAGAAGAAGTATGAAACAGTGAAAAAGTAGATCCACACAATATAAAGAATATCTATAAAGGCATAGTGTTTCAAACTGCTCAGACTGGTTTTGGTACATAAATTGTGTTCTTTTTCTTAAGACAATGTTGTGATAAATTAAAGCTATTACTATGTAACCACTTATATCCTGTTCTTATGAAATTCAATTGTCACTTGCAAAGTGGTATTTTTTTTTTGTTTTATGCTGTCAAGGAGGCTGAAGTAAAGGCTGCAGTGCTTCAAATTCCAGCTTTTAGTTTGGGAAAATACCAGCAAAAAGACAAATAGAGTTCAGTAAGACTGCAGATATAAGTGTCTGGAGCACCCAGGTGAGCTGTGCCGCTCCATCTGCACTCTGCTGTCTGTGCCAGGCTGCTTGGCAGGGGAAAGGGACGGACAGGACCCTGCTGTCCAAGCATTGCAGAAGACATGAATCTTGTCAATTTCTGCCAGTTATCAAGCAAGCAGCCAGCAAACTGCAGCACAGAGCACAGCAATGTGCACACCAGTGTTTCTGTGCCTCACTGCCCTCCCCTGGATGGTGCTTGTTAAGGCATTTCCGCAGGCTCCCTGTCTCCAGGAGCTGCAGAGACCATCACCACCAATCCACAAGGCTTACTGTATTTACACCAGCTGAAACACAGGCCTATGTTTACACACAACATATCTTAAAACAGCTTTAATGTGTGACTCGAAATCTCTTCCTCTGGACAAGCTTATAGGAACTATAACCAAGTTTCGCAAGGTTCAGGTTCTTTGGATTTCTGTTACTTTAAGGTGCTGAACTCTAGCATTGTCAATTGTATTCTCAAGGGTTTGAATCACTTCCAAGAGATTTTATCACTGTATACTTCACATTAGGCAGGACTGCAGTCATATTCAAAGCATATTGTGGTGGTTAACAGGAAAAAAAAACCAACTAAAATACATATTTCTTTGTTTCTGACAAGAATTTTTTTTGCTGGATTAAATTCATATTTGGCAGCTAGTAAAGACATGTTATTTGCTTTTCTCTTAAAATTCTTCCTTTTAGCATCCTGATTCCCTAAATCGTCTCCCTCACTTTTCTCCTTTAATTTTCTTACATTCCTTCTTCAGTTTTGTTCTATTCTTCACCTTATCCATGGCAATTTATTCCAGTCAAAGTATGAATCAATAACTAGAGCCTTTCAGAATGACACAGAAATGTCTTTAAAGGGGGAAAAATATCTTACTAAAGCTAAACTTAGTAAAGTTACCTTACTGAGATATTTACTGTCATTTACAGATTATATTCATTTGGTTTTATCAGCTTGCAATCAATGAGCCACGGGCGTGAAAGTTTACATGTAAGTTTATCTTCATGTGGAGAAAATCAGAGAATGGAACTGTAACACTTTTACAGCCTCTAAAGAAGCCTGATTAGAACAGCCACAAACAATATGGATTCTCTGGGGTTCTCCATAAGGGGCTGTGAAAAGCTTAGATTTGCTCATGAAGCTGACCAGATTTTGCGTCTCTCCTGTCAGATTAATTTAGCCAGGCTCTGATGATCTCCAGAGCTGCTATGGAAATAATCAGGGACTATGTAGTCCAGACCCCAGTAATGCTACAGCTGGGTCAGAGAGGTGCTCCCTGGAAGCTTAGCAGCAGCGACTGCTCACAACACGACACCTTTATGCCTTGTCCTTATCCCTGGCTCCAAACAGGACAGTGTGACTCCTTCATGAAAGAAAAAGCGCCTTCAAGGTCATTTATGAGAGTGACCTAGGGTACCTGAGTGGATGTTTGAGCAGCTTATCAGCCTGTTGTTCGTAGGCTGAGCTACTGCAATCACTGGTAGATGGCTGTGAGTGCACAGTTAGCCCATCCCAGGTGCAAAGGGATGCGACTGAACTGAACAGCCGATTTAAAGTTAATTGAAAGGGGTTAATGCTAAACCATATTATCTCACAACTGGAACGAGCCAAGAATGGAAAATTACTATAGCTCAGCAGATGGGCAACAGCTTAGTAAACCCTCCTAATTTCATTTTGTCCTGAAATATATCTGGCCTGACCAATAGCATGACTTCACACAGCAGCTATCTTCCACCAGACCAAGGAAACCCCTGTGATGGAAATATTTTTAGTGGGGCAAGTTGGACCATTAATGCTTTACTTACCTGAAGTTTGTTCCTATAGGGGTCCAGAATGGCACAACTGTAGGAAAAAGGGTAAATTTTCAACTTCTGAAAGCAAAACCTTCCTTTATATCTCAAAATAGTCACTTAAAATAGTGCCAGAAATTGATTAGAAAAGCAGACCCCAGGCATCACTCCTAGCATTGTGAAAAAAAAAAAAAAATTGAGGCCTTGAGAACTTATACCTTTTTTTTTTTTTCCTGGGAGAATGACTGACATGATTCAATGAAGAAACATGAGCATTTCTGGGAAAGATCCATTTGTTACCTTTTGGTTGGAGTCTGAAACTATTTTATTATGATTCTGCAATGTGAGCTATCATTTAATTCCTAGGCTTTTGTCCTATACTCATACAGAACATCAAAGCAAGCTTAATGCCATTTGAAAGATCATAATCTAAACTAGAAGATTTAAAATGATGCCCAAGTCAACCTCATATGCCAAGAAGATAGGCAGAAAGTGTGATTTAATCTGCTGACAGATTTTTAAAATATTTGTTCAGCATCTTTTTTTCTCCTAATCAAATTTACCTGTAGCAGGGGAATTAAAATAAAAACTGTCTGTACAGATATATATCTCGCTTATCCATATTCTCCAGAAAAAGGACACTCATAGCAGAGATTTTGTGAAAGCTCAAAAGAATATTAAGAACATAAAAACCCCCAAACTAAACCAAAGCAATCCTACCATCATTATGCAGGTACTGAGGTACCAACATCACTGTATGAGCCAAATGGTTTTGTTGGCACATAGCCATATCAGAGCTCCTCCCAGAGGAGAGGGCATCCTGACTTAGGAAGCAGTTCAGGGAAAGTCAGGCTTGTTTATGCTGTTTCTGTCTGCCTCTGAGAGAAACTGTGGTGCACCATTAGGACCATCAGCAGGGGATGGGCTGTGTGCCTTCTTCCTACTAACAGCAGACAGATGTGTCTCTTTTGTTCAGTCACTTTCCCCAGTCTGTCATTTTTCCCAGGGACCATGACCATTTGTGGTAGCCTGACACGAAGGTCACACAAGGAAATAGAGCTGTGCATTTGAATTTTATTTTTAATTGGGTCTCATTAGGAACTGCAGAAGCCTTTTCTTTTTCTTTTTTTTTTTTTTTTTTGCCTATTAAGCTCTGGCGAGTGAAATCATCCCAATTGAAGCTACATACACAAAACTTGGTTTTGATACTCAAGAACAGGCAGTGGGGAAGCCTGCAGCTCTATGGTGCTGTTGGAAAAGTCATGTGCAAGCTGGGAAGTACTACTTCTTCTAACTCCTAGCTGCCCTTTCAGTCACTGGGATAAGCACAGGAGGGAAGAAACACAAAGACTTCATAAAATCCATACACTCGCTGTATGATAATGCAGAGAGGGGGCAAGATTGACAAGCATGTTTTCAGACAGGAAGCAATGCAGGCTTCAAAGAGCCTACAATATTTTTTAATTAATAAGGGATCAGTAGGAGCCAATTAAATCATGGCCATTCCAAATAGAGAAGATTGCTTTGCTCTTTTTACTGTGCTGCTGCACAGTAGAGTCTTAAATTTGCCAGTTCCTCCAAAAAAATAAAAAGTGCCCTGTGCCTTTACAAATTACTTTGCTTTTTCCAGTCATAATTAAATGACAGTTAAGAAGCAAAGAAAACTTTTTATTTTTCAAAATTTAAGCTTTAGTCATCCAGGAAAAGTTTTCGTCATTGGGCTCCACAAGTGTGCAGGGAGCTAACACTTCAAAACCTATGTTGCTCACTACCCATAAATATTTAGTCTAGCTTACTGACACTCAAATAACTTGATGCCTTCCTCATGTCATATTCAGAAGACAAGCAGTTTAGGAAAAAAAAAAATCTGTGTAGCTCCAGGTTATGTAGTCTGCTGCAGCATATCAATACCCTTGAAACTGTAAACTATAATATATTCTATCAGTCAAATCAATCCCCCCACCTTTCCCAGGCAGACAAACCTAGCCTGAATGCCTAAAAAGCAGACCTTTCCCTCCTGCTTCCTTCAAATAAACAAATTCAGCCAATTCATTTTAATTGCCTTGGAGTGACCAGCTGTGCATCTCAATACTGAAGTTAGACTGCTCTTCATTGCTGGAGTTACATTTGCTGCCACTCTCATTCTGCACCAGAAGGACTGTTACAGACGCTGCTTCCTACCCCATCCTTCAGTCTTGGAGCTTAGAAGCTACCCTTCTTTCCTTTATACTTTATTTTTGCCACTCCTGTATCATTTCTGCCTTCTTATCTTATTCTCCCATTCTCTGGACAAAGCAATACTTTAGCAATCCAGTTCTTCCTAATCCTTAACAGAAGAAAAATCGCACTGCTTTCCCAGGCTTTTGTTGACATACTGCTGGGTTCACCACTCCTCCTGGTCAGCCATAAAATTTGTGTGTTTCCAGGCTTTTGTTCTTACATATAATTCAGGGAGCTTTCATTTTAAAATATGGGTCCCATATGAATGTTGTCTTTTTCTCAGCATTTTGTAAAGTCATGAACTCCTCTGCATTAGCGAAGTGACTGCTGAGAAAAAAAAAAATTACAAGCTTAATCTGCAATGTGCATTAGAAAGGAGTTTATAAAAAAGAGGAGAGTTTTAGATTCCATGCTCATTTTGCCTTGCTTTGCCTCAGAAAGTGCCATCTGATAAAATCAGCAGAGATGGCTGTTGACTTCATTACATATCTGCTAATTTCAGAGATACTTGCTGAGAATGTCGCTGACTTTAATTGCCATCTTGATTTACATAATTTTGCTCCTTTACCACCTTTGCATTTACTAATTAGCAGGCTTGGCCTACATTTTTGTGTTTCACTGTCTACTTAAGAAGGTGGACATGCTACATGGGAACAATTATTTTTTCTGGTGACCCATTCCCTTAGGACACAGGGCATCACCATGTGTGTGGGCACGATAGAAAGCTGACTCACACGCTGCAACCTTTCTATTCCTCATTTGTTTTCCCTCAGGAAGCCCTAGCATCTTCACATGATTGCTTATCTTCTATTCTTAGGATCCTTTCCATGAGGAAAACCATCAGTATCAAGAAGCAGGCATCTCCTGATTTACCTAAAAACCACAACTGTCCCATTTCTTTGCTGTTTCAGTAAGAAAAAAGTGGTGGAGAGGAAAGGGAACTATGCCAGCTTGAGTAATATTCACAGTAAATGTCTTTTTAAAACAGTACTAAAGTCTGCTGACTGCGGAATTTTTTTTAAAGCCTGCTGTCAGGCTGGCGGTGGAAAAAGCCCTTCTCACTCTCTCAAATGCACACTCACAGCCCCAAAGGATGAGGTGACTAAGCTGTATGTGCTTTACCACTTTAAGCCTGCGCTTTTGGATCTTATCTTTACTAGAATCATTTATAGATGGAAAAGTAGTTACTTTATTGCTAAAAAGAATTAGTATATCAATGAGATTTGAAAAGGATGATGGCGTGAAAAGTCTAAACCTCCTGAAAAGATCCCTGGACATTCTTGAAGTAGCTTTTCTACCTCGTTTTCTTTACACTTCTGAAGTGATTAGCATTTTACATGTGAGTTTTCCATGCCTTTTGATTGGGAAGCACTAGACAAAGTTGTTTTGGGATTTTTTTGTTTGTTGGGTTTTTTTTAAACTTTCAGTTTTCCTTCTTAGTCCAGAACAGACTTGATTATATGAACTCTGCAACAAGATGCCATGGCTGCTGAAATCTGCACCACTTTCATGGTAGTGACAAGAACTTGGTGGAGGGTTTTATTAATTGTAATACAAAATGACATAAAGCAACCAGTGCAATTTCCCACATTATTTTTGTACTTTGCTTTTTGAGTCTACTTCTTAGGAAAATAAAAAAGCTCTTTGTGATAAGGATTATCTCCATTATATGGTTTAGTAGTTAAGTAGTTAACCATGTTGATTTCTACAGTGCTATATTTAAGTTTCAGAGTTAACATCCCTCTGAAACAAATAGAGTTGATTATTCTTTTTAGAACAATTTTTTCTTGTTCTGCAGACTGAGGTATTGTCTACATTAAGAACATTTGCACTATTATAACTACCCTAATTTTAGTCACTTCAATCCCACTCCTTGATGTAGACGAATTATAGGTAACCACGTCAGATAAAGCATTATTTTATGGCTGTGCAGTCTGCTCATATTAGGCATTTTTAACAAAGAACAATCGAGTTCCATTAGTACAAGGTTCCCCAAATGGGGAAAGATGATATTATCACTTTGCACTATCTTTATGCAAAAAAAAAAAAAAAAAGAAATTAATAAAAAAAAAAGAAGGAAAAAAAAAGTTAAAATGTTTTCTGAAGAAAGGGAAATAATAGTTTAAAAAACTAAAACCACATGAAACTCTTTACCTGTCTGGGGCAGCTCCAGCCCAAGACTCTGGGGAGAGTGAGTTCCTGCTGCAAAGGGCTCTATGTCTAATAAATGTGGGTGCATGGTGAAAGGCTGAGGATACTAACTTTCAGAGCAGACTACTGGTACAGATAAAAATGCAAACCACTGCCTTCCACACCACCAGCCTCATGCTAAAGAGGTTTATGTTCCCTTGAGAAGGAACAGATATTTTCTGTTTGCATACTACCTAACACAAGAGGGTCAGCTACCACAATATAAATATTTAATCCTAATAACTAGAGAGGCAATATCAAGGGGATATGTTAACATGATGCCTCTCTAAAGCTGGCAGTGAATAAGCAACCACTCCTCTTTAAGAGGTAGCAGAATAGGAGTTGGACTTTTAGAATATAGAATCAAAAGTTGACCAAAGCCTGAATTTCCATGCCCAATTATGCTGTAGATGAAGAGCCTTTATTTTTAGCATACGGCATAACATGCAGCAATTTTGCCAATGTAAGGAGTCAGACAATGCAAGAGAGGCTGACAGCAACAGAAATGTGGGTTTGTGTCTCTCTCCCTCCCCTTTCCTCCCTGGAACACAACATATTTTTATCAGGAACAAAAATAAATAAATCCTCAGTTGTCTTACTGTGCCCAATTAGTATTCCATCCATGAACTGTCCCATCAGGGAAAAATGCCTCCCTCACACACGTGTTCAGGATAGCACTGATGGATCTGAGGGCCTCTCCAAACACAGTGACCATCTGCTAGGCAAAACATAGGGGTCTGACAAGCAGGAGCCATTCAGCCCTGTTGTTGGGCCACATTATTACATATTTGACAAGGGTAATGAGAGGCTGTCATTAACCTTACATGACAGTCTCCACAATGACACACACTAAAGCAAGAACAAAGAGCAGAACTCAGTAAAAAGGCACCTACTTCTCATTTAACCCCGAAATTGTCAGACACCATTATTGCTAATGGAGGCTGGCGGTCCTGGGGTTAATTTCCATCTCTGCGCTCTGCTTGTTCTCTTTTTGAAATCTACTCCTCATATGGTTAAGGAAGCAGTTTTATCAAGGCTATTGGGAAGGCAATGCATTATTTATCATAACACACTGAGATGTAAGAACAGAGAGGGTCTCCTGGAGGAATGAACAAACAGACATATTTCATGAACCCTTCTGATGGTCTGAAAAAAAAAATTCTGAGCTCAGTCTCTGATATTTAAGGTTATCATTGCCTAAGTGTGACCTTTCTCTCATCTGCATTTCCTGCCAGGTTTCTGTCAAGCTTGAAATCTGAAAAAACAAGACTGTTTTTTCCTGGTGATCTTGTCACAGTCACCTGGCTTTATAATCACAGGGAAATCCCTTAGAGAAAGTTAATCAGTCGCCTGACTTTTAGTTGAACAACAGATGTAGGGTGAGACAGCACTTACAATTTCCAGAATTAAAAGGTCATCTGAATATAAGATCTCAGTCTCAGGTGTGATTATATGAGTTACAGTCCTCCAGCATGCTATGAAGATCTCGTAATAGAGCTACTTACTACCTCAGCAAGCCAAGGAATACCTCTATTTCCACGGTGACCTGAAGGCTTAACCTAGGACGAGGGTCTCTGGGAATGAATGCAAACACTTGTCTGTATGTTTGGCATATTAAGGACAAATGATAGAAATGAAAGTGAAGATTATGCCTCACTGCAGGAGACTCAGAGCCGGTGCAGCTGGGCGTTAGCTCACAGGAGTCACAAGGTTTGGGAACAGCTCGAGCCAATGAGAAAATAGGACATCAGGTGGTGGGTAGCTGCAGTACAAGGATGCTCAGAGCCATCGGGGGGAGGGGATGCCATCTCTGTGGAGAAGCTCTCTATAAATAGCATACAAAAAGCAAATCACTTTCTTTCCACACAAAGAAGCAAATGCAACAACACGAAGCTATCCTTCCAGTGGCGCTGGCTGGGAGGCTGAGAAAGAAGCTGTATGAACAAAAGATTAACACGTCCGTGGAAAAGGTGGAAGGTAAAAACTGTCATTAGAAGACAAACTATCCAAGAAGTGAATCCAAGCAAGACTGTATTTTATTAGAAGAAGTAGAATAAATGTTGTACAAGCATATTTCAGTTTACTGATTGATTTTCCAAATTTATTGTGGTGTTCCTTTACAGAGCTGGATGCCAACATCATGTGCTACCTTTTCTGCTCTCTCACTGGAGAATGTCTTCCTCCCAAGCCACCCACAGAGAAATCTGAAGTAAAATTAAATAAATCTTGTTGCCATTGAATCAAACCTCTTTTGTTATCTAGCTATCCAGAATTCGTTTTCTGCATGATCAGACAGTTGTTTCACAACTATTCTCAAAGAGCTACTGAAAGGAACACAGAACACCTGTGAAACTGAGTTCTGCTTGGAAATGACAAAAATACCAGTGAAGCATTTTTCTTCCTTTACCCAACCTGGTACACAGCTACAGCTACTGGCATTCATTGAGCAGTGGAAGTACTCAGTCACTCTTGTCCCATCTCTTTATCATGAGATGGGTCTAACCAGCTAGTACTCCTCCCCAAGAGATCTTTCTGAGCTAGCACAGGACTCCATTCATTAATTTCCTCAGTAAATGTGCACGTCAAACCACTAAGGATGACCGAAGCATTTGTGCTGCAGTACCATCAATATATGGATTGTGTACTGTTCTCTGTCTTTCCATCTCTCTCTCTCCCTGCGTCCAGCCCTTACCCACCTCCATCCATTCCTTATTGTTATTTTCTTAGTCCTTAGTCTAAAAAGTTCTTGGCTTTAGCTCAAGACAGAGTAATATGGAAGTCTGCCTTCATCACTGGAGTTTTAATAGACTGGTATTATCTCTATTAATAAGTGTTAAACAATATGTTTTAGAACTCACTGATAGACAACCTTATCAAGTATGACTTCTTGTCTCTAGCACACACAATGAGAATGGAGCCAAATTACCCGTGACTAGAATTTGTTAGGCTAAGACTGGTGGAGATGCTCACCTCTTCTTAGTTCAAACTCTGGTCATATGCCTGTGAACAGTGAGAAATGGCAGCGGTTTGAAAGACAGTAATTTCTTGCTAGTTTTTCTGAATATTTTATGTGCTAACCTTATGATAGACAAAAATGATTTAGGAATGTAGAAATATCATTGCTCCTAAGGAAATCTTCCAATGGAGTATATGCAATATTCTAGTGTCTTTTATTTCTGTGGAGAATTTGAGGAGTCTGTGTTATCAAGATCCCTCAGGACAACAAAGAAGGATTTGATATGTCTTTCCTTAAAGGGAATTTTAAAAGGGTTCTTTAACTCTAATTAGCGAATCTGCTTGGGAATTCTCAGAAATAGTATTCCATTCTCATAAATGAAAAATACAGTATAATTTTCAAACAAAACAAAGTTGATTTCCTGTTTCAAGCACCAAAGTCAGACTTTACAGAAAAGCAGATTTGATGGCTCCATATTAACATACAGTGAGTTCCCTCAACACGTCCAGCATTTAACCTTTTATGAAAAAATTAATCACATTTACCTACAAGAATTATTTCCTTATGAATGCGATTATTTATGGGCCACTCTCCTTGTGAGGCTATATAAAACTATTACATTTTCATTTAATATGATAGCTGCCAATTAAATGTTTATCCTATTAATTGCCAGAATTGCTCTTTGTTTTCTTTTTCTGAAGCTGAGACTAGCTGCTCTTTCACTCCAATATTTTGTCATTTATCCTATTCTCTGTAACTTTTCAAGAGATACGTATACTGGGTAAGATTCTTCCTGTGTTATGATATTAAAGAAAGAAAGATCATCATTATATGAATGGTAAAATTGCACGGCCCTGCAGTCACTTAACATTTTCTAAAAGCTACAGTCAACTTGCTACAAAGTCAGGGAAATGATCATGGAATCATTGCATGGTTTGCAATAGAAGAGATCTTAAAGTTCATCTAGTTACAGCCCTCCTCCCATAGGCAGAGACTCCTCCCACTAGACCAGGTTGCTAAATAATGTCTAATACTGAACTGTGACTGGAAAACAAATGAGGAATACTAATAGAATGTACCTCTGTTTTATTTTGCATAACATTCAAGAACAGAAATTATTTTTATCACTTGTCCAAGTCACCTTTACATGCCCAGCCTTGGACCTGTAAATCTATTGTGTAGTTCACTGCATATGAAATAGATGTGAATGAAGGATTTACATTATAACCCCTTCTTGCAGTTTTTAAAGAAAGAAAAAAGGCAAAAAGGAGGGGAAAGAAGAAACAAATATCAATGTGAACAGAAATGTCTGCTATCCTAGAAAAAAAGGAATTTCTGATTTTTTTTAATATGGAACCATATAAAAGGGTTCATATTTTAATCAGGAGAGAATTTATTCTACATCCCTGGCATATGCTGGCAAGTGGTGAAAGTATGATGTTCTGCCTTGAAATTAGCTGCAAACACTATCACATGAGTCAGACTGAACTACATTTAATCAGATGCCTGATGAATTATGAATGGGTCTACCAAGCAATTGGACCATTAAGCATTAGATGAGACATAACTGCCCCAGATGCTTCACCTAGGGTAAACTCAAGTATTTTTATTCCAACTTTCTAAAAGTGGAAAGACTTAACAACCAAAATTTGTTGATGGCTCAAGAGGCTTCAGGACTGGAAATTTGCTTGCATAAAGTTAAGACGGGAATTGCACGGTTGCAATATGTAAAAAATAATTTTTAAAAAGCCATATATGAAGAAATACACATTTTTTATCACCTCTGACAGAAATAACTTGACCACAATCTGAGTAACAGAGTTCCAATGAAACAAGGGAAGAATGTAGTGAGCTAGCAGTTGCTTCTCTGAGGAAATGGCAGACAGTTTGGACTTAGACCGTATTTCCATATAAAATCATGAAAATTACAATCCATTCTGAGCCAGGAATTCTAAGAAAAGACAATGAAACAGCACAGGGATCCTGCCAGGCACTACTAAAAGATTAGCAAAACAACTCTGTCACTAAAATCATGATTTTTGCTTTCAAAACAGTAGGCAGCATTGCAGATTTTCAAGGTCAGAGGTAAAATGATTGATTGACAGTGAAAAATTCTGACCTACACTGTGTTGAGCAATGACTGCAATGAAAAAAAATGGTCTCACCACCTTGGTGTCAGGGCATAGTTTCATCAAGGGGTAGTGCAAGCAGTCCAGAGTTTAGGTTGTTATTCCTCTCATGGCTCAGGAAGGACTATTAGCCTTTTATAGCAAGTAGCTATTGGCAGTGCTTCTGCTGCACCTAGTTTCTCAGTCTATGTTGCTGGAGGGAAGACAGCCCCGCACAAGACCTAAGTACACCAAGTGAGGCAAGGCAGCATGGTGTTTGCTTATTATCGTCCTAATATATATGATTCAGATACAAATACAAAATAACCAGTTGCTGTGGAGCACCTGAATTCAAGGCTGTAAAGAGGGAAAAGTAGGTAGGAGCCCTAGCAATTAGGTAGGTAGCAGCAAATGACTATAGAGGAACTGTGTCTTACATGAACTCATGAATTCTCTGTGCTAGTGATGGATATTTGCCCTGGAGGAGGAACTTACTGGAGGCTTCTTTTATGTATCATATCAGTGCAACTGTCCTGCTTCCCTCAAACTATGCTGAAAGCCCTGGAGGAAACATCACAAGCCCCTTCACTCTTCCTGTGTCCCATCACGTGTCCCCTTGATGCCCCACAGTGATTTGTTTCCTTCCCACACAGAGGTGTATGACGGTATGCTCCCTTTCCAAACACCTGCCATGCTTGCAACAGCCCTCCGCAATTTCCCTCAGCGTAGCCATGTATGTTCTTCTTCTTCTGATCCTCACCACAGCTCCCTCCAGCCGCACCTTTTCACCATGTGTCAGGGTAGAGGAAACTTTGTCTGCCAAGCAGCATCTCAGGCAGCAGGAGTTTCTGACAATCCTTGGCCCACTGCTGTGCTGAGGCCAAGGGTAACAAATTGCTTCTCTTGAGGAGTTATGCCTCTAGCCCAGCAGCAGTCCACAAGGATAAAAATGCTCCCTGCTCTTTGTGTTGGGAGCTCTGTGTGGTGCGGGAGTACCTGCAGCAATTCAAGCCTGCATGGAATTCTCCTGCTCTAGGAAGAAAATAAACAACCTGATCTACTGAGTTCTGAGGACATTTCACAGGAAACATGATTTCTGGTGTTGCCTGCTGGAGTCAAGGTTTTAGGGCATCGTTATCTTTTAGTTAATCAAAACCAGCAGTCTCTATCACAATTGAAGTATACAGGTGGAAAAGATCACAAAGAGAAAAACAGTCAAGAATAAGATAAAGGCCCAGTAAAATCTTCTATGAATATCTGTGTTGTACATGCAGGAAGCCATGTGTTCAAATCACAGCTCAGAAGAGGCCTGTAACCTCCTCCACCAGGGTACCAGGGAGGAATTGATTGTTTGTGCCCTGTCTGAGGGGTTTTTTCCCTTTCTAAGAATAAAATGCTACAAGGAATCATTCAGTTGACAATAAATGATGGGACTTCCAAAGTGAGTAAGCATCATTTTCTGCTCATGCTCATGTTTCCAAAGCAGGTCACTGTCCTCTGCACATGGAGAACTCTGCAGTCTTTAGGGAGTCACAGACTGTGCTAGGATGTGTGGGAAATAGAAAAGGTATAAATCTATCATGGGAAATAGAGAAGGTAGAAAGCTTACAAAAAGCTGTGTGAAAGCAAATCTCAGGTGGGAAGAATGCAAGAATGCTGAAGATACAAGGACAAGAAACAATAAGATTGTGTTAGTGAGCTGTGCAGAGATAGGCCTTAGAAAATATTGTAGGCAAGATAATAGAAAAACTTAAGTTTAATAAAGAAGGTTTATCCATTGTTTTTAAGCTATTACAAGAAAGCATTATCCGAGGCGAGATGTACATGCAACTTTACTAATAGGCTTAAGCGTATGCTTGTCAGCTTTAACATTATTCTATTGGCTAGAAAGATTTTTTTAAAAGGCCTTGTAACCTAGAAAATTTTGACTGCTGTTGTTATGGCATGAGCTCTCAATATCTTTTGTGTCTCACCTTGTAATGAGACTGATGCTGAAATTAAAGCTCAAGGAGTGCCATCCAGCAGTCCCATCCCATTTTCTTTGTACATAGCAATCCAGCAGGGGTGGGTTTCTTTTGTCATGAAATTAAGAGAAATACGAAGCACACCCTGTCCTTTCTAGCAATCAAGACCATATTATTGCAGTGGTCAAAAAGGAAGACCCCTCTCTCCAACTTGTTTCAGTAACTGACATTCAGTCTCTAACATATCCTTTCATTGTCAGGAAGGTATCTCATTTTTGTCCTGAACACCTACTCATACTGTAGTTTCGTAAGTACTGGTACTTTACTGATGGTATTTACACATCTTTCTACTCTGGACCTCCTCCCAAGAGACTACGAGGGTTCGTCTAAGTAGTGACACAGCATAGTTGGACAAATTTGTGACTTTGTTAGTGAAGTATTATTTATGTCCTGAGGAAGGCATGAATGGCTGTGTTGTATTTCCTGTCCAGCCACAAAGAGCAAAGTGACCCTGTACCATCTCAAATCATCTGTGTGAGCTGCTAAATTGATTCTCTTAAACTTAATGCCAATTTGCAAGCTGAAGTAGGGGTGGGTTATCAGCTGGTTTATTGCTTTGAATAGGAGACCCTTTTTGCTACCCCCACCCTGCCACTATTTCGTAAAAGACTGTCACAATCATGCAAATGAAGCTTGATCTCTTCCCCAAGAGCCATCTAATACTGCAAGAAAACTGCTAGGACCACAGGGAATCTTCAGAGTTTCCAGGAATTTCTTTCGTCTCAGGCTTCTCAGTTCAGTGCCCTTGCTTCCCTCTTCACCCTGCCAGAGAAATCATTCAGAGGATGGTTGTTTAAACTATTACAGGAACAGAGGCACCAAAACCAGAATGTGGGTGAGACTGAGTGCTGACACTAAATGATTGCTCTCCAGACAGGCTCTGCTCAGCTTTACCTTCCCTCATGGGAGGCCTGTACATTTGACTTTGACTATTTCAGATCTGCCTTCATGCATCTTCCACAGCCTTCACAGCCTCTACAAACCTGGAAGGTTCAATCCCAGGAGAGTCAGAAAGTTGGCATACTGTTCCCCAGACTACCCTGCACAGGAGCTTAATCAGCACCTGCTTTCAGAGTCCAAATGTCCACAGGTGGGCTCTATCTAGCAGAGTTACCTCTGGGTTTTTTTAAGACGTGGTCCAAGAGGGTAATACGTGCCTGTTTGAAAAGCCATGGGGTTAGAACTCTGACTCAACACAGGCAAAAGCAGATTTCAACTTTGTTAGTCCAAGGGGGCAGGACCCAATTCTCAGAAGTTTTCCTAAACTTTGCAGCAGCGAAAGGCAGGAAAGCATTTGCCAAAATCATCTTGTTTAAGCTCGGCCTCCATTCAGCAACAAATGCAAAATGTACTGCACCATGCTTTGGCAAGACAACACCCCTGAGCTCTACAGGTATAAATGACTTTGCTTCAAACTGGTTTCTTGCATTGCAGATAGCAACTTTTACTCAAGGGAAAAAACAATGGCAATATTTCTTTTTAGCAAGTAAACAAATTCTTAGCACATACAGGAAGTTCTGGTACCTTCATCCTTCACAGTTTATTATATGTTTGTATGTTCCTTTCTGCCAGTAAAGCACTGTAAAGAGAAGATGGTTGTAATCAGATCATTGGCTAAAACAACTGATCAATAGCAACTGCATATGCTGCAAAGAGCCTTTAATGGCTCTTAATCCCCATTAGGCTGATCTGGAGGAAGTTGAAGGGTAAACTGCATCACATTTCAACCATTTATAGCAGCATCCTGGTACTTGAGCAGCTTTCAGGGAATGGGAGCATTTGTTCTGAGGTGCTCTGGGACGGTCATCAACAGGATAAGAAACTATTGCATCATTATTATCCAGGAAATGCTTTGGGGACTCTCCAGGGAATTAACTCCAAGGGTTATAATTTTTTAACAGGAGCCTATGTTGGGTCAACCAGCAAAGAAGTACCATGTGAAGATTTTCTACCATTGGTAATAAAACATGTTTTGGGATAAGTTTGACATAAGTTATAAAATCAAAAAAGCTCGTTTTAGTTATGTAAGCCACCATATTGTCTTTATGAACATCTTCCAAACCAACATTATTCATCTTCCTGCTACAATGCAGCCACAAAATGACAGAAGTTTCAACATATTCTTGGTTTGCTTCTTCACTAAACCAAATAAAAAGTCCACACCACACTCTACAGTGCACCCATAAGCGGTTGGAGAATATTTTCTTGTGTCACCTATGTAACTCCTCTGTGCTGAAACAAATCTACATGTGTGCCTTTTCAGCCTACACATTTTGTTTTGCAAAGAGAAAATACCAACACTAGGAATAAAGATCTAAAATGTGTACCACTCATTCCATAGATACTAGGCATAATCACAGTATTCAACAGGAATTTGTAATGAAGTCAGTGTTTAGTTTACCTGGTGATGCATCTTGCCTTTGCTGACTTTGAGAAACATAAAGCCTTTGAAAACCAAATTAAGTTGCAGACTGCTTAACCTGAGCAGTGCGCTGTGGCAACAGTCCGTGGGAATGATGAGTTTTGATTCCAATTGCATTCAAAGCGGTAAGTGAGGAAAGCTAGATAAGCTTGTCAGGGCTATGGCTGAGATATAAGGTTAAAGAAACTGTGCTCCCCAAGTCAGGGATCTGTGAATCTCTTTCCCCGTGCGTACTTGGTATTGAAAGAAATTCAGTGAAACCTGTTTCACTGATGAGATCTACAGCTGTATGAACTCCAGTTTCTCTCTACCAAGAGAATTTTTAGCAGCAAGTGTACTCTTGGAATGTCTGTGACTCTGGGGTTAGTCTAGTGTTAAATGACATCCTTTATAAAATGGCACTACTGCTGCAGGTATGTATTTCATTAAAATGACAGCATTGAAATAGCAGCCAACTCTCGTGTTCACAGAGCTCCTAATTTTTGCTCATCTTCAGTGTCTAGAAGTGTGCAGGAAATGAAGAGGCAGCTCTGCTCAGTGCAATTCTGCTGGCATCACTGCAGGAAAACACAGCGCATCGAGCTTACCTTAACTATCATCTAGCCTCAAGAGGCCCTAGCACAGCTGAATTGATTTTGCAGCTGCAAGGATATTTCCCTTTTGCAATTCAAACCACCTCAGAGCTATCATCAGACAAGAGGTATTAGCCTTGAGAAGAACATATGTACTTCTTGTTTCTTTAGCAATTCATAGAAAAGGGCCCAAAACCAGCGAGGGTGGACGGTTCTGTTCTTAATTTAAGGCACAAAGATGTTAAGTCAGTCTGTAGTATCGAGGGATTAGTGTGGTCTCTCAGTGAAATTTGGCTATCATCTCATGTTTTTCAGAGCAACTACACATCCACTGCTCTAGGGCAAGTATTGCGAAGTCATCCAGCTATTCCTCTGCACTTTCCATTGAAGGCTCCTGTCAAAGCTTATGAAGTCGATTGAAAAGCTTTTCAGTAGATGCTAGCTACAACAAAGATGAGAGGAACCTCTTTGATGAGCAGACTGGGTTTCTTTGCCTTTCTTTGCCTTCATCCTGCAGAACCAGAGGTTCTCGAACTGAGAATCTCAGTGCTCCTAATGCTTATACTGGCAGTTTTACCAAAAAGACTAAATATAGAATTTTGTTGAACTGAGCCTTATTCCTAAGGCTTCTTGTGTGTCATTTAAGCTTCTGATGGCTAAGTAACAGCTGCAGTAATATGAAGAGATTAAAGAAAAGCACCAGCCACTGGAACCAAAGAGGTTATCCCATGGTGTTTTTCTGCAGCTTGTTTCATATCTGCCTCATGAAGTCCTCTGCCTTCCTAAAATAATATGTAATTAGCATTCAAGACAGATGTTTTCTACTAGCAAATGGGAATAAAGCATAGCAGAATTCTTTAAGAATGCTGATTTTTTTTTTGTGGTTTTCTATTTTGAATGACATCTGCTTTGTGAGAGACTTAGGAATCCAGAAAGAAGTTTGCAGAGGAGAATGAAATCGTCTTTCTGATCATTCTGTATTCTATCAGCTTCAAAGTAAATACTTGTACTTGCCTTCCTGCCAAAACCAGCACAATGCCAGCTCACTTTTTGACAGTTTTACATAACACCCTGGTTAGTGGAAATATTTTGAAGTTTATTTTGGTGTTGTATTTCAATTAGTCCAATCAAAACATTTAAGCATTTTAATAAACATGACTGAATAAAACCGCACATCTGTCAGAAAAACACCAATGATCCACTGTATTATCTGCAGCTTTATATACCAGGAGTTGAAGATAGCTAATAGAGTAATCCTCTATAGATTATTAAAAAAAAAAANGCAACAAACCACCAAACCAAAAACTTTTTAGATAGATTGTGTATTTCCAGCTGTTCAAGCTCTTCATATTAGGGATAAAAACTCCTCATCTGTGTGGCAATCTGAAAGGGCTTTATTTGTTTCAATTACAGCCTCTGTAGTAAGTGTGTATAGAAGAGATGGCTGACGTCTGTTATAGTGTAAGGGTGTATGAAGACACAAACTAATCTTCTAGGCTCATCTTGAGCTCCTGAGGGTAGGATCTGGCTCTCAGATTTTAACTCTGGGCTGCACGGAATGCCCACTGCTTTGCTCTTCAGAGGCTGAGACAAGGGAGATGAGCTACCTGCCCACAAGTGATGGGCACTGGTGAGTGTCTGAGTGGCACCAGAGGTGAGGGCAGAGGTCTCCTGGATCTTATTTGAGTTTTCACAGAGGCAAAATCCCAACACCACCTCAGTGGTATGATCAAAGCTGGTGATGCACGGCATTCCATGGCAGCACTGAGGGAAGTGCCAGGGGCAGCAGTGGCCACAAAGGTTCTTTTGATGTCCTGATCTGATGTCCAGGGAGTTTTGACACTTACTGGATGTTGTCCTGGAGTGACTTTGTGATGTTTGTATCCCCAGTCATTTGTCTGTGCTGGGTGTTGAGTTCTGCATCTTTAAGACTGGCTCTGAGGGTGGAGGGGAAGAGAGAAGAAGCGCGGAGTTTGTTGTCAGGAACTGCACTCGCTCCCCCGCATCCTTCTCCTAGACTGTGTTGTCTGCAGTGGACAGCAGGAGAGAGCTCTCCTTAGTTAGTTTTAGCTAGCTGAGGCAGACAAGTTCCCTGGACTGTGGTTTTGTTCTTGTCTTGGAACTGTTTTGAACCTGCTGTGGTCTGAAAACCCAGAAGAGCACTGGGAGTTCCCACCTGTGCCCCACCGGGGCCTGGCCGGGCCCGCAGCATTTTCCAGTGCTGGAGGGACTGAGCAACCCACGAGAGGGACTTTTCTGAATTTGTCATCTCCTCGGAGCAGCAAGAGGTTCTGTTGTTTAGCAGTGTTCATTTTTGTGCTGGGGAGTGCTTTGCCTGTTGAATAAACAGCTTTTTCCGCTTCTCTCAGAGGAAATCTTTTCCCAGACCAGTTGAGAGAGGGACTGCTTGAGTGTGCTTTTTTTTTTCTGGAGGAGCCCCTTTGGAGGTTGTCTCCCAAATTTGCCCAAACCAGGAGAGATGTGGGATGCTGTGGAGGCTATTCTGGCCCTCATGCTAGAAGTCCCACTGCTCTTTTATGTGGGCCTACCTACTACACTGCTGGAGGAGGTCTGAATCATGCCAAGAGTGATTCTGGGGCTCTGGAATGAAGGTCAAAGATGTGGACACTTTTTGGTGTCTCCTTGGACCTTCTAGAGAAGGAGAACTCAGGGAAGATTAGATGGATTCCACAATTCTGCGCATTAACAAATGTTTGCACAGTTGGGGTTGAAAGTAGGGATTTGAATTCTAGGACCCTGGTATCTTCAAGAACTGACAGGGAAAGATAGGACACCTGACCAGGTAGGGCAACTTTGCCAACAAGCTGGCCAATCTGGTAAGAGTTTTAAATTGGAAGTGATGAGGGTCATGATGACATTGCCTACTGGAAGAGGTGGACTGGTTTGATAATCAAGGAGTGCAGAGAGATGTGGAAATTTAATCATCAAAACAGGGCAGAAGGGAGTTCAGCCCAAGTACATGCTCACAGGGAAGGAAGTACCTACAGGATATGGAAGAAATTCTCTTAGCATTTGGGGGAAAATCAGCATGGCTGAGTACCCCTTGGTGCCTGTACAATAATACATCCAGGATGGGGAGCAAACAGGAAGATTAGGAGGTCTGTGTGCAGGTGTAGGATTTACATGGTTGTATAGATCTCACTGGAATCGTGGACATGTGGTGAGATGGCTCGCATGACTGATACTATGCAGTGACTGAATAAAGGCTCTTTGGGAAGGAGGGTGAAGAGTGGAGTTGTTCTGTACATGAAAGAGGAACAGGGATCCATGAAAATCTGACTTGGGATGGGTGAGGAGCCAACTGAGACCTTATGGATCTAGATTAGAAGGCAAAACCACATGAGCAACCTTCTCATGGTTGTTTGTTACAGAACCACGATCAGTAACTACTATGTGAGTCTTCTCTAGAAAAGTGTTTCACATTTGCAGGCTGTGGTATTCATGGGAGAATAACCAACTTGGTGTCTTCCAGAGGAGTAATACAGCAGGCAGAAGCAATCCAGAAGGTTTCAATGATGGTGAGTGAAAGGAGTAAACAAGAAAAATCCAGGCTCTTCTCAGTGATATCCAGTGAAAAGTCAAGTGGTAACAAGCACAAATTTAAATATAGAAAGCAAACTTGTTTTTTTGCTACAAGAGTGGTCAAAAAATAGCACAGGTTGTCCAGGCAAGTTGTCAAGTCTTCATCATCTGGAGTTATCCAAAACTCCTCTTTGCCAAGTTCAAAGCAACTTGGGCTAGTTGACCCTGCTTTGAGCTGGGAGGTGGATTAGAAAGTCCCCAGCAGTGATATCTGACCTCATTGCGAGTGTGATTCTCTGGGTCATTAGTGTGGGGGCCAAGGGGCAATTTTTGTCTTTTGGGAGGAAGTGTCACAGGTACTGGAGCTTTACCATAGTCACACCTGAACTGACAGAACTCCATTAGGATCCCAGTTCTGTGGGCACGTCCTGGCATGGACTTTGGTTAGGGAATGCTCCTGCATCCTCCTCCTTGATATCTGCTTGAAGGGAGCAACACTGCACCACAGACAGGGTTCTCTGAAGTAAATTCTCCTTTGAGAACTAATGATCTCACTTTCCTTCTAAATCAGGAAGGTTTTTAGGGAATCTTGTTTTTCTTACTCAGTCCAATATAATTTTGTTGAAATTCCCAGCTGGAGAGGTAGAAAGCAAAAATTCCTGTGCAGTTCTGTTTCATCCCACAGAGGAATTGACAAGGCTGAGAGTCTAACATGAGTCCAACACAGACAGAAGAGCACCAGACCGAAGTACACACAGCAACCAGAAAGCTGACAAGCTGTTGTATTTCATAGCAGATGCAGCTCTAACAGGGTATGTGGCTTCATTCCTAGATATAATGAGTTGCAAACTCATACTGGGAATGCTGTTTTTGTTCAAAAAATATCTCCTCAGTTAATATACAATATGTGCACTGGATGAATGTGTGCTTCTATTCCTATAAAGCAGTGAGAGATCACAGAGAGGAGCTGTCACGCTTTACAGGGCGGATACTGATTGTTTTGGCTGTTCATATCATTGCTGTCTATTTCTCTTCTGAACAATACACTTAAAAAGCTAATGCTCAGGAATCAAATTAAAGGGTGTTTCTTCTACCACAAGAAGTACAGTTCCAGGCTGTTTAAAGGGATGGATATATTCTGCCTGAAGTTCAAGCTGGTAGGATGTACTCACACTTTCTGTGCAGAAGTCTGAAGATTAAGTCATACATGCACCAAAATGCAGACGAGTTGTTGTACAGATCAGATCAGATATGTCTCTTCTGTGTACTTGAGCAAGGAAGCAGAAAGCAAAGAGAATAGTGACCACACATATTGGGACCTCCAGAATGGATTAAATGTCATCAAGAGGGTGTATAGAGAGAAAAATTCTTCCTTCAAGACAACACAAAGGCAAGAATGGAGGATCAGGTACCAAACAGGTAATGAGATAAGGCAAATTCACAAACTAAACATGAACATGATATCAGGACAAATAAACAGCACACTCAGGCAGATAACCAAGAACATATGTAACTCTGTCAACTTCATTTTACATCATTAAGATATGAATGACAAGCTTCACAAGCATCAAAGACAAGATGTTCAAAGTGAAGTAAGTTTCTGATCTGGAATACCAATGAAATAAGAAGGAAGACTTTCTACCAGAAACAATATTGGTTGAGAAGGATGTCTGCCACATTAAGTATGTACACACTGGATTCAAAGTCAAAGGGGTAATAAAATAGCAAAATAACAAATTAAGAAAAGTTACTTCCTATTTTTCCCCTCAGTTTGAGGGTCCAAGAAGTTCGCATGCTAAGCAGCAATGCCCACTACGTTAGAAGCCTGTCCTCAGCTGCAACCTCCATCTCAACGAACAGGAAAATAATTTGAGACGGTAGCAGTATAGGGAGACAAGCCTGTGATCGTAAACTTGTTTTCAATGTTGCCATTAGTGTTCAGATATTGAATTTTTTATTAGCTTTTGTAAGCTAGTAATGACAGAATTAGGTTTGCAGTCTTTGACATAGAATGTCATTTTTCTGCTGCCACAACAAATTGCAGAATCATGTGCCTGTTGAAGGTGCTGAAAGGATCAAAGTGAGTGCAACTTCCTTGTCAGAAGCAACTCTTAAAATCAGCTTCTTAAGGACGTTCCTCCTACTGTGCCCTTTATTTCAACTATATTTTGCATTTAATTCTGCCAGCTGGCCCATTTTGGAGCTTGATGGTGAACTCTGAATGAGATTAAGTGGTCTTTCCAGTATAAATAAGATGGAAGAGGAATAAACTAGGCAAACATTTAAATTCATGGTCTAGGGCTACTGATACCTCAAAGAATGAAATCAACTGTGTTTTTCCACCTAAAGTTCCTGCTGATTCTGAGAGAGGGAAAGGAATAAAGTGATTGCAGAAGATAACTTTTTTTTTTCCCTAACTTGGAAAGCAATTATTAAGAAGAAGGAAAAAAAAAAACAACAACAACAAACCAAACCACTGCATTACTGGGAAGTTTGCAATGAGAAGAACTCAGAATTATGAAACACCTCAAATCATGTCTTTAGATAACCTACAACCTACACAGGCACATATACATTATCAGAGCATATTTAGTTGTATGACTTTGTATGATAAACACCGAGTGTTCATCTGCAGTGCTCCTGCCTGGTGCAATTTACTGGACAGATCATGTCCTGAGGATGTATCAAAGTGAAGTGAACAGTTATGTGAAGGACTCCCATCTCTGGCTGGTTTCTGAGAATAGGATGTACTACATGAAACAGGCTGAAAATTTCCAGAAGAGAAACTATCTTCCTGATTAAGTCCCTGGACTATCATCTTGATCTCTGATTTTTTTTTCTCTCTGTCTAAATTATAGTTTTTCTATGTGATACTGATCATAGCATTTGTGCAAACTCTTTCTCTGTGATCACTCCTGTTTCATTTTCTGAGTGCCCAGTCTGAAACAGCTGGAGTATTGAACTCATAATTGCAGAAGTTTGATATGAACTGTGCCCTGAACACATAAAAGGCAGCAGAATGCACAGAAAAAAAAGTAGGCTCTATTCTTGAAAAGTAGCCTCTAAAAAATGAACTGATACAGGGCAATTTTGGCTTCAGTCAGTGACTTTGTTCGCAACTTGTAAACCTGAGACACCATCCTATAACCTGGCTGATGTGTTGTATAAGCTAATTCATTAATATCTACGAAGAAGACACTGATATCAGAATCAGATGAAAGACCTGGAAATAGGAATACATTTGTGCTCAGTGCAGCTTTTGGATATTAAGCATTAAATGACATATGGGACCACACACAAAAGAATGAATAAAAACTGTTGTGGATCATGTGGATTAAAGTCTTTATTGTATGTACACAATTGGCAGATGCAAGACTGTAGAATACTTTAACTGGGTATTTCCTGGCTATGAAGCTTCACCAGTCTTTCCAGGTAAGATCTTGTGTTTTGCTCAGAGATATTTGTAAACTTGTAAATTTCTAAAATTTCTACATGGACAGTTAAGAGTGAGCGATACCAATCCCCACTACATGGATAAGTAATTATCTAGGCCATATGAGTCTAGATAGATGAAAAAGATCTAAACAATTTGGAAAATTCTAAATTTTTTTTGCAGTAAATAATATTCACAGATTACTCAGATTAAGGGAACATTTAGAGAAGAATTTTTAAATTCTCCAATGTCAGCTACAGAAAACTTGCCCTGGGCATGCTCAGTTTTGTAGGAGACTATGACATTTTTTTTTCACGGTACCCTTATTAAGTCTTTCATATCTGAAGAAATGCTAGTCATGACACAAAGGTTTGAACCATTGTATAGTTCAGACAAAGTATTCCAAAGAAGAAAAGATCTCTAGCTACTATTATTCATCTGCTCTGCTCTATTTGCTTCTCCCTGAAGTCAAGTCAGAGCTTATTTTCAAAGCCTTCGATAGACTACAACAAAATTTATTCTTAAAACAAGTCCCATTTTTGGCTGCCCTTGACCACTCTTGAATATTCATGTGAGAAATGACATGTTAATATGCATGGGAAGAGCGGCTCAGCAGACGTCTGAACAGATACAGATCCGAAGTGCATGTCCTTTCAGAAGGCATGTAAAATGCTCTATTTATCATGAACTACCTAAACTTGGTGTATCTGCATGCCTGCTGCATCATTACCATTTTTGTTAAAAGCAAATGTACTTGAAAGTCTGTAGTTAAAGTGCACCATGAGATAAAATGTGGACTTTGGGAATGGCATGATAATTAAACAGCAACAAGCTGAATATCAGAGTGGTGAGCACTGTTCCACTACATCAGGACTGAAGAAATTGGGCAAAAATGAGACAGGCTACCTCACTCCACCTGAGAGCACTCAGAACAAATCTGCTTATGTTTGGCCCTTAGGTAATTATCACAGTAGCTAGGGAAAGGCCTCTGTGCTGTGATATAAATAAATAAACCATGGACAAAATAACTCTCATCAAAAGGACAACAAAGCTCTATTTCAGAATTTCTTATAGTCCTTGCCATTAGACTAAACCCCATATTTGATTAATAGAAAATTAGTAAATAAATAAATAAATCTACATTCTTGATATGATTGTTATTTTTCTCTCTTCTTTTTTTTTTTTTTGACTCACTTATATATTTACACATGACTATTTTCTTTCCAGAGCTTTTCACTTGATGTTCTGTTTTCTTTGCTGAAGTTCAGGCATATGCAGTACCTGTTTCATTAGTGTCACTTGGCTTTTCATTAGACAAAGAAAATGAGTCTCTAAAGCATTCAAGGAGGAGACCAATAAAGATATATTACTGTCACTTCACTCAATAAGAGCAGATGGGTCATAATAGTAAGGCTGATACCAGTACATTCGTAGAGTCATTCTTTTTTATCAGGCAGCTAATGAAATGAATTTCTATCATAGCATCTTTAAAATATAATGCTCTCACAACTGTCTTTAAAGACCTATTTTGAACCAAATATGTTATCTATCAAAATATTCATTAAAATTAGGTGCAGGCCTACAGGAAGAGACAGATTAAATCATTGAGGCATCTGGGCCTCTTATTTCTCTAATGTGACCTCATTATATCGTAATTTGTTATTGCAGAAATTTAATTTTCTGATGCCATGGAATTATTGAGGGTCTTCCCATTTCCAGCATTTTCACTCTACCTAATTGTAAACTTCAAGATCATTTGGTATTTGATACTGTTTGGCTCCAAGATTGGATAGGAAACCGATAGCCTGTAAATGAGGAAGCACTTAATGAGGAAAACGTGATGATATCTATTGACTACATTCTAAAATAAGATAAATAAATAATAGTTTCACTTGAGATGCCCTCAGCTTCTCCCTGACACATTTATTAACTCTATTCAGAGCAGATGCTTCATTGCCTCGATATCAAGGGAAGAGGCAGACTCAAGAGAATAACCATGGCCACGAGACTGCTGGCCCTGCCGCTGAGCAGTCACTGATCCCATGGGCTCTCCATGAAATGACCTGACCCGAAAGCCTGGAAGGTGGACTTCAAATAACACAGGACCAACATGACAAGTACTTTAGCTAAAAAATGTACCCATGTGTCTTCTTTGTGCACTTTCAGGGCTCTTCACTGGGACAGCCTTCCCTGACACTGAAATACACTGGAAAAACAAATCTCTTTCCTGGCACTCTAGTAACACTCCGCAGCTGAGGCATGACATTGGAAGATTTCAAATATTCCAGGAATTCATGACCAAAGTTCTATCACCTATCTGTTCTTTATGGCAGAAAATCCCATTTAAACAATGTGACAGCATTACCCTACAGGGAAGGTTCTGTAAGTTTCGGATACTGCACAGCTGTTGCATGCAGGACAAAAAACCAAAACACCTGCTAATGCCCATAGCTCTGTATTCAAAGCTGTCACAAACTGGGCTAGAATAATGAGAAGGACATTCCCCCAGTGAATGGTATTCCAGTGTTCCTATAATTTCCCACACCAATTGCAAAATGCACCTTGAGGGCTTAATGATCAAAATCAGCGCTTAATCACTCTGGGACAGCTTCTCCTGCTGCTCTGGAGTTTGAAAACTTCAAACTTGTGCAAGTGTAAGTCAAAGAAGAATTTCCCTTTCAGGTTTAAAACCAAAATAGCCTTAATTAAGCAATTAAAAAAATTTTAAAAATCGGGTTTAATCAACTGAACTGAGTTCTCTACAAGTACACCAGTATGAAGAATGCATTCAAACTGTATGCAGCTTTGTCATGTACTAATTTACATATATACTTGTGAAGGCTAAAATTAAAAATCTTAAAACAGTTCTAAATCAACAGAGAGTGGGTTAACATCAATATTCATGTGCAAAATTTGGCCAAGGTACTTAACTTCATTTTCTATGGATACATTGACTTTTAATTTTTTAGCAAGTGATTGAAAATACCTCTGCAAGGATGTTTCAAATTACAAAAGAATTTGCAGTGCAGAGGTTATTACTTCATAACCTCAACACATCTCAAGAGGAATAATCATCAGGAATGTTCAGATTTTTTTAAATGAAAACAAAAAAATCTTTCATTTTTCAATTTGCAAGTGGATACAAGAGTTCTAGGAGATGCTAAAAAAAAAACCCAAAAAACAAAGGACATCTCCCCTAGGTAGCTTCTGAAGTGTGTTGAAGTAAAACCACTTTTCTTAATTATCTTGTCGCTCAATAATCTAATAGTTATTAATTTCAGTAAAACCATAAATATCACTTAAAACACAAACTCCATTTTTAATCAGTGAAAATGGCCAATTGTTGCAAAGGTTTTTGGAGTAATAACTTTGCATTCTTATTAGTAATGTGGATTTATAGGAAAATCAAAACTATTTTAATTATACCATATCATCATTATATATTTATAGACTCAGAAACCAAACATTTTGTGCCTTGCAGACTGGTGTGTCATATTTATATGAGGCTTTGCAGCAGCAGCCAATGTGGCACTTAGCTCTAATACTCCTACTTTAGAGTATTGACTGGATGCCCCTGGGACCCATGAGCTCAAATCCACCTGGGAGCGCAGATATGCTGCACTGAGCCTCCAGAATGGTGTCTTGGGGTTTTTCACTTCTCACAGGGGGCCAAATTATGTCAATGAGTGCAGTTTGTGTTTTGAGACATCAGTTTCTGAATGCAATGTGTGTCACAGGTCTATTACAGGCAAGGCTGGAGAATTCTCGTGCTTCAATGGGAGAGAGCCCTGAGAGGATGCAGCCCCTCAAGGTCAGCAATATGCAGCTTTTTAGACACAGGCATGCACAACCCTCACACAAAGCTAGGAGCTGAAGTAATAAATCATCCTCAGAGCACAGGAACAGGAATGCTGCTTCTTGCACTGCACACAAGGTATTTGCCCCACTGGAAATCCTGGTTGCTTTGGCAGCTGGTGGGATCCGGTACTAGGGCTGTTTTCTGGGGCTAAGCTGAGAGCAGAATGACTGATCAATTGCATCTCCATGACAGCAGCCTTTGTAGAGCAACTGATTAAGTCAGATGCCACACTTGTAACATTATTTGGTCATCGATGGTTGCTGTAACTTAACTGAGTTTGCTGCTTTCTGATCTATTTTTTGTGTGGTCCAAATTGTTCATTTAGAAGACTGCTAAAGATGACTGAAGCTGCCAGACAGATAAACGCTATTATTGTCCATATGAATTTTAACTATGCTGCTTTACGTTGCCAAGGATTTCTGTACGAATCCCAATACAGGAAGCTCCATCGAGAGAGATGATCCTCAAAAGGCACTTTAAGGGAAACCACTTTGACTGCAATAGAGAAACAGAGAGAGCTCATCATAGGACCACTCCCATCTAGTTTGCCACACAAGACTCACACAAGAGAACGGGCACAACTGGCTCTCCCTGCCATATCTTTTCCATATGTGTGGATGTTGCCATATGCCTGGACCACCATGACCTTGTAAGATCTCAAAGGAAAGAGGGGTCAAGCATATGACCCAGTCCTTCTCCTAAGCCCAGGAGACTTCATAAAAGGCAGTGTCACTGCTGGAGTCTCTGTGAATTGCTCTGGGGGGCACAAGCCCATTGGAAACCTCCTCCTCCTACCTAGGGTGGCCTCATTTACGGGTGAGACCTAACAATCCATACTCAGGTAGAGGTTTCAGCTCTCTCCCTTACAAAGACCTAACCCAATAACAAATCTGGGAGTGATGTCCCTGCAAAGAGAGCTAATTCCTCCCTCCCACAAAAGAAATGGCAGATCCTCATGCCTAGCGACTTCTCCTCATCTGTTTTTAGCTTTTCTAAGTTCATTTTCTTGACTGCACCATCCTCACAAGTGTTTGCAGCTCAAGCTGTGTCATCTGAATATGTCATTAGTCACTGAATAGCTGAGTGAGGAACAGTCAGCTGGGGAGGATTCAGAACTATGTAGTACTGATCTCTGCCCTCCGAGGATTATAAGCATTTTTCTAAGTGCCTCTAATTTTAATCTCCCAAGCTGTGGCTTGTACAAAAATATATTCAATGGTCTCCTCTCTATTATAATATCTTTATATTAAGGATTTTCTCTTTCACCTCAGGAAGTCAGCTTTGTAGCAGACCATCTCATTTAAAATCTAGTGTAGCAAGAGTAGCATTTTTCTCTGTAAAATTGGAAGTACCACAGGTGATAGATTCAGCTTTTGCCTCTGTCTGGTTACAAGTGCTGGAGATGGAAAAAATAATTTTGAAACACATTGTGGAAAGTTCAGATCTTTTCAGTTAGTGAAAGTAAGTAATTTACTTCTGTCTGTAAGTAATAATTATCTGTGTAGAAACCATAGTGATGGAGAAAGCCAGCCCAGCAGGGTAAAAAGAGAAAAAGAAATCTTTGGATTTTCTGAAAGCATTCAAAAGATCAGTAAGCAATCTGTCTGTACCTCCTTCCTGGCACCATGCAAACAGGACAAGAACATAATAGGGAAATAAATAAAAAATTCAATAAAATGAAGCAGACACCTAACAAGTAGAGCATAGATGACTCTCTTGGGGTCCAGGTAAGGCCAGTGGTTAAAAACAGGATCCAGCTGCAAGGAATGGGAAATGGATATGCAGAGCCAATGTTGGGTTTAATGCTGATCTCAGAAAAGTCAGACTGTTTGGGGCTGTCTCTGGGGCTTTGCAATGATCAGACTTCATGACAATGTGATAACGTCCAGGCAGATGTGAGTAAATCACACCAAAGGTTCAGAGGTATGGCTGAACTTTCATCCATGTTTGTTCATTTCCACACTTCTCACCGAGCACACCACAAAGTGAAGGAACCTTTTCATGGGCTTCCCTGTGGTTGCTGACCTACAGATCTAGGCTGAGGAAGTTCAATGGCTCACGGTGACCATGGGGATTATTCTCATGTCCTAGGATAGATCACCTCGGTGCAATTTCAGCCAGGTCCATGGATGGCTTTTGGGGAGCTTATTTTTAGTAGAGGCCAATCACATCCTTCCCTTTATTCCTTTTTTTCACCCTCTGCACTGGTTTGTTTATTCAGCAACATATTCTTTTCAGACAGGCAGGAACTGCAGTTTCAGAGGCCAGGAAGACAGTAGAGATAACAGCTGTGAGCAGAAGCTCATGGGAAGACCTTCTGAAATAGAGCAAGTAACAGCATTTCCCAGCTATATACTGACTATCTGATACTCTTCCCAGTGCTTTCTCACAAGTGTATTATTTTTTCTTGTGGTGGTGTGAGCATGATGACAACAGACACTCATTTTGTCTTCAGTAGACACTCATTTTTTTTAATAAATCCTTAAGTTGCATTTACCCATCCTCAGATTTTGAGCTTTCTGTCCAGTGCCTTAACAAAAACATCTTTCCCATTGCCAGGGCTTCCTGCATGAATTGTTTCTGATCAGCAGTACGGCTTCATCTGCAGTCAGTGCCCTGAGCACTGTGCCTCCCCTATCAGCCGTTTCAGGCAGGAGCGAAAACACACCCTATCCGCCTATGATATCCTCTTTATTTCCTTGTTGCAGCCCTTTTCATTTCTCCCTGGCTGTTCTCTGACAGCTGCAGCCCAGGCTCCAATCTGCTGCAGGTGGCTCTTTTTGCCCTTCAGGCTTTCTTCACCATTGTGATGCATTAATGAAGTAGAGCTCCCTGTCAGACTTCATCAGCAGTCTTGTGAAGGCAGAATGAAATCACTTCTATTGACCCACTGGCATATTTATAGGCTCCTTCTTTTTTGCTGAGTATGGCAGTTATCACCTTTCCATCCCCATGTTGTGTTTATTCAGCAGAAAGCTAAATCACATCTGTGCACAAGTGGAACATTAATCAGTAAACGTAAGCCACTCATAAAGACTGCTGAACCTATCTAATTACCAGAGCTGGGACAGCTCACAACACCTTCCCCTCACAGGGGTTCGCAACCCCATCAATCCACGGGCCTCAAACACAGCCCAGCAAACTCAGGGACTTCTTATGTCCCCAGAAAGCAGCATTTTAAAGTTTTCCTAGACTTGGTTCCTGATACTTCTCTTTTCTCTTACAGAAACAACAATTAACCCACTTTAGGGCAGTGGTTTTTTGGTTTTGTTGCTGGATTTGTCTATCTTCTGTTTTCCCCTTTCCTATTACCAAAATTGCTAATTAACAAAATCAAACACCCTCCATGTTATTGGGGTTGGAGTTTATAATTTAAGTTCCTCCTATATTACAAGATGAAGCATAATACTATGTCAGTATGGTAATACTTTCAGTAATTATGTATAAAGAGCAGAAGCATTTATTAAACTTTAAAATAATAAATAAATAATAATAAACTTGAAAATAAGTTATATGTCGTATGCCTGTGTATGATGGAGAAAAAAGGTGCTATCAGATGAAGTTTGTATCATTTTTTGATGAAACTCCAAATTTGGCTGCCCAAGATTTCTCTATGGATAGATATACATTATCTTCTAAAAATCTTCTGACTCAGTCTTGCTTCATTCTGAAGAAGCTCTCTGAGTTTCAGTTAAACACTTTATTTTCTGAATTTTTTATGAGCATCATCTAGAACAGATTAAATGGATTAAAAAGTGGTAATCTACAAATCTTTAAAAGGGGAAGCATTATCTTCTGGGGATATTTCCAGCTTGTAATCTTTTCTTTGTCCAATACTATATTCAACAGTCAAGAGGAAAATCTTAGGGGTAGATTTTGCCAATCATATAAAAATCTATGGAGTAGTTAAAAATAACAGATCAGTTCCAAAGAGAAAATCGGCTTATTTTAGCAATATGCAATTTAACAAAACTAAATCTAAGAATCAAGATTAAAGATGGCATTTATAAGAAAGAAAAGCAGTTAAGGAAAAGACTTTAGAGTCAGGACAACCAACACAGTTCTTCGTTGCAAGAGAGGATATGGCACCTAGCTGAGGGATCAAGGGAACATCAGTTAAAAGTGAGAGTGGTTTATACCACATAGTTAGCAAAATCCTCTAACTGATAATGGCTTCTAAGTTTATCATATGTGAGAATTTTATAGGAGAGCTCCAAGAACTGTTTCATAGAAAACCTTGATCACCCTGAGAAACTAAAGTACTCTCTTTAGTGTCTATTGTTCAGAAGATATATAATTATGCAATTACTCAAAGAGAATATAGATTTGAGATCTAGTAAAATTATTTATCTAAGGATATGACAATACAGCAAAAGGCTGAGTTTAATCACTTCCGCTGAATCAATGCAGTATTGAAAACACATCTAAGATAATTTTAAAATAAAGGAGCACAACAATAGAGAATAGTTACCTGGATTTGCATTGGTTTCTTTGCCACTTATTTAAACCAAGATAACAAATCCCCCAAAAATAGATACTACATTTCAGCTAAAAGTTATTGAATTTGATAGAGAAATTGTATCGTATAGTTTTAGGTTAGATGATTTTATATCCAAGTAGGTAATAACTCAGGTCCTTTGGGGGTGGCCTTTCCTACAGAACAGTGATGTGTCTTCATGTCCACTAATGGGCCTCACTTGAACTCTTGGAAATTTTACCAATGGCAAAATGGATAATTAAAACTTTAGGGGCTTAACTATGTTATTAAAGGAAATTATTTGGCCTGGAAGAACATGGCTGAGAAATTAATTTTTGCATCATTAGAATACAAGTCAGTAGGGATCAGCTGCAAGAATCATGTAAATTGTACACAGTCGGATATTCAAGAAACTCAAATTCAGGATACTGACATAATTATTTAATGGATATGTAGTCTTTAATTTACCTGACAACAGTTTTAAGGAAACCCATGGCTCTAATTGAGGAGCTAGAAACATAGAGAAATTCTGATCAACATTTTTATTATCTCTGTTTGAGATGAACTCTTGGCTCTTTTCATCTGAAGAAATGCATAAGCTCTAGTCCTCATGAGCACTTTCTGATTAACGTGTTGTTTTAGCCATATATTCATAGTTTATTGCTTTTTCTGGACAGTATCATTGAACTATAGTCAGAAAATAACAGATGACCATGTTCCATCTAAACCTCCCTTCCAAATATCCATTGCTGGTGATTTAATATTGATAGATTTATATAAGAGTTTCTCACCATTAATGTTTATTTAACAGGTTTCATTTTGTTTATCCACAGGACAAAAGAGTAGTCTTGCCCTTGAATTACATTAGTTCAAGTGATTTTTCAAACTTCAGTTCTGTAAAAAGCATCAGATATTTCCTTATAAAGCTGAGACAGAAATCCAAGATAAGCCTTTATTTATGGCATCTGAAATCTTTCAAATACAATAGCCTACTAAGTATGAATTAACAAGACTTTATTATCTTATTGTGAGGACTAAGATTATTCCAAGAAAAGCCAAATGAAACTAGGAGATCTTCCTCTGGGATCTGAGTACTTAAAAGAAGCTCATCGTGTATGAGGAATTGATTATGCTGTGTTGAAACAAAATGAAAAAATCAAACAATGCATATATTTTCTGCTGGGAAAAAAATAACAGCTGTTTGCAAGCCGCCTGTGATCTCAACATCCGTGTCCTCTACATATGAGATACTTTGACTGTCTGCTCCCACTGGTGAGGGCCTATTGAGCAGTGGAACAGATACAACCTAAGATTGTTTATGTTCGCTTTCCTAGCAGACAATAGAGGGAAGACTGTGTCTACATTAATGTGTATAGATACAACAGTAGAATCAGAACCATGGAAACCTCTTCACCGTTATATTACTATAACTAATACCACAAAACCAGCAAAGACCTCTGTTTCATGATAAACTTTCCCAAAGGCAATGCCAATTAATTAAGCCTTCAAACAGTGAGGATGTCAGGGAGGCAGAGAAGGCTCCAAGTGAACATAACTATTTTTAGGAATCTCCATTTCTCCATAGATCTAAGTATCATAGAGCAATAGAATCATTAAGGTTGGGAAAAAACATCTATGATGAAATCCAGTTGTTAACACAGAACCACCATGTTCACCTCTAAACCATATTTGCAGATGCCACATTCATACATTTCTGAACACTTCCAGTGACAGTGATTCCACCATTTCCTTGTGCAGCCTGCTCCAATGCCTGACCCCACATTCTGTAGAGAAATTTTTCCTAATATCAAATCTAAACCTCCCCTGGCCCAACTTGGGGCCATTTACTCTTGTCCTGTCATTGTTACCTGCAAGAAGAGACTGACCCCCATCTGACTGCCACCTACTTCCAGGATGTTGTAGAGAGGGATAAAGCTCCCTGTAAGACTTTTTTTTTTTTGCAGGCTAAACAACCCCAGCTCACTCAGCTGCTCCTCATCACACTTGTCCTCATGACCCTTCACCAGCTCCATTTCCTTTCTCTGGATATGCTTCAGCTCCTCAACATCTGTCTGTAGTGAGGGGCCCAAAACTGAACACAGGATTTGAGGTGCAGGCTCACCTTGCTGAGTGCTGGTCTGAGTACAGTCCATTTAACCAGATATGCTACAGCTCTGGTATTGGAAGTAATCCTTCCACTGCACGCTTTCAGAAGAAGACCACTGAAGAGTTTTCTGATCTCACAACTCCCAGCTACCCAGAGAAGGGTGAGTGTACATATGCAGGTGCTCACATGAGCTCAAGTACTCTTTTGCCCTGCTGCCTCCCACATTCCAACATGCTCTGGGACCAATGAATTCAACAGCTCCCCTCTTCCCTAAATGGTTCAAGAGAACTGGAGACTTGGAGAGTGTTTTCTTTGTCCTCATTTAATTGCTTTATCTCTACCTTCTGTCTTTTAAAAATATGTCAGGGAAGAATAAACCTTTAGTGAGGGCTCATAATTCTCAAGATGAGGTGACTAGATTTATCCTGTCAACACTCATTTTACCTTCAGCAAGACAAACATGCTGTTAGCAGTATTCTACAGAGAGCCTGCTCAGAAGATCTGGTATTCCTGTTGTCCCAGTGACTGCTCTGCCCAATAAATTCCGGTTGCTGTTATAGGATAAAGCACCTTATTGTAGCTCAGCACCTTTCACAGACCCTTCCAAAGGCCACAGACTTTAACTTTGCTGTTATACATACACATGGCAGATACACATACTGCCCATAACATCAGCTCTTCAAAGGGCAGCTTTTTTTCAAAGCCATGCTGACTGATTTGCAGTGGTCCTACAAAGTGACTGTTGCTGAGGCAATGAGAGTTAGTGTCATACAAGTTATTTTGACTATAAAGGAAAAAGGATGGAGGTAGAAAGGATGGGAAGAAGAAAAAGAAGAAGAAGAAGAAGAAGAAGAAAGAAGAAGAAGAAGAAAGAAGAAGAAGAAAGAAGAAGAAGAAGAAGACGAAGAACAGAGAAGAATAGCAAAATTTGACAAATGCTTTTCTCAGCATTATGTCAAACATGTTTACAGAACTGCACAATTAATAAAAAAAAACCTGCACTAGAGTCTCTAATTATTATTCCACACAGGGCAGAACACTTCTTCATTATCCCTTTTTGAATTGATTGTGTACATCAAACAGTCAAGATATAAATAAAATATGCCTGCATGCATAATACCCTCACATTAAAGCAGAAGGCAATTAACCTATGATTTTTCATTAATTAAATTAAAATAGCCCTCTGAAAATGTCTCAAATCAAAACAAGTTCCTTACAGAGTACATTTTTCTTGCTGTGATGCTTAGACCCTGCCTGAAAAATCATTGGTCCAATGAAACCCCAATTTCATCAAAGTCGACCAATTTTCTTCTGTGGCTCCATTGTTCAAAGTGCTAATCGCAGATACAATATTGGTTTTATTTTTCAGTCTTAAAAATAATATTTACCAATGCTCTTTCACTATCCAACACATTGTTTACATTTTATTTTTGCTAATTATATTGATGTGCTTTGCAGAATTACTGTCCATATTGATCTGATCAGAAATTTGGCAAATAAGACTTAAAGAAATGGTCACTTCTCTCTTCTTAAATTTATACAGATAATAATAAACTCAGTTAGTGTAAGGTTTTTTTAGTGCTTTATGGTTATCTCCATTTAACTGAGTTCAGTTTATTTTGCCCTAGAAAGGTAAGAGTCAGTCTGCTTTTTGCCCCATACACAAACACATTCCTTTTCAATCATTCTATTCAGACAGATTGAGTTGTACTAAAGACACCTTCGGGTATCTGTTTGCTTTGTGGATTGTAAGCATATATGACTAAAACAAAGGAAAGACATACTTCAGCCAAGAATACACACTGGATTATAACAAAATGTCTGTTGCAAAATTGCTGCTTCTAAGATATGTCCACTTCCATTCCCCAGATACAATGATGCCTTGAGAGGCTACCTAGAACAGAGGCTAGACAGAGTTAATGTAATAAAGTAGGTATTGATTAAAAGGCCTTCAAAGGATACACCTGGGGCAGTGCAAGAGCTCAGCCATGGCTCTACCCAAGATGGACCATGTGTCATGAGTTTTCACACTTTCATAAGTTTTGATCCATTTACATATTGGGGTTAATTGTCCAGTTACAGCTTCAGGTTATGAAGTCCCATCCTCCCAGATTGCCGTTGTTGACACTTTTTGGGCCCAAAGCTGCAAGTGTCCTTGGTTCTCAGGCAGGAAAAGGATTCTTTTGTCTGACCAAACTGTGAAGAGACCTTGCTAACACTTTATATGAAATTCAGAGTTATACTAAAGTAGAACAGAATCTGGAAAATATGAAAGCTGAAACTTAAGGCATCAACAAGAGACTACTACAAAGGTCACAGATCTCAATGGAAAACCTGATTGATTTTGGTTTTGTGAGGGATTTTTGGTGTTTCTTTGTGAAACCTGAGGATAGAGGATTTCAGATACCACCTTTTTTTAGATACCAGCTTTTATTTATAAAGCTTTGATAATAAGAAGCCACTAAATAAACTACCTCTTTGTTGCCTTGTAAAACTGAATCTTCACACTCTAGAAGTGTTGAACTATGTGTCTGTCTTATAAGGGGGAAAACAGGTTTTCAAGTACAGAATAAATGAACAGTGGAGCCTCAGCACCAGTGTGTTTCCTTTAAGTCAGAAGTCACTCAGGGCTTTTAACTCTTTAAATTTTGAATTTGCAAGATTTTGGCTGTTTAATAAGCATAAAAATTACTTGCTCCATTAATAATGTTAGAAACCAGCCTTTGGAATGACAATTTCTTTGATACAGATCTTACACGCCAAGGTAGCAGAAGCAGGAAAATGCCACATTCCCTTTCTTATGTGTTGTTGAGAGTCTGGAGCCTACAGATGAAAAAAGAGATCAGGGAGCATCTACTGTAGGGAGGGAACACATTCCACATTCCAGCAAAATCCAGCACACATGTATTCACAGCACACTTGTGGAAAGTTGTATACTGACTCACAAAAACATGAGGACAGATATTTTGTTACTTCTACATTTTCAGATATCACAAAGTGGAATGTTTTGCCTGAGGGAAGAGAATCATCTTGTTTCTTATTCCTTTGTCCAGAAAATGGGGACTCTACTGACCTCATCCAAATGCTGTGAGAAGGCTCATAGCAGATTCAAATGCTAAAACAATGAGTTACTAAAGACCAGCAGAGCAGGTCCTTCTGCTGAGTCCCAAGTCCTCAGGTTAGACTTGATGCTAAACTCTTCTCAGTCTTCCACAGGCCATGCAAGCCTCAAGATTTTCACTTTCTACTAGGGAGAATCAAAAATAGCTTCAGAGCCTTCAGCACTTCTTCCACTTCTTAGCTTTTGGAAAGTAATACCCAGCCAGTGCTTTTCTTTACTGGTCTAATTCCATTCATATGCTGACAACTCGACAGCTCATTCACTCATACATATTTTTCTGCTCAGCATTTGTGGTGTGTCTCTGGAAGGAATTAAGATTAACTGGCCAAGGTCCCCTAATCCTGATCAAAGTAGAAAAAAAAGGATTAAATAAGTCAGGCCCATCTCTCCTGACAACAATACAGAAATTCTTTGCACTTTATGAGATTCCTATTTCAGATTTCACAATTTCATGAGAAATAACATTGAGAATTCACAGGAAGAAATGAAGTTTCAGCTACCTATTATCTTCTAAGATGCTCCAAATAATTAGCAACCAAATTAAACTCAAAATAACCCTGCTTCACGTGTACTTAGTTTTGAAGATAATTGCTTCTATTTCAGACCTGAGAAAGGGTTTATGGGCATAAAATCTTGGTTTTTTCCAATTATATGACTTATTCTGGTAATAGATCTTACTTCTCCCACAAATCTTAAATAAATAATCATTTATTATTTTATAAGAATACAATTGACATATGGTTTCCTATTTAAACTCATTTCCTTCTGTAAGCAACAAAATAAATACAAACTCTCACCAGGCTACAGTAGAGGCCCAGGTGGAAAATTAATTATACTACACTCACATCTAAAAAAGCTAGCCTATTCCTAAGTTTGAATTCTTCCACCATTTTGAAAATTAAATGTAAAAAAAAAAAAAAATGATGTTTTAAGAAGATAAGGTGTTAGAAGATGGCCAGAAAACCCTATAAAGCACTGCCTTCCTTTTGTAGGAGGTATTTTGTCTCCTCCTGCAAAAGTTCTACAAGACCTTCATTCATCTTTCTCACGGAATACAACTTTCAGCTCCTGAACTGTCTTTGTAATTTCATTCCTAAAATGTAAATTGAGTTATTTCCGTCATCCTAACATTATCTGTTTGTGTTCTTCAGCAATATGAGCCTGCAGTGCCAGAGAGAAGCTATAGATCTGTTGTAGGCCTTTGGCTGATGCTTTCTTGCTTGGTAACTGGCCGTTCCTACAGAACATTAAAAATGGTTACGCATCTCCGTTCCTCAGTCAAAATGCACGCGGCATTCAGAATAGATTACATTACAGATGCCACCCTTTGTGGGGGAAAAAAAGAGAGGAGATTACAGAGTACATTTTTCCTTCAGCCAGAGAGAGTCAACTTACAGCCTCAGCTTCATCTCTGTGCCTATGCTATAAATATGATTAGGCCTGGAAAATATCCCTTGTGAGTCAAGGGCTGAGCTCATTGAACTTCTGAGGGATTTGGGAAGAAAATGGGTTTTGTGTTTATAAGTTCCAGGAATTATTTTTTAACCTAGACAGGAAAGATTCAAGTGAGGGTAGAATGGAACGACATATGCTGCCATTACAGATCATCCTTAAGGGGAAAAAAAAAAAAATAAAAGGCAACAAAGAAACAAAACCAAACCCAACAGCAACTTTTAAGCAGGACATGGAATGAGTTAGCATTTTTCTTTGGGTTACCTGTAATTTGCATTTCACTTCCTGTAACACTCTCTTCTTCCCATGAGTTGTTTTGCTTCTCTTGATCTACTCTTTCTCTTAAAGCAGCCAACTTGAGAAATTGTATTTGATACAAATTTGTGGTATGTAAGTATCTTTTAGGAGTGAGGCAAAGCAGTTGAAGGCCAGTGCCTCAGACACCATAGGTTTAAATGAAAGAGTGTGTTATTCTTGCTCAAAAAGAAATGGAGACTATTGGCTTTATTCCAAACGTGTGAAGACTTCTATGCTTTTCACAAAATAGTAGGGAAAAAACACTATAAATTACCCCAAAATATAGGTAATTTTTCCCACTCTTCTCCCCATTGCTCCAAGAATAAAGACCTTGTAAAAAGATATGTATTTAAAAAAATGCATTGCAATCCAAATGCACACAGGGTCATTCTTTCTGGTATCAAAATATTCCCTCGCCAGAGTCCCAGAGGACCTGCATAAATACTGATAGAGGAATTGGCAACAGCTGTGGTGTCACCGGCTATCATGTGGATTCCAATGATTATCACTCAAACAGACAAAAAAAAGGTGGAAAAAAAGATTCATATTAAATTCAGAAGGGAGAAGGTGAAGAGACTGCCTGTTATTTTGCCTTAACAGAGCCATGACAGCAGTTTTGCCCAGAGAAGCTCCAGTGCGTTGAACAGCCGGGGTAGGCAGACAAATCCCTTGCGTGGGCACTACTGACCCAAGATATTCTTTTTTATGTCACAGCTTAGTATACTTCAAGATGAACTAAGCATTTTAGCAAGTTTACGAATTACATATAGCTAACTGCACTGCATTTCATATATTATTTTATATAGACTGGGAAGAAACAAGGAGTATAACATAGACTGAGGACACTGATTACACAGCATTTCCTCAGGTAGGAGTCTGAAGATACGCCGTAAAACTCCTGCTGTTTTTCTACAGCCAGCAGGAGCCAGGAAAATAGCCACCTTAAACAGCTGCCACCATAAATCATTTCTGTAAATGTGGCTGGGGAAAGCAACAACATAAACACCAACACCTAAATATTTTTTTTCAGTTGTAGATGTATGTAAAAATTAAACTAAGTGATGTGCTGGATTATCACAAAGGCACATCCAAGAGCTCCCCTGTTCGAAAACTGACCACAGCATCTGAGAAAGCCGTGCATAATTTCTGCTCAATGACAAATTGCTGCCAACTGGACAGTTGTTCATGTAAAATTTCCATCTACAAGCACTGGACTGGATGTACTATTAAAAAACAAATAATGGATCACTGGCATTTCTTCATGCTACCCTTATGTCATGAGAAGGAGGAGAAAAACATGACAGATATGAAAGTGTTCTACTATGAATAGCCTGAACACAAGCTCTTGTCATCCTGCTACTCATCAAGAGAGAAAAGAAGTAAACACTAATTTAAGTTAGTTTAAACTGCCTAAATAAGGAAGTAAATAGAAATTATTCCAACAAACTCTGCATTTATTAGCTCTGTCATCTGAAATCAATGCATTATCTGCATCTACAGTTTGAGAAAAGCAGAAGTATAGGATTACAAATTACAAATTCAACTCGTGTAATGAAACAGATATATTGCATCTTTCCCACAAAGGACTGTGATGGAATTCAAAGCTGTTAAATGAGCTCAATTCTTGTCTCACGCTCTAAGGATACTCCTCTAGTCTTTGTTCAGAGCCGGTCCCTTGGAAGGTTTGACTGCTGACTTCCATGGGCTAGTTTCCAGCCCTTGTTAGCCAGGTTATGTTCTATGTATTTACACTGAAATTGAGGGGGGGTCCAAGCAGCAGATATATATCAGCTATTGCTTAATGCAGCAGTGCACCAGTGTTATCACTTGAGAGTACATAAATGAGAAGCAAGAGGCACAGTGAGGTGCTGACAGTGGTGGAGTATCTCACTGTGGAGAGCTCTGCAGCTCATCCTAAACCAACAACTTTCTTGCAAATAATAAGGGAACTAAACTATTCTCGTCTCAGAAGCCACAGAATCACAATGCTGAGTTGGAAAGGACCCTCAAGGATCATCAAGTCTAACTCCTGGCCCTGCACAGCACCATCCCCAAGAGTCACACCCTGTGCCTGAGAACATTGTCTAAATGCTTCTTGAGCTCTGGCAGGCTGCTGCTGTGCCCACTTCCCTGCAAAGCGTGGTCAGCTTAAGCAGTATGGACACATGATAAATGACACAGAGCTGAACCTGTGCTCCAAGGAGAAAGGAAATTATTCATCTCTCAAACTGCTGCCATGATTTTAAAATCCAGAACTAGAGTGGACATCACTAAAATCATTTAAATTACTCTGAATGTGTAACATAATTTATGCTAAGTAGATTCTCTGGAGGTGAGTAATTTTGCAGAGCTTTGCAGAAGAACACTGCCACTAGAGTTCTGGGGGAGCAGGAAGCTGACTGTACACAACCCTCTTTGGCTGCAGCAAGGGACCAAGAGGGGAGGAACAAACAGCTGGAGGGGAAGAGGCTGTGAAGCTGGAAAGCAAACAGACTAGAAACTCTCTCTGATGTGACAGATCTGCTGTAGGATATTTCCAGTTTTTGTCCCGAGCTAAGCATTGATGCCTCCATCACCTCTAGTGGTTTCTAGGTCTTTGCTGTGCAGGGCTAAGCACAACTGCAGCCTCACCTACCACCATGGTGGGTTTGGGTGGAGGAGAGACACTCGTTTTTAACAACCATGCTTGATTTAACATCAGCTGTACCTAAGGGGCAAGATTACAAGCCTCAGTACTGAGGAGCACACAGGCAGATTCAGGCCTCGGGGTATCATGCATGCACTATGACCTAAGCCTAAAACACATCTATAACACAGTAGCTGCAAGGGTTATTTCAGTCTATAAGCAAGAAGGGGGGCAGCTTTGACAAAAACATGCCGGGCAGACAACAGCCCTCCCCCACTCCTTAGCTTTTTTGTATTGTTCTTTGCTTTGCCTTGCATGTAAATATAATAAATCACAATCCATGGCCTTGAAAATGTAAATGTCTAAAGGCATTTAGAGTGTACAGTCATTGCTTGTGCCATGGAGGCAGTGTAAGAGGGCTGTGCTCCCCATGGAGCCCACCAGCACCTATGTGCTGATTCCCATGGATACTTTGGGGGAGTTTCAGGGCTTCATTCCCCCAGTCCATACAGGCACAAACAGTAACTTTGTCTTCACAGAATACCTGCTCCACTCTGCTCTCTGACAGAGGAGCACAGATTCTTCCAAGAAAGAGAATTAAATTGTTCCCTCTGCAATGGAAAGGTCCTTGGGCAGGAAGGCTGTCTCTGGCTCTTTGTTATAGCACATTTCAGCTTGGGGTTGTTGTTGGGTGAGAATGAACATGTCATTCTGTCTCCACTGCTCTGTGAAAATCAGCTTCTCTGCTGACTGTATTTGATATGTTTAACCACAACAAAACATTATGTTCCAGAAACACTGGGGTCTCCACTATGATTCAGGGCTTTTTTATTCTTTAACTGAATTTTCAGAAAACATACTACCTCTCTGCAAAGGTGTGTATGCATGAGGGTACCTCCTAGATCTTGAGGTACCCTTCTTAAGGTATTCTTCTTCCCCTTTGCAGCAGAACTCTAAAAGGATATATGAGGGCTGAGCTGGCAGCTGCAGGTACTGAAGGGAAAGGATTTAGCAGTAATTACCATGTGAAGCTTTGGAGAAGAGCACAGTTTGTGCCCATTTGTGATGGACAAGAAAAGATGTATCTTGAAGATGGTCTGCAGAAGACACCTTTACCATATGGTTTTAAGATTGGACTAGAGGAGCCTGTAGGCAGGCTCAGCCCAAAACCAAATGTACAAAATGGAAAGCACCTCAATATTTTCCACAGTGACAGGACTAGGAAAGGATGTACCTGTGTGCGTGTGAGCAGGAGCAATAACTTTGGGAAGACACTTCTGAAACAAGGATAACTGAGGCATGGAGAACAGACATAGATCTGTGATTCACTGACACAGACAGTTGTTGTAATAATGCTTATAGGAGGTAAATACAGAGTGAAATAAAGGCAATCTGAAACACAAAATTAGGGAATCTTTATTAAAAGGATTTTAAAAAAATGAGAGAAGAGAGAAAAAAAACACCGTGAAAAGACACGTACTATTTTGTAGGGTGATCACAGTTTGTAAAGAGTATTCACAAACCTGAGAACCTGAACAAACATTTTCTGGCATCAATCAAATTGTTAAGTTTCGATTATTTTTGTGAGGGAAAAAAATCCCTATTTTTTTCATGAGATGTTATCTCACATTACACAAATATAAGCTTGCTGACCAAGGTCTTTTTTTCCTGATGAAAAAGAATTTACCAGAGAACAAAACACCATTTTCTGACTGGATCTTGATAATGCCTTCAGGATATTTCCTATGCTTATGCAGATTTTTCTACAGCAGCAACAACAAAATGCAACATATAATTTCGGGTCTTGCTGTGTTATAAATAATAAGTGCAAATTATATACATATAATTCCATACTACAGCAATTGTTTAGGGCTTTTGGGAAAAAATCCCACAAATCCAAAACCAAAAACTAAACAAGAAATCCCTAGTGTCAAATGTCAATAACTATCACTTCAGATATAAGCCACCTAAGTTTAAAAATTTGTGCACCACCCTGTGAAAATGCCACAAGTTCCAGGTGAAACCAGGAGCTCCTGTTATGGGTAACAGATTGCACTGCAGCCCAAGTTTAGGCAGAGAAGTAATGACCAGCACGAAATAGCAAATCATAATGAAAAAGTGTATTACTTTCACAGAGGAAAATATCCCAGTATCTGAAGATAAAAATGGTTTAAAAATAAGCATTAAATGAACCAACTTTATCCAGTGTTCAAAGTGCCAGGCTAATGAAACTAAAGGATCATTCACTAACCTCTCAGAGTCTATTCAAAAATTAGGAGTCTGGCAGAATTAAATCTCTCCATGTCATATACATTTAAACATACTTCCTCAGCCATGTTCCATTTAGTTCCTTATGACAAGGTCCTATGTAAGATGTCTCAGTCAACAATAATTACTTTATTCTTGGCTATCATTCTTGAAAACTTATTCCTAATCTGGCATGTTCTCTTAATGAAATCCCTTATGGCCATCTGTTGAAATTAACTGAAATATTTTCCAAGGATGTATATAGTGCAGAAGAAAGAGTTACAGAGTTAAGATCACAGAAATCTGTCAAAAAGAGAAAGGCACATGAACGTGTGCATTAACTGGTGTGCTGTTGGGTCCGATTCAGCCTGGAAAAGGACATTAAGAGGTGACGGGAGAGAATGGTAACAGGAAATCAGTATGGTACACAGCCAGGGCTACAGCTCCTTCATGGCAGAGTTTATGTATCACAAAGAGTGGGAAACAAAGTGTTGCTGCTTTTTCTTCTAATGCCCACTTCATACCAAGGACAAGCCTCCATCAAAGCAGTCTGTAAATTATTCTTTACTTCTGCTATAACTCATTGCTCATTCTTCTCTATGCAAAAGGAAACAACTCCAGGTTCACATGCTGCATGCTTTTTTGAAAATATTTTGTGGGTTATGGTATTTAAAGGTATTTTATGGTATTTAAAGTTATTTTATGACTCATCACGTTGAATGTACAAAACTATTTTTCAGCTACAACTCTCCTTCCCACGTTTTTTTGAACAAGCTGACTTACCTTTTAGATGCACTTAGCAAAAACATTATGCTTTGCTGACAGATCCTCAGCAAGACAGCAAATTCAGTATGAAACCAGCGTAAGGCAGTCATACATTCTCATACTTGAAATTTATGCTCAACTAAGCAACTAACAGTGTTAAATTTCTTCCAAATAGTTGGACATATTTAGCTGCTTCTTTTGTTTGAAAATAATTCGCTGAAAGATCCAAAGCTTTGCAGATTTACTTGTCAATAAACATTAATCTGCAAATGGTTCATGGAAGCATCGTGCAGCCAATGGGCGGCTCACAATCTGTTTATTGCTCCTATTGCCTGGTAGCTGTTATCACTGCAACTGCTTCCTCATACAATGACTCCTAAAGAGCTTCAAAAGGCCACCAAACAGTTTAATTCAAATATCCATGCAAAGCCACATACCATGTTTACTTCCTGCTAACACCCTTCTGAACGCAGATCCACTCAGCAAATATTGATGGAGACAGGAGCGTTATTTTTGAAGCGTTTGCCTAAGGCCAAAAATTTCAGAAATGACTAAGTATTTTTGGTACTACATTTTCAGTGCTTCCCAGACAGGCACCTGCAAGAAGTCTGTGTATAGAGTGATGGAAATCCACAATAATTCTGGGTCAGACCCTCTGAGAATGTCTTCAGGTGGAGAGCAAAGAATTCAGGTGTTCGACATCCTTAGGCATTTTTGAAAATTCTACTTTACTGTGGGGGTTTCCTCATTGTGTGGGTTTGTTTGGGTTTTTTTCCCTTACAGAACTTGAGTGCTTTTCTCACAGACATCTTCTCTTGGTTTATAAGATTTCCACAACATAAGATTTTGGGGTATCACCTTTCAGTTGTAATTAAATTCAGATAACATGATTTTTTTTCCTTGGGGACAGGAAATTTATGGGAAAAAAGAAAAACGAAAAGAGGAGAAAGGGGACTGTGCATATTAAATGACAGGGCAAATTCTCAAATTGCCATAGTTATAACATTTACATTTTTCAAGGTCATGTGTCAAATACAAATGAAATAATGAACCTTTGCTAGCCTGTGGTATCCCATGTCAGGCAACTTAGGCATCAGCATCAATACAGCATCTTTGATGAACTGCACCTCTGTGCCCTGCTGCTCTAACCTGGAAGTTGAAAAGGCAGCAATTAAGTTTTCTAAAAAGGAGCAGGAAAAATGGGAAAAAATGAGGCTAAGAGCCAGCAGTATTCTTAATTGTGGAATAGTTATTTAATACCAAAGCAGAAGAACTAAAAATGTGCAGACCAAAGGTAAATGGCAAGGAAGAGGGATGTTAATGAAGAGGTTGGATGGGCTGCAGCTATGAGACTCACATCTGACCCATGAGACATTTCAAGAAAACAGCAAGGTGAGAGTGAGGGGGGAAACATTAGAGGTGAAGGAGCTGTTATTTACAATCCTATGATAGAGTGCAATGCAAAAAAAAAAAAAAAAAAAAAAAAATACATCAAAGCTATTCTTTCAAAAGACACAAGACTGCATGAAAAAAACTCCCCAACTTGGATGATTTATTTTATTCTAAACTATGTCACTGCAGTGAAATCATTGAGTTCCTTCCAGAAAGGCAACTTACAGTTAACTATATAGTGCAAAGGAGGGTGGGTATTGTAAGCCAATTTAGGATATGTTATATTGTATCATTAGAGAACAATTTTCACTCCATACAGCTCAAAATGTCCTAATGGGCTTAAAACACATGCCTCTTTTCCTTTTCTCCCCTCTCAGCACAGCATAAAATGAAGCTATGGGTAATATTTCTGTTCCATGTGCCTTCCTGGGAAGTATATGTTACTGAAAATGAAATGGGTGACTCCAGAGTTGTATATATTACAGCCATATTTTGAAACCAGTCATTTCAGGCAATATTTAAAATTTTCAGCCATTCCAGAAAATGGCTGTTTCATTCAGTTGTTCTATAAAATAAGAGAAAGTTTCACGCCTTTAATGAAGTTTGGGAAACAAATAGGGAGGCGCCATGTGAAATGCCTGATACCTTATGACATGAATTAACTTAAAAAGACAACACATAATTTTTTATAATTTATAATTTATTTACTTCTAAAACCATATGGACATCTACATTTATTTCTGAAATCTTCCAGTCTCACATGCCAGAACTGAACTTGTCTTCATAACCAAGGTAACTGTAACATCAGTATTTTCTCCATTTTGCTTTTCAGTGTTTTCCTCCCTCTGAAGACCGTGCCTTACTGAGAGCCCTGCCTGCAAAGCCAGCACTGCCTAGGCTCCTTACTGCTGGCCAGAACAGCTGACAAGGGCAGAGGGCATCACGTGGGGCAGGATTGTGCAGGAAGGGGTTGGCAAGGAGCCTTAAAAGTGAAGGGCCAGTTAGCTCATGAGTATTAGTGGGTGGAGAATTTGGTAGATCTGGGTGAATCCTTTCTGAGAGAGCTTGAGCTGCAGGAATTGGTCCAACCTTGAGTTTAGTTTAGAAGTGTTTCCCATTTGATTGCCTAGCACTGTGTCAGGCATGGGGAGAAGTGTGTCTGCTGGGGATGTGGGTGCACCAGAGTCAGCAGAAAGAGCACTGAACACTGATTGCAGATTCTGCTGACTGTGGAGGTGACTGATGATCCCTGATAGCAGAAGGGCAGAGTTATGCCCACATTTGGGATTGGTGCTGAACCAAGCAGCATACAGTGTGAAGTTTATTCCAGATTGATGGGTGCTGCTTTTGAGAAAGTTCTCAAAAGCACTGGGCAAACTGAGTCCCCACAGTTCAGTCCCATTAATTATGTCTGACATCCATGCAAAGAGCATTTGCTTATCATCATCTCCTTTGAGAGACCCCTGCATTTGTGGATATCTTGCTTTTCCATACACCAAGCCTAGTGAAGGTCACAGAAGTTTCATTTCTTGCATGACTTCAGCAGCAAATTCAGTTCTTTTATCGCTCTGCAACCCAACCAAGTAGGGTAACAAAGACCCAATCAAGTGTTGCCAAGTAGGAGAAAAACACTGAAAAACTGAAAGGCTGTTTCTGCTTCCCTCTGAGAAAAGGCCTCACAGAACACAAAATCTAAGAAGAAGGTTTTGGTATACCATTACATCCTTAAAATTGCATTGAGATGAAGCTTGCAGACCAATAAAGTCAGCCTGGCCTCAGATAAGTATTCATTGCTCTAATGGTCAGTTTTATAGCAAGGCCATTAGTCAAGGATTTGAGCTCCCAAAATAGAAAAATCTCAAGAGCTCAGCAGTCTGTCTCTTGATGTTTGCATTTTCAGATGATAAATGCTTTTTAATAAGTACAGGTAACAATTCTTGCTTTCCTGGCAATATTACGACTCTCTTCAACTTTCACATATTATGTGGGAAATGCTTCTTTAGTCCAGTGTTTAGTTGCTTCTTGTCACCAGCCACAGAATTTCACACCTATGAGCAGTGGAGGAAATGTAAAAGACCTAACCAGTAATTCCATAACCAAAGAAGAGACAAATTATCATGAGAGGAGAAATAAAAAAAAAATAATAAAAAAAAGCAAAGAGAGAGAAAAAATAAAAGACTGTTTTTTCAAACTTACTTTACAAGCAATTAGTGTTCAAGTTTTGAGTTGAGGTTGGGGTCTTGGCTTGCCTTTTTGATCTCAGCAACAGCTGTTCCTTCAGTATCAAGCATTTTGGACACTTCTCATACTTTTTGAAAGGTTCTTTTCTGAAGCTGCTTTCAAAATCCAGAGTCATCTCCAGCAGTCAGTGCAGAAAAAAAGCAAAGGATCCTTACCCTTTTCACAATGTGCCTGTTACTGGGTGAAACAGTCAAACAGTTTGGCGGAACATGCAGCACGTCAGTCACTTCGTGGAACACATGAAAGTTTTAGTCATTTTACCAAATGAGTGACTGAAGGAGTCATTTGAAAAATGACTGGAAATTTCAGTCATTTCACGGAAATCACTGGTTTCATGATACTTCTAACATACCATGTGCAGAAGGGAAGGCTTAGACTGGAAGTGGGAAGCAGATCGTGTTCTTCAAACCCCCTCTTGTGGCTGTGGGGAACAGCGCCATAAAATACCGCATTTTGCTGTGATCTTTTGTTTAAAGACTGCAGCGGTGGTTGAGGAAGGAAGGAGATATGGGAGACCTTGTTTTATCCCAACGCTAATGTTCTTCCTTGAAGATCTCTATCAAGGGAGGTTTTTAGGGTTTTTTCCTCAATTCTTAAGCAATAGTACATGCAGTTTGAGCTGGATACCTCTGCTGAGATCCGTGACAAAGCAGTTGCCTGGATGAATCCGCTGGCTATTTTGTGACTGTTTAGTATAGATATATCTGTCTTATACGAAAGTGAAACCTTCGTTTTGTTTTCTGCAAAGTATTTTAAAGCTGCATAGCCTTTAGGAAGAGCTGAAACAAAATGTGTCCAGAGAATACTTTCTTAGCAGATAGTTAGCAGTGAAAAAGCTTTCACAAATGCAGGTGAGCAGCTATTCTAATCTAAGCAACTCTGAACAAAAGCTGTCCTTAAGGCCAAACTCCTTGCTTTCCTAAGTAGAAAAAAAGTAAGTGATCTTCAGATCTGGATGGGACTGAAACATCAAGCTGACATTGTACATCCCATTGTGAAGGGAAGGCAGGGTAAGGAGAGAGGTGATTATATTTTACTCTAAACTCTAAAATTCTTGTTTAATTCCAGAGTGCTATAAAAAGAGTGATGTAAGTTATGGCAGAAATTTTTGGTCAATACCATATATCTGCAGTGCTGCCTTCACATTGGCTTTGGGATGTTGCATGTTGAGGATGAGTTTGCAGAAATAGTACCTTGCCTTGAGTCCCTTATCAAAAGGATGACGCCAGACAGAGAGTTAAAGCCCTCAGATCAGACCCTTACTTGGTTTGGAGCCACTCAGAAAAGATCAGCACAGGTATCATACCTCTGTAGGACTTCACCACAAAAGCCTTTGGACACCATCAATGTCTGTGATACCTCATTTTGCCAGCATTCACCTCTTCCCAAGTACCACATACTTCCCCTTTCTTCCACTATTCTTTCGGAGAATTCTTTTAAATACATTTTTTTATCTAATTTAAGTAAACATTATATTTCAGCATAACTACAGCTATTCATTTCTGGTTTTTCTTTTCTCATTTATTTTAATTTTGTATTTGCAGTGATATTGAGAGTCAGTGGACTTATAACTTCTAAAAACACAGCCTGAGAAAATCTGGTCGAAGTCCATTTTTTTGTACATTATAATCTGGCAGACTGAAAGACTACATAGTTTTATGTTGTTTTTTTTGTTTTGGTTTGGTTTTCTGGGGTTTTTTGTTTGGTTGGTTTTTTGTTTGTTTGTTTTTTGTAGATCAACTACAAAAATACTGTATGCCAAAACTTAGAGGAAGTGTGTCTGATCTAATGTAAAAGAAAATTATTGAACTGCATAATTTAATAAAGGCTTATATTAGTGTGAAACACCCTGGGCAAATAATAGTTTAAAAATATAACATGGAAAAACATTGCTTAATCAACAGAAAGGAAACATTGGTTGTGCTTGCCTTAGCTTTTTTCCCATTATGTAGGGTGCCCAAAATAATGGCCATTGATAAGTTCAATATACTTCATTTATTGTATTAGGGAAATGGCTGAGTGAGATTCTGCTACACAAGTCTGTAAAAATTAAGCTGAAATTCCTTTTCACATGAAAAATTAGAGACTTTTTAGGGAAACATTTTAATATTTCATTTTGGAAATGCAGCTATAAAATCACCTAGAAAACATTATTTTTCCATTGCTAAAACTGATATACTCCACAAAAACCACAGTATGAATACTGGCTACACATTCTTTTGACAACAGATACTTCAGCAGTGTAGTTTTGTCCATATCTCTGTATATTTAAAGAGCTCAAGGTTTGGTTCCTGGCTCTGGCACAGTTTTTGCAAGTGTGTTAGGTCAAGGCGAGGATTTGTAACAGTGACTCTGAATCTGTTTGAATGTGTCTGAGTTTGAAACCAGTGAAATTCCACTGTACTTCATTTCAGAATGTCCTGATGTGCCTCAGCTCCCTAAAAATATCTCTCTGGAAGGGAAAATTTATTAGCTCTTGTGAAGCACACTTGTGCTGTGACAACAGGGAACAGACAGAAGGACAAGGGCACATCAGGACTGGCCCAAAGCTCCTCAGCAGGGCAGCACAAAATGAATATTTTCCATTCTTCAACTTATGCCATACTCACAGGTAGTAGCAACACAACTTTTCCATGTAGCACCCTTCCTAAATTATCTAGGGCATATGCTGGCCTAGGGAAAGATCTGCCTTCCTGGGAGGCAGCAGCTGGAGAGAGTTTGCCACCTCCCCAGACACTTGGGGCTCAGCAGCTGCTGTCCTGATCCCAGCCCCCTGCAGCCCCTGTTTTTCTCTGTGGCTGCAGGTGGTTTTGTCTTCACAGATGGTTGTGTGAGACCTTGAAAGGTTGGCTTACACCTTGTCTTGCTTTGAGTGGTGGCATATGTTTTGGGGCTTTACGATGATGAGGCACAAACTTTCATGGAACTTGCTATAAGCCTGACTAAAACTTCACACGGCATTAAACTTTTCCATCCCAACAGTTTTAATTAAGCCAGCCAGTTCACAGTACATGTTTACCACCATTAAAACCAGTATTATTTGCTGAAGTGAATGTAGGCATGCAGAGAAGTCAGGTATTAGTAATTACTGTTAAAGCATACTATATATACAGCTACTTTATTGATTTTCAATATTTAATATTCCACAGTGACCAGGACAGATCTAGCTACACTAATGAAAATACTAGTACGTTATTCTCAGTTCCTTAGCCAATATTTAAGACTTTTTTTTTTACCCAATACTGAAGAAAACTCTATCCCTAGTAAATTAATCCAAGTGAGAAGCTGCTTTCAAAGACCACAATATGTTGCCAATGTATGATGCAAAAAGCAATATGTTTTCAGATGTGACCCATCTACTTTATTCACATGGTCCTTTAAAAATGTATTTTAAGTATTTTTTACCTGCGCTTTGTATTCGGTTATTTTGCACTATCAGTTCACAGAGTGGACAGTTTCATTGTCAGGCTGAGGAAGCTGTTCCACCTGGAGAAGAAAGGGTTGTTTTGATTCCTCATTGCAACCTTGCAATATCTGAAGGGGGCCTACAGGGAAGTCTGAGAGGCAACCAGGAACTGTAGTGACAAGACCAGGGGGAATGGCTTCAAATTGAAAGAGAGTAAGCTTAGATTAGATGTTAGGAAGAAATTATTTACTGTGGCGGTGGTGAGGCGCTGGAACAGGTTGTCCGGAGAATTAATGAATGTCCCAAACATGGCAGTGTTCAATGCCAGGTTGGAAGAGACTTTGAGCAACTTGGTCTAATGGGAGGTGCCCCTGCCCATGGCAGAGGGGTTGGAATGGGACAAGCTTTAAGGTCCCTTCCAACCCAAAGCATTTTGTGCTTCGGTTGTGTGGTTCAGCTGTGCTGAAACACACCATTGTGATCACGTTTCTGCAACAGAACATGACAGGTCGGCAATTCTTTCCTTTTACTTTTGCTCACTCCATGAATCAGTTTCTATCAAGATAAATTAATTTCATTTCTCGAAAATGGATAAGAGGTGGACTTCTAAATCTCCTCACCTCTCAGCTCTGTGTTTCTGACATTAGTTTGCTAGGGAAGGGATCAGATCTCCCCCATGCTCTCATTTTCAAGCCTTATTATTATGGGGATTGGATTTCAGGAAGGCAGATTTTTAGAGAGATCTTCATTTGAGCTGCTTTCACAGACAATGACTTTTCCTGTAAATTCTACCATTGACTTCCATATGAGTAGCTTCTGGTGAAGATTGAGTACATTTCAAACTTCTCCTTCAATTCAGTGTTTTTCAAATGTTATCTGTGGCTAGAAGAAGCCAAGCTGTGGGTACAGGACCTGTAACAACTGCTCACTTGATCAAAGACTTTAGCATTGGTAGTAACTAGGTAATAGACAAGAAAAACAGCAGTGTGGAACAGACTACAGGAAGTAAGAAAATGCAGTTTTGGTGTGTTTAAATACAGATGTGAAGATGAAAAAAACAGATAGTTAAGGTAAGTTGTCAATTCACTAGAACAGACAATACTTAGTTTTCTTAACCTTTCCATAGCAAGTGAGGATAGCCTTCTGAGAGTTTTTTTATCAGAACAGAATTTAGTGAGCTGAGATTTCCCAATTCTAGGTCTTCTAAAAAGCACATCAAACTGGCATTATTTGTCTATCACATCCATTCACCAAGTGAGATCTTCTTGGCATTTTTTTTTTCTATAGCAGCTTACAAAAGCATTCAGTCCAGTCATCATATCTATTTCTTCTCTTTTAAGTTTTGCTTCTGTCAGTTCCATAGCTTTATGTTGTGACACTTAAAGACTCACACTTCCTCAGAAAATAATGCTTCAAGGTACAAAATTCTTCTTGAAGATCAGTTTTCTTTCAAGCTCTGATGTTACTCCCACTTGTATCATCCTTCTGTCCTGCCTGCTGCACCTTCAGTAATAGATAACACAGAGAGCATTTGCAAAACATTAGGAAACTAATCACTAGGAATTGGATTTGTCTGACCATAAGGAAAATTCTGAAGAGCTATTTGTTTGGCAAGAAGAAAATAGAGAAGCTGAACAGAGAATAAAGGGATCTACTTTTTAAAACTTAATATATTTAAAATTCACATTAAATTTTACGAGAATCACTTTGTTCTTACTGTTGATAATTAAGGGATCTAATGCTTTGAAGTATGAAAACAATCAAGTCTCAAGTAACAAGTGACCTCTGCTGCAAAACAAAGACTGAAGACTTTACAATGTTCTCAGTCTTCTTTCCTGGCAAAGATCATGTACTACCAGATGGGGATCTATTAAAGGAACATGGAAAAGCTGACAATTATCTCCTTAGCTAAATTTAAAATGTAAAAAGAAATTGTTTCAGATGATTCCAAAATGGTCACGTTTTCCTTGGGAAATGGAAAACAATTAAAACTGGTGAAAAACTTTTCAAATATTTTTTTATTTCTCTCTGGGATTTTTTGTCAAGAAAATTCAACAAGTTGATCACAAACTTACAAATAGTTTCATCTGACCTGTACTTACTTACATTTTCAGCAAAGAAATCACTCGAGCAAAAGATATTCATCACCTCTGGGAACAACGCACGCCTTTTTTCCATACAGCTTTCCTGAACACTAGTAAGCCATTAACTGTACTTGCTGCTTCCTGCATTCAATTGCCAAACATGAAGTGTTTGCCAGACCAGATTTTTCAGAGGAAAGTATTCAACATGCAGATTTTTTTTTTTTTTTGCCATTCTTGTTCTATTCTAACAAATAGTTCTGTTTCTATCTGAACAAGGAGTGGGTTCCATGATCAGGGATGAGAAGTGCTGTTTCTACATGCTAAATGCAAAAAGCTTGAAGGACTCAAGATCTATATCAAATTATAGCACTCAGACTGATTCTCAAGAGAGCTGAAGTACAGTTTCTTTCCATATTTTTGATTTAAAAACAATACCCATGTTGTATAATTTTACTCTTGGTTTTTTCAGAGCTACTGTTTCCACAGCAGAAGCACTCCAGCAATGACAGATACTTTAAAAAACAATAGGACAGGTACTTTAATTAATTAATGCACTGTTAGAAGCAGTTTTGGATGCAGAATCTATGGGGGAAGTTTATGAATATTTTGCCTGAATGGTTCTTCTCTTTTCCAACAATTCTGTAAATATTTTAATACTGTAACAAAAATGATGCATCCCTGATGAAAAGTTAAGAGACAGGATAAGGAAAAAAAATGTTTTCAACCTTTCAACCAAAGTATTCCCACCCCAAAATAGGAGATGTAGCCCGAGGCCAGGCAACTTCAACCTTGTTAACTGAGCCATGAGCATCCTCTTAGGAATGACTAGAATTCATTGCAGGCTCACTAGAGTCCTGTAATGGATTCAGCATTAAGCTTCAAATGCAAGGGCTGAACTTCATGGGCCAGCAAAAGGCACCGGCTGCAAAACAGGCAAGAACAAAAGCTCTGTGTGCAAACTCTTTCCCCTACCTTTAGAAACTATTTTCTGCTGATTTTTTCTTTCTGCAAGAAAACCCATCTCTTTCAGGATACATTGCCTTCCTAGTTCTACTCAAATTATAGAAATTATCCTGAGAGAGGAGAAAACAGGACAAGGTTGAAAATATAGCTGTGTAATAGTGGTAACATGTTACTAATTTTGCACTTTGGTTTGGTGGTGGTGGTTTTTGGTAGATTTTTGTGTTATTGTTGTTGCTGCTGATGTTTTTTTTAAAAAAAAAAAGCTTTCCATTCCCATTTCCTTTACTCCCCTCTCCAAAAAGAAAGGGTTAAAATTTTCAGTCCCTTCTTTGCTGAAATCCAGGGAGGCAGATTTCTGTGTATCTTTTTAAGATACCTTGAGCTCTCTGGAAGGAAACAGAATATTCTCTATTAACCTATAGTGTGTCAGTGGTAAAAAGCCTTATGGTAGCTCTCCTGTTTTCATTTTCAATCTGCTCTTTCTGGAAGGGATAATCTGCTTAGTCTCTGTTGAGTAGCATGGGAGCTTGGGAGTTCCTACATTACTTCTTGTCCTGCAGGATCCTGATGTTTTACCCTCTGAAATTTTGAAGGGTCCTGCTGAGAGGATTGCAAAGCTCTTCCCCAAATCCCATTTTTCACCTGGTGAGACACAGCTCTAAATCATCCCATTTACGTAAATCTGTTCTCTGAGACCATTCAAGGACTGCCCTGCTCTCAGTCTGGCACTATCTGGACCATTTGCTTTTCCTTCTTGCCTTAAACAATAGTAAGAAGCTACAGACAACCAGGGAGTTTTCTTCAGGAGGCAAGGTATTAAATACGAATTCTGTAAATATGGGACTCCTAAATCCCTCCTCCTTGTTTTATACACACACACCCTTCCCCCATATTTAAAAGCATGTGGAGGCTGTCGGCCAGCTCTCTTTCAAGGTTATTTGGAAGGTCTTCACTTTCCCTGGTGTCAGCAACCAGACATGAATCACAGCATTCAGTGAAGGAAGGGCTGCCTGTTGGCTAAAGCATCCCAAAATACTCCTTTCAGACTCATCCAAAGCACTGCCACAACATCTAGTATTAAATCCAAGTGATAAGCAATTGTTGAAATTAAACGTGGGTGTCAAAATCAGCTGGATCTGTACAAAGGCAAAACCAGTGCACTTTGAGAAACACTGAAGCAGCAATACCAGGGAAAATCAGGGTGTAAGCTGTCTAACCTCTTTTTTTTCCCCCATTCCTCCCTTACTGTCTTTCTCCTCCATCCCCAAAGGAAGTTAAAGATGTTTTTATAATGTAGATGATAGAGACGACTTATCTGCATAATGAAGCTGAAAACAGCCTGCTTGTGTTGAAGCTCCTCCTCTGCATGTTACATGCCAGCAGAGATTTGCTGCAAAACAGGAGAGCTGCAATGCAGCATTTTCCTCTGGAACTTTGCAGCTGTATTACAGTTCCAAGCACACCACAAAAAGACTTTTGTTTACAGTATTTAAATTCAATTTAAATGGCAGCTGTTAAAAGTAGGCAGATGAATCACTACACATCCACTAACATTTTAGTGCTCACCCACTCTAAGGCTTTTATTCTTAACTGAATTACTTTGTGTTCTCTTTACAATTAATTTTCCTATTGTTTTATCATACTACCTGCCTAATAATTAATGGTCCTTAATACTTGGCTATTAGCAGTTCTTAATATTCATCAAAAAATAAGGTGCCTGGGTAAAAATATAGTGTCCTAAAAGAGCTCAAAATACACAAAATCACTAGGTAGGGATAATAAGGGCAGTACCCTCAGGAAGCAGAGAAACTTCAAGGAAAACTTCACGTGGAAATCATCTCTTACTTTCCTCAAGCACATCAGTGTCAGCTCCCAGTAATGTTCACCATTCTGCTTCCCAAACTGTACAATGTCACCAGAAGGTCAGTCAGGATGGCAGGGTCTTACCTCCAGAAGTCAAAGCTACAAGCTCTTGGTGACTCCCATCCCAGGCAGTGAAGTAACTGCCATTCCTCCTTCAAGCCCATATTGCTTTAACATTACCTAGCTTAGCAAGGCAGGGTGTTACAAGGTAATTTCCAATATGCCCAAGCCCAACAGCACTGTTCCAACTTACTCATGAACTTGAACTCCAAATACCCTAGAAAAAGTTAAACTCTTGGTCCGAATTTTCCCCTCTTAGCCCCTACACAGTAATATTAGTTTAATCCACCAATATTTCCTTTACGGGTTCAAAATGTGCTGCAGTTGCAAGTGAGAAAAATAACAGTGGTCTTAGATTAGTTCTCCACGGAAATAGTCACCAAACCAGTCAGCATAATTATTGGACTTTGGTGAAGAAAAATCCTGGATGAAAAATATATCAGTGACAATGATAAAATTCAGCTGATGTAAAAACTCTGACAGAGCTCTGGAGGGAAACTCTCTGGCTTTTGACATGATATGAAGATAATTCATATAGAAAAATTATATTTGCACAAGGTTAGCCATAAGAAATCTCAAATTGGATTTCTGCTCTGGTTTGTTGTTTTTTTTTAAACCAAACTTCCTACATGCTGGATTTAACCACTGATTTCAATAAAGGTGGGATTTAACTCTCATTGACTGCAATGCAGCCATGTCTCCAGAAGCTTGAAAAACACTTAGCCTCCCACACATGTGCATGCAAACAGAACAAACAAGCAGAAACTACATATCCACGTGTCTCCTATTGCATCTTCTATCAATTGCATCTTACAGAATGACGGCAGCAAGTGTGCTTTGCACCAAGCTTTCACTCTATGTTTGAAGCTATAGCACACAACATTAAAGCACTTGCAAACAGCTATGACTGTCACAAATGACAGAAGTATCTCTCCCCTTCATCTTTCTCCTGCTATTTCACTAGAGAAGGCAGTTTTATGATGGGTCCTTATTTGAATGGTCATACTCTGATTTTCTGAATCTTCTGCTGTGATTGACTGGAGATTGATCAGTTGTTGATAAGTGCTGTGAATGCTAAAACACATCTAGACAGAAAGAGAGATAGATTTCTCTACTAGCTGTGTACATATAGCCCAAAATAGCAGACCTCTCTCCCTTTAAGAACTTACACCTTGCTGTACTGCAAATATCAAACAGCAATAAGTTATTTATTGCCCAGTCTCTCACTCCCAAACATGACAAACTCCAATGCTTTGCCTGAACTGACCTCTGATGAAACAAAATTAATCTCTCTGTTTTCACAAAGACTGTACAGATGTCCAAAATATGGGATCTTCCTAGATATTTTATTCTTTTGCTGAGTAGAGAGCTGAACTGGATAATCCCTAAATCACTGAGTGTTGAGAGGGTTTAGCAGGGGAAGGATCACTATTTATATTCCTATACACTTCCGTAAGTATCTACCCTCACTGCCTGCTAGGGACAGAATATTAGGCTAGAAAGACCTATAGCCCAAACTCTGTCTTGTGATTATAATCACAGTTTAAATTCACAGTACAGGTTTCATACTAGAATTTGCATCTAATTTATGCTGCTCCATGCTGGGAAGAGAAGATGCTGGAAGTCACCCTCTTCCCTCACAGACCTTCCCACGCTCTGTCCCCACACTGTCACCACCCAGCAGCACTGGGTGGCCTGCTGGTGGGCTCATACAGGGACTCCTCTCCAGCAGCAGTTCTGCCACAGTGAACAAAGGTCACTTCTTTGCAAGGTGCAAAGCCATGCTTGCTGCAGCAACAGCAGCATGGATCCTACAGCTTCTCACTGTGCTGTGGAGATCAGGCTCTTCTTACCCTACAGCAGCAGAGCTCACATGAGCCCCAAAGACTTCCTTCAGCCCCACAAACTACATCACAACTAAGGTCAGGGGAGACATCAAATTTCAGATGTATGGAAAAACACTGTGGCCTTCAGTGTAACCGCTTGGACCTAGCTGAACTAATACAACCACTGCTCAAATGCCAGCAACTCTGATCCTCACAAGACTGCTCCTTAATTGAAACTATTCAACAAATGTTTTCTGCAACTGTAATTCAGCCAATTGATTGTTTATAATCTTTGGCTGTGACTGCTACATTCAGTACAGGGAGAATTCTCTTGCTGTACTCATTTGCATCTGAGCATCAGCCTTGCAAACAAGGTTATGTTGTTTATCAGAACATTCGCAAGAAAATGTTAGAGGAACAAATCCATGCTTCCCAATTACCTGGAAAACATATCCTTAAAATCACTCGTGACTACTGATTTTATAAAAACAACTATTTAAGCCCAACCTTGACCCTTGGCAACTACAGAGCTATTCAGGGCATAGTAGCTGGGAAACCTTACCACCTTGACATAGCCATAATGCCAGCAATGAGCTATCATTAATGAAAAATAAAGATTCCCATATGAAAAAAAATCCTTACTTTTCACTGCTTTGGAACTATTCAATAAGTACTGGCTCAGTACAAGGCTTAACACATGCATTAGTGAACTCTGACCTCTCTGGATAGTACAGTCATAAGTGTTGTTTTATTACAGAGGTCTTTCATAGTCAGTACAGATACAGTAGGATCCCAGTGGCAACAAACCATTAGAGAAACTTTCTTTGTCACCTGTCTAACAAGCCTTGAACCTGCAAAGTACTCAGGCTAGTGAAGAATGCCAGAAAAGCAAGGACATGTGCAATGAGAGTGCTGGACAATTTAATTAGAACAGTCACAAGACCAAAAACAACTCCACAAACCAAATAATTATTTCATACTCAGATGCTACTTCTTCTTTTTTTCTTTATGTTGTTGCAATTAAACTGCATTTTACTATTTAATTTCCTTAAATGGGACAGTATTTCACAGAAAATGGATATCCTCCTGGATCTCTGAACTCCTCTCTGAGATGTAACTGTTATTAAAACACTATTAAATTACCCTGTAGTAGTAATTAATCAGCCTCAGATCTAAGATGTAAAAGGCAATAAGGGAAGATTCCACCACCACCCAATATTAGTCCCTACTTTTAAAATATGCATTGCTGATTGGATTTATGTTTTGGCTGGCTTGTCACTACTCCTAATCTGAGCAACTAGAATTTGATCAAAAAGAGGAAGTGTGGGGAATACAAGGCGAGAACAGCATGTCCTGAGCAAGCAAGAGGCAAATTAAAAATCCTTTATTCTATTTGCAGAAAGTTCTGCCAATGAAAACATATAAAATCAGAATTTAATCAAGTCAATACAACTTAATATACAGGCATGAAGTCCAGCTGTATAATTTAAGGAAGTGGCTTTCTGTCATTAAGTGGTCAACTACCTGGAAAATGACTGACATTATCAGTAGAATTCTTTGAATGAGACAAGAGAGAGACGCCTGTTTTTCTGAAATGTAAATAAATAACAATAACTAAACTCAGGCAAACATTGTATAATAGACAGACAAGGTAGATGGGACTGGATGCTTTGACAGGACAATGATACTCCTCCAACAACTTGAGTTTCTTTGTTTCCTTGTGAATTTCTAATGCTTAGTTAAACCAAAGAAGAAACCATTTTAAAAGCCTTGTGATTGCCTTAGAATTGTATGTTTCATTAACCTGTTAAGGCACAGATGTGCCAGACCTTTCATTCTTCACTCTGAAGGAATAAGGATATTCCATACTCAGGGCTGCTCCATCACTTATCCAGGAACAGTCAGTTCTACAGTACAGTGCAGGCCAAATAATAATAAAATTCGTGTTTCTAACCCTTCAACAGTCACAAATTTCAGGATGTAAAAATAACACACTTGAGATGCATTAAATGCTCATTAAAATTAATGAGAATGATGTGATTCTTACAAAAAGTACAGCATTGTCTAGTGAAGGAACTGTTTAGTCTCACAAGTGAACTGAGAGTGTTAAGAAGTCTGGTGGTACCAGATAAAATAAATGACAAAGCTGTACAGAAAAATTCACATGACCACCTGGAAAAAAGAATATCACATTTCTGTCAGCTCTATTTTATCAAAGATTTTGACACTATTTCCACGTATACTGTGGGTAGTTTTCAACCCATGGCTTCTGATTTCTTTTATTTTTGTGATTTTATTTTCCTCCTTTCATGTAGTACAATTTCTTGTCTGTGTTTCATCAGCTAATTTTACCTCTTTGCCTATGAATGTCTGTATTTATTACCAGACAAAATAATGACCAGGAGTAACAAAACTAGCATGCTACAGTTCTCATGCTTGGACGTTGATATTGATAACTTTGACTCTGCTGCAATTTTGAACGGTATTTAACCCCTCCCAGATCTAAAATCTGGTAAAGAATAGTGGCAATAAATGAATTTTTCAGGGGAAAAAATCTAAGGTCGAAAATGGGGGTTCCAGGACTATGGGAAGTATCTAGGAGGCAGAAAGGAGAGTTAAATTAATATTAACAATGTTGACTATAACACAAGATCTTTAGAAATTGTCTGCATAATTAATTTTACCTCCTGGTTTGGCAAAAGTGAGCATGTTAACAATTATCACAAAAGATGTAAAAGAACAATAATTAAAATGGAAAATAAAATCTAGAAACAGAAAAGAAATACATTTTCTGTAGAAAGGATTCAAAGGCGTTAGCATTGCAGTGGCACAGCCTGAACGATTTACCTAAGGCAGGTCTGCAGTAATTGCCAAATCTCGGGCCAGACTGCAGCCAGATTAGTCCTCTCTCCTTTGAATCACTGAAGTGTCACTAGAGATTTGTACCCTAAAATAATATCTTAGGACAGTCCCACCGCACAGCTGGTGTCAAGTTACCTGATAGCCCAGCAAGAAAGGACTGTCAATAATCAGACCCCTGGAAGAGAAGTAGTAGCCTTGAATTGATCAAGCACAAAGGAGCTTCAGTAACAGCCATTCAAAACATTAGAAAGCCTGAGGAAAATGAACAGAAAAAAAAACAACAGCAAAAAAAAACAACAGCAGCAAGTCAGGTTTGTACAAAGTCAGATGGAAAATTACTGGATTCAGCAGTTGTTTTACTAGGATGTTAGATTTTATATTAAATTCCAAAGCTGTACTATCATTCAGGTTCTGATAACAGTATAACAAAAAATTATGAAAAAAATCCAAATGTGAATAAAGTAATATTTTTTTTATTACAATCCAAAGGGGAAGAAAGACTGATATATACTGCTCAGTTGCATTCTTCCTGACATTTCAGTTCCCACTCTCTAGTATTGAGTTATCTTAACCAAATGCAGAAAGTCAGCTACTTTAAAATGCTAAAATAGAATATTCTATCTAAATTCTGTGTTGGAAAACAGGTCACAGAATGCAGTCCCAGACTACTAAATCTGCTTAATGCAGACACATTCCTTTTCCACTTTGAATCAATACCATGATTTTCAGGAGCTATGCAATGTTCTACGGCTAAATAAATGCCCTTGTATCAGTAATGCTGAGATCCTATTGTTTCAAGAAAGTCATGAAAGATATAAAAGATACAGCTTTGCAAGATCAGGGCCAAACTGCCTATATGGATATATAAAACATTAAATCACATATAAATAATGAAGAGAAATTCATACAACAAAAAATCCTGAAAGCAAGGATCCAACTCCTGCAGTTTTACTATAGATATTCCTCTCTTCCCAGAAAAATGGAAATGACAGCACCCTTTTAACTTGACAGCTTCCCTTAAAACACCTTTTTTTTTGTTTTAGATTCTAAGGATGAAGGAGAGAAAGGATTGTTTTACGCTTCATTTTGATTTTTTTAATATTTCTTACTTGATAATTCATTTTTAAATGATGAGTTTGTAGCACTGGGAGTGAAATCTAACTCATCACAGGGGCATTATTTTTCCTTTTTCAGAATCACATATGTGTTTAAAAAACAATGTTTTAAAATACATGGTATTACCACATAGTAATAAAAAAATTCTCCTGTTTGTCATGGAGCCTGTATTCATAGGCTCATTTACAGCATTCATACAGTGATGCAAAACTGACCATAATTAACAGTTACATGGCCAAGAAATTATAACCATGGTTTCAGAACTGAGATTGACTGCAGGCAGCAGAGCAGCACCTGAGTGGGAAATAGAAAAGGCTGCAGGGCAAGGAAGAGGTAAATGCTGGGAGCTCTCTGCAGCCCTGAGATACTCACTTGTGTGAGGTATGATGTCCAGCCCAGAGCTCCTGCAGGCCTTGCAGTGGGTAGAGAAGGCTCTCCAGTGGGAACATGCCATGAGAAACCACCCCTGGATGTGTGAGCAGAACCCGAGGCCCCAGGCTGATAACTCAGACTGCCTCTTTCCTGTTCCCATGTGGAGACCACCTTCACCAGCTGTTTTCATTATTTTGGCACCTATGCCTCTTCAGTGGCCTGCTGCCAATAAAAAGAGTGGAGTAAAAAAGACAAGCTAGACCAGTTAATAGTTTGGAAAGTGCCTCTAGTAAGCCATGGAGAAACTTGTACTTGTGTCTTTTCTTTTAACCATCTGCCTCATCACCTTCTTCACATGTAGCTATGGCAATCCTGATTTTAGTAATAAATGGATTATTGGGAAAAATCCCAACAATTCTGAATATGCTTTTCCTTGAGGTATCCGAATTCCCAACTTCAGTACACAGCAATGAGGATGCTCTTGAAGAAGTAGGTTATGATACTTCAGCTGCATGAACACAGCACACGCAACACACAACAGTGGGTCACGCAGCCATTATTCTTAAAAGGCTGTAAAGAATCTAACAACTTAGAGAAATTAAGTGACATAGCCTGGCTCCTTTTCAAGCAGTAAATATGAGGAGCCTGTGGTCCAGCATTTTGTATCTGTCCTGTTAAATAATGGACAAGGTCAGCTACATTGGACTAGGTTCAGTAAAGAAATCATTGTTTGCCTTTATGGTGCCAATAGAAACAGAAGTACAGAAAAATAACCTCCGGTTCTAACATCTTATTTTGATCACAAAAAAAAAAGGAAAGAAAATAAACATATTCTAAGTGTTTCTATGGCATGCAGACTTTATTTCTGACTTCATCAAGCCTTTAATATGCAGTGGTCACTCTGTTGATAAAATTGCCTACCTAGTGAGTACCACTATTCTATGAAAAAGTTAGTAGTATTATGTAAATTCAGTCTTTGCCAATTATTTCTCAGTCACTGATGGAGAATGTATATCTTTAGCCATGTGGCCCATGTGAGGCAATTTACTCTCCATGAAAGAGGCACTAAACAATTCACAGATGGGTATTAACCGCAGGGGAGGTGACCTACAGGGAGACCATGCACTGTAGGACCTCACAGCAACTTGCTTTCTGACCATGATTTTAAAAAACTGAGTATCAGAGAGAAAGTACCTCTCTGCAGCACATCCTGGCCAGATTATTAATGAACATAAGGCAATAACCATACAGGATGTGTATTCCTCTTCCTATTTTCTCCAAAATGCTTACCATAGAAATTAAGCACAAGACCTGTGCCACAGTAGGAAATACATGTGAAGGCAAGAAATGCACAGTTTAAATTCTACCAGTACTGAGAAACAAACAATAGTTTGATTTCTGAACAATGCCTACAGGGACTCTTCCAGTGACTGTCTCAGTACTGCTGCAGCACGCTTGGCATTTTGCAAAATCAGAAACAAAAAAAATTGTTCTCATTCCAGCTTTCCTTTGCAGTCTATGAGGGGATCAAATGCAGATGAGGACAGGAGAGAGCAAATGCAGAAGCCAAACGTTTACTAAGTACTTGTAAAAATGAAAGCAGAGCTTATTTAACATCAATAGCCCAAAATTTTTGTCTGATGAAAAAAACCCTTATCTAGATAGGTGTCATGGTTCCACTCCAGCCAGCAACCAAGCCCCTCAAAGACACTCACTCACTCCCACAACCAGCAGAGGTAGAGAACGAATTTGAAGTGTAAAAGCTGGAAAACTCATGGCTGAGACAAAGACACTTTAATAGGGAAAGCCAAAACTACACATACAAGCAAAGCAAAACGAGAGATAAATTCAGTGCTGCCCACAGGCAGGCAGGAGTTCAGCCATCTCCAGGACAGCAAGGCTCCATAACATTTAACAGTGACTTGCAAAGACAAATATAATTGCTCCAAATGTCCCTCCTTCCTCCTTATTCCTCCTCCCCCACCTTTACTGTCCAAAGGGCATCATGATGGCATGTGGCCTGGAATGTCCCTTTGGTCAGTTGGGGTCACCTGTCCCAGCTGTGTCTCCTCCCAACCTCCCAGGCATCCCTGGTCTCCTCACCAGCATGGCAGCACAAAAAGCAGAAAAGGCCTTGGTCCTGCTCAGCAATAACAAAAACATCTCTATATTATCAGCCCTGTGTTCAGCACAAATCCAAAATACAGCTTCATACGAGCCACAGTGAAGACAATTAATTCTACCCAGGCTGAACCCAGCACAACAGGAATGGATTGAAGGCAGGATACTGGCTTTTAGTATGATCATCCCTAAAAATAGCAACTGGCACTATCTTTCCCTGTTCTGAAGGGAAGATACTTATATCTCATCCAGGTGAGATACCTATTCTTACAGGCATCTAAAACCCCAAATTAGGAGCCCTCTGTCAAAAAAGCAGCAATGTAGAAGAGAAGGGAGAGCCTAGGCTGTGATATGACATGCAGCATGTAGATTCTCTTTAATTATCTTTCTACAAATTAGTACCTCTGTCTCTCATAACTCCTCAACATAACCACATTCACTGGACTCTAATTAAAGGTGTGTGGCTGCTATTCTGTATGGCATTTCTTTCAGATAAGAAAAAGGGTTGTAGAAAGGAGTTGTATCAGACTGTGGCAAAAAAAAAAGAAAAAAGAAAAAAATTCTTTCTTATACTATTTTCTGTGAGTAGTGGTATTATTACTATGAATAATAATGGTAATCATTATAGAAGATATGTGTACCTTTATTTATTTCACCTGAAGTCTACTATGGTTTTCTCAAACCTGTCAACATAACATTCAAAGGGCCCTTTCAATTACTGAATTATTTTTTTATTAAATTAGAAGCAATGTACTTTTCAAAGAAATCATCTATTATTTATATATAAATGGCAAAGAAACATCTAACCCACAATGTCTTTACAAATGTTACAGCTGAACTGTTAGGCTATAAACAAAGACATATTAATGGGCTTGTTCTACAACAAAGCACTTAAAGATAGCACAGCAACAACAATGATAGATGCTAAACTGTTTTAATAAAAACACAAATCCAAACCATTCATGAAAAAATGTTAGACATAAAAGGGAAATTCCCCTACTTGTAAGCATCACCAAAATGTCTCATGTGGGACTCAAGTACAGTTCATTTCCTCCCTACCCAGATTCCTACTGTCAAGAAGAGAAGTTCTGATATTTATTGACTCCTGCTATAATATACTTCATATATAATAGGTAACAATCAATATTTGCCTCACAGTGAGGGGTGAGGATCTTCAGGCCTGTTTTATAGGAAAAATAAAAAAGTAGAAACCTATAAATCTTATCAGCACCTAAGAACCAGTGTGAAAGGTTTTTTGTCACTGCTATTAGCCAAAGTTTAGGCCCATTCTAACATATCCTACTCAATAAAACCCCAAGGTCAAGGGCATTTCTTGAAACTGTTAATTTTCATTAACAAGAAGAAACTGAGCCAATTCCTTGGAGTCTGACCAAGTAAGAGGACTCTAACACAGTCCCTGGAATAACACTGGATATAGCAGTACATTGTGAGAAGGAAGACCTGCCCCTAAAACTCATTTGTCTCTCTTTCTCTTCTTCTTTTAAGCAGTAAATATAAAAACTCAAAAACCAAAGCCTGGAAGAGGCCTCCAGACTTCATCTGGTTCATCCCTTAGCCTGATACTCCGGTACTGCTTCAGACAGATGGCTTTCCAATACCTTACAGGCTTCTCACAAGAAATTCTAAAAAATTTTCAAGAAAGCTGCTGCCCAGGCTTTGCTATTGTCACTAGTTTTCCTAGAGTCCTAATTGGACCATCCCTTGTGGTAATTTAAAGTCATTACTTTTTGCTATACCCAAACAGGAAAAGCCAATTGGAACACTAGCCCTGCCCAAGCAGCTTTAGTGCTACCACTACTACTAGTAGTAATAGTATACTATTTTTATTGTTGTTGTTGACACAGTGACCAGAACTAACAACAGACTGTTCATCTTGCAAGACCACATCTAGCAGACAAGATTTATACATCCCAGCGCATTTGGATTTTTTTTTTGCAACAGCAGCTTGACTCACGCAATTTGCATCCACTGTATATAACCTGTGGATCCTTTTCCATGGATGAGCTTGTTCTTCCCCTTGTATTTATGCAGCTGATTATACATGCCTAAAAGTAGAATTTGTAGAAATAAATTGTATGTTACTTTTTCCCTTAGCTAATTTCTAATTCTAATTCTCTCTTCCCACCTAGAACTCATCTACAGATTTAATAAACAAACTTTTCATTCCATTAGCTATATAACGAATTAAAACATTCAGCGAGTTAAAACTCAAGACAGAAACAAAACAAGCCCCCAAAGCAATGCAAAACACATTCTATCTTGAAAACCAACTACTGTCAGCACAATTTTTCAGTGTTTACACCTGCAATATAGAAGTTTTGTCCAGAATGTGAATCTGCAGCTTCATTTTAAACATCACGCAAGTTAACATCAGAAGTGTGAATTCTGAAAGTTAGCATATCTATGGTTCTCTCTCTCCCCAGAATATCTGTCATTTTAACAGAAAGATATTAGACTGATTTGATGCATATTGTTTCCAGCAGCTCTTCATGGTGATTCCATTGCATCTCATTAATATCTTGCAAATAGCTATGTTATCATTTTTGTTTGTTTGCTTGCTTGTTTATTTTACCAGGAATTGAAATTATATTAGTTTCTATTCCACAAGTTCCTTCTTCATGCCTTTTGAAAATAGAAATCTTATTTGTCCTTTTCCAGACTTCTAAAACCCCAAGTACTATTCGTGAGATTTCAAAGGTAACCTTTCACTTTTTGGAATTTGCTTCATCTTGCTTTCTAAGGAGCTTTGGATAAATGTTAGATATTTTTGAATTCAATGAATCAGTCTTCTGAATACTCTCTAACCTGTACTTTCTTTAAGTCTGCAGAATAATTCTGGTTTAGCATTCTTTTTTTTAAACTGTATTAATAATTTGAGCAATGTCTTTTTTTGGTGAGACTAAAACAAGGGACTCCAGAATTTCAAACTTCATCACATTTGATAGCTTTCTCTCTGTTTTGAACAGTGACAATTTTTTTCCTTAACTGTCTTCTTAATAATAACATGATCTCCTGTTATCCTTTACAGTCTATGTAATATGCATCTTGATTTATTGATCTCGTCCTTTTGACTTACAGGCAAATTTTATTGTTTTATGCGTATGTTTAGCAGCTTCATCTGTTTTCTGAATCTGCACAAGTCCTTTTCTGCTCAAGGTCATCAAAGTGTTCAGGAGTTGGCCATACTTGCTTTTTTACTCTCTAGCCTCCCTTTACTTGCAATTGTAGCCTCAGAGTAAATTCTTTAGAAGGCTGCTGTCTCTCTTGAGAAACATTTTCCTGAGACTTATTTTCTATGAAGTCTTATCAGTGAGTTGTCTGAGTTGACTCTGTTCTCCTTGCCTTACCTCTGTAAGTTGCTTCAGGTTGTTTGTACAGGAGTGCATCATAAATCACTAAGAAATATAGACTTGAAATTTTGTCTTTGTTATAATGTGTTGCCAGTGATAAATGTGGCTTTTTTTTTTTTCTTTTTTATATGTTTTCTGGTTTGGGGTTTGGTGGGGGCTTTGGTGGGTTTTGGTTTGGTTTTTTTATATTATTTTACTTCTTATGCCCCATAAAAAAACAAATGGAAATGTTTATAAGCAGAGAAACAGCAGGATAAGAGATCATTTTGGTGGGCAGAAACAAGCACCTTCCCCCTCTTTCTTTCTTTGCCCACTTTCACAGTCAGGATATATTTTAGAAGGTCAAGGAACAGATATTGAGAGTAAGCTTTAAACACATCAAGGCAACGACATCACATTAGCAGTGGCAGCTAGAAATGGGCTCGTGCAACCAAATATATCCCTTCAGACAACTCTGCAGCACAGGCAGCTCTCAGGTAGCCTGCAAGAGTCCCTCTCACTGTGCCATCCACATAGCTACTTGGCAGAGCGAGCAAACACCTCCAACCAGCTCCGGCTTTTGGTATGGGCACGCAGAAATCCACCCCAGGAGCTCTGCAGCGTTTCAAGGTCAGTCTCCGTGGCAAGGGCAAGAGATTTCCGCAGCAAACCTTCGTCAATGCTGCGGCTGCAGTAACGCGGTGCCATCTGCAGCCCCGCACCCCCTGAATCCCCTGTCAGCTGCTGCCGAGCTGGAGGAGCCAGGGCTTTTCGTAATTCCGCGGTCACACGCGCGCTGCCCGATTTATTTAACTCTTTCTCCGCGCTTTGCTATTGAAGCAGTGGCAAAATAACCTAAACGCACGGAGCTCGATCTGAAATGCGAAGAGGGCCGAGCAGCGGAGGCGAGCTCTCCGCAGTCCAGCCAGGGCTGAGCGCCGGCAGGATGGGCTGGGGAGCGGGAGGGGAGCTGTGCCATGTGCCATGTGCCATGTGCCATACCGTACCTACTGACGTGGGACAGAGCCTGCGGCTCCCAGGGCCTGCTGAAGCCAGCAGCTGCCACCAGTTTGTGAGTCGCTACCCAGACAAGCCCACGCTGCCAGGCTCAGGCTCCGGTGGCACTCCACCACTGAGGGAGAGAAAATATCAGCATAGCCAGGTTGTCGACTCTCTTTGCAATTTCTGGCATTTCAAAGGCATTTTGTTCTGCTCAGATCGACTTCCTTAGCGTCTCTAAGCCCTCACACAGACACAGGCTGTCTCACCTTTATTCCCAGTGTGACATGCCATCTTGGAGCCGGGAAGTTTGCCTGCTTCTTTGCAGATCCTGCAGGGCACAAGAAGCAGCATGTAGGTTTTGCATAGCTTTAACCCAGAGCATATCCACTCCAGGCTCACAAAGGTGACAGCTATCCCACAGTTTGCCACAAGCTGGTCGAGTGAAAATTAGAGGTGGACATACAAGGCATTCAAAACCACAGCTAAACTCAAGTTCCCTTAAGATTTGGATGGATACAGAGAGGGGTGTAGAAGAGGGATGGGAAATTTGTCACATGGACTGTTATGAGACAGAAAGGAATGGTTCACATCTGGCTTGAACCAGCAAAAGGCCCAAATTTTCCCATCCTCAGTATATTACCTGTCCAGCTAGCTGGGAGAAGTGCACTGCATCATTCACTGTTCACTGCAATTTCAATGCTTTTGCACTTGCATCAGCCCGGCAACATTCAAAAATTCTCTGAACTGACCTCCACACAAGCATGGAAGTGCAGAAGTATAAGCAAGAGGGAGGAGGAAGCCTTGTTGCTCCACAGTAAGTACTTCTGCCTTTAAAGCATTGTCTTAGAATTGGCTGGGGCTTTAAATGTGGGCAGATATTTCTAGTTTCACTGCACAGCCAGTTCATTCCTGCTCAGCCACTAAATACATGAATTTTAACAGCACTATTCCATTCTCCAGCACAAGCAAGTGCTTGCTTGCCTTACAAACCACTTGGTTTATCACTGCTATACAGAAAGAAAACAAGGAAAGTTTTGTTTTAATAAGGAGTATTAAATATCATGATTTGGATGTGATTCAGGACAAAACTTTCAAAAAATTCAACTGTGATATAAGACAGGACCTGAGCTAAATGAACATTTTCATATATCCAAAATTTTCTCTAGTTACTGAATATTGTTCTTTTTTTTCCTTTGAAACGTGACGACAGCTTCTGAAATAGCATTTGCTGGTAGTAAATTCTCCTGAATTATCATACCAGCTATTGCAACTGATCAATTTGATTTTGACTGATATGTTAAAGTGATTATAGAAGGACCAGGCTCCTGAATATAATTGAATTTCAGTAGAACTGTGGCACTTAGTTCCTTTCAATATGTACAAGATTCCAGACTTTAAGACTAATTATTAAAGCTGCTTTAAAAAAAAAAGCTACAAAAAATTTCCAATCTACCCTGCTTTTCACTTCAGAAAGTGCTCTCAAATTTACATCATTTTCCACCACAAAAAAAAGATGACATTCCAAAAAGAAAATCATAAGAAACCAGGGAAAATTTTTATTGAGTGTGATTCATGAAACATTTGTTTAGCAGAGCACATATGGGCCACCAATTTTCACATTTTTGATTAAAAATTCTCACCCACTAATGAAAAATTAACAGATACCTGATCAAAATGAATTTAAAGGTAAGATTAAATATTTAATAATTATCATAACATACTGATAGAGGGTTGTAGATGTTTCAGAGCTCTCTTTTTCTATCACATGAGCTGAGGTAGATTAATGTGGGGTTTTTGGCACTTAAGAAAATTGAAAATAATTAATCTGTAATGGCATTGATGGAAAAAGTGTTCAAAATGTCAATAAAAGTGCTGCTTTAACAGTACTTCAAATAGTCTACTTACGCAACTTAAGAGACACATTATCTGCCAGACTACACATTTTCCATTAAAATCTATGAAAATCTGCAGGTGTTTAATTACCTGCTCTCCCATTGTTCCCTGGCTGCAGCAGGAGTAGTTTGAACACTATGTAAAAATTAATGTACAATTTAACATAGCAGTTATGCAGATTAAAACTTTCCCTAGTTTCTATTTTGTATGAAGAGTCTCAGACAAATAAACCATAAGCTGCTTTTCACCAGAAAGAGTTGTTGAAATATTTTCACTAATTTCAAAACATTTTGGACTTACAGAAAGAGTAAAGTATCACTATTACAATTATCAACATAAGACCATAAAATACCTGGGGAAATATTAGAAGGAAAATGACATCTCATGGGAACAGTTTAAATACGTGCTCCTTTTTCCCAAAGAAGAAGGCTGTTCAGTAAATTCTTGTTCAGGAGTTCATTCCAGTTTTCACAGAATCAAAGGGCAGCTGAAGTTGGAAGGGATTTCTGGGGGCATTTGGTCCGATTCCTGTGCTTGAGCAAGGCCCCATTGCTCAGGCTTATGTCCAGACAACTTCTGAATATTTCCATAAATAGAGAATCCACTATCCGTCTTTGCAACCTATGTCAGGGCATCATCACCCTCACAATGAAAAAGTATTTCCTGATGTTCAGAGGGAATTTTCCATGTTTCGGTTTGGGCCCATTGCCTCTGGTCCTGCCACTGGACAGCAGAAAAAGACTCTTCCTGAGTCTTGTCTTCTCCAGGCTGAGCAGCCATCACTCCCTCTGCCTTTCCTCATATGAGAGATGCTCCACTCTCTTCACCATCCTTGTGGTCCTTTGTTAATTCTCTCCAGTATGTTCTCGTCTCTCTTGTACAGGGGGAGCCCAGATGAGGGCCTGGCCTTCCAGATCCCCAGCAGTGAGCAGAGGACAGGATCATCTCCCCTGATCTGCTGCCATTACTTGGCCTAATGCAGCCCAGGATATCATTCACTTTCTTTGCAACAAGGGTGCATTCCTGACTCACGTTCAATCTGGTGCCCACCAAGACCACGACAAGTTACTTTCTAGCTGGGCGGCCTCCAGCATGTACCAATGCATGAGGTTATTCTTCCCAACATGCCAGAGTTTGTACTTCCACTTTTTGAACTTCACAAGGCTCCTTTTGGCCTGCTTCTCCAGCCTGTCAAAGGTCCCTCTGGATGTCATCACGATCCTGAGGCCCATCAGCAAACTTGCTGAGGGTGCACTCTGCCCCACTATCCAGACAATAAAAGGAAAAGTTAAACGGGACTGCCCCCAGCATTGATACCTGGGCATCACCTCTAGTCACTGGCCTCCAACCAGACACTGCACCACTCATCACACTCCTCTGGGCCCAGACATTCAGCCAGTTTTCAGTCCACCTCACCATCCACTCATCCAGGCCATGCAACAACATCTCCTCTCTGAGGACTTACAGGAGATGGTGTCAAAGGCCTCGCTCCTTAGTGAGTCCAGGTAGACAACATGTACTGCCCACCCTTCATCAGACTATTTGCTTCATTACAGAAGTTTATCAGGTGGATCAAGTCAGAAGTCAGCCATGCTGACTACTCCTGATGATTTTCTGATACTTAATGTGCCTGGAAATGGTTTCCAGGATTAGCTTCTCCATCTCCTTCCCAGGGACCAAGATGAGGTTTGGTCTGCTGTTCCCTGGATCTTCCTTCTTAGTCGCCTTGCAGTGCTTCTAAATCTTTTCTGTTAGAGTTTCATCAATGTCAGAAAGACTCACAGATATTTTGATGTTTTTGGCCAAGAACATCTAATATCTTGGGTCTGAACAACATACAAAGAAGGTCAAGAAATCTGGGATTTCTTTTGGCATTTTTCCAGGAAGCAACCAGCTTTTTTGGCAGGCTTCTTATTTTTCTGCTTCATGCTTCATCCTTTCACGGAGGGCCCACAAAAGGCAGCCAGTATTTAGATGTCTAGTTCATGAATCCTGAATCAAATATACACACATACCTAAGGACCACGAAGGGCATTTCACTACACCTTCATTAACTCTGACCATTGCATGGTCTTTAGTACCATGCTTCGTCCATGATCAACAGTCCTGGACCCTCTTCTGGGACCAGGCATCTGCTTTCTTTCCTTACAGAATACATCTCTTCTCTATTTCTAACACACTGTAGGGTGAGAAAGCAGGAAAGAAAACCAGCCATATTTTGTGGAACTTCTCAGTGATGCTAACTAAGTTGCATTCACTCGGTAGGTCTATGTGTTAAATTCAGAGTATCACTCTCCAAGCCAATAGTGGCTGAGGCATCCTCCACTCTTGCCATAGAAGCTATCCTACACTACAAAAGAAGAATTAATTAGCCAAGGACAAAGGAAAGAGGGAAGGTGCATAACAACATGGCAACATGGAACAGTCTCAAGGATGCACCTGGACCACTTCCAACATGGTAGTTTTAAGTCTCACTCACTGTCCCTTTTAAACATTTTTTTTTTTTTTTAATCTAACCAAGGCACTCCAGGACATTGCAGTCTCTCTTGAGATTAGCACAAACTATCGATTTGCCTCTCAAGTGAACTGGATGGGATGCCTGTCTAAAGGGACAAAGCTCATTTGTGTCAGCCCAGGCCCTTGATGCAATGCTGAAGAACCATGTTATGTTGCGCTTGCCATGATGCTACACACTGGTTTCACAGCAACCTCAATCCCAAAGTCTATATTCTTCCTGAACCTTTCAAGATAGAGACTGTCACACCACTGCATCTGCATTGCAGACAGACAGGCAGGTCCCTGGGCAATCTGTATTTTTTGCAATCCTTTGTGAAAACAGTTCATTGCTTTCAAAGGTATCCTGGAATATATTTTACAGTATTGTTACATCTTTAGATAAAAGGGCACGATTAGACCTTTCACCTGGCAGATGTCCCTTATGTGGGAATTACTGCCCAGCTCTCGAGATGGCCATCAGAGGTAGATCATGCCCAAATCTGTTGCAAATATGTGAGATGGATGAGATCAACTGCTTTGTTATCCATGTAGGCTGTCTGATCAAAGTACTATTTTCCCTGCATAGAGAGCACAACATGTCCTATCAACACCATTACAGTTAGTGATGCTAACTTTGGTTTTATGCAAGTTATTTATAGCTTTCCACATAACCATTTAGGAACTGTAGAAGTCCTACTTTCTTTGTTTCAAGGCAAATTTCAGCTTTTTCTATGCTTCAGTCTAAGCAAAGAAAAAAACCTGGAAGCTGTGCGGTCCTGTTAGCAGGGGATTGCACCACAAACTAAGAAGCTCTGAAAAATAAACTACAAAACAGAATCCAGATATTCCCCAGTTTAAATGACAACAAGATTTTTATTATACTCCTTGATCTAGAAGTAGCACAGTCTTTGCTGTTCAGGGCTGAATGTCACTCTCCATCCTGAAAAGTGCTAGTCCCCGGCTTCCCCACAATATGCCTGATAGCATGTGGATGCTGCATGAGGCAGTAGTAAAAGTCTCAAAAAGGGAATTTCCTCCCTCTTTATACCTGCTACTGTTCACCACCAACCCTGACCAGCTGAAAAGACATCATTTCATAGGAGATTACCAGATTTTGCTGATTTTGCTGAAGCAAATTGCCTTATGCAATTTCAATATTTTTGCAAAGCTAAAAATACCAAAATAGGGAGTGGAAGGGAAGTGATGAGGTAATCATGTTGAGAACTTTAAATATATAGAATAGAACTAAGAGAGCAATACTTGTGTTTAGTAGCTGGAAGAACCTTTTGGAGCATGAGAAAGAAAGAGACAAAGACTTCGATTCCACTCTTTTCTTTTCCTATTATGCAGGACTGCAGCATCAACAACTAGCAATTGAGAGAAGAGATACATCATTAAACTTATTTATAGCATTAACTACTTTGCATTCATCCACACAAGTGAAACTGTAAAAAGAAGAAAAAATTATAAAGGGAGTGTGTGGTTCTTTCATTAGCTTGTCTGTAATGTTGGATTGGTCCATAAATTAATGTGTAAAAGAGGATGGGGAAAAAAAAAGAATTCAAAGCTTTGCCATTGTAATTATAGCTCTTTAAATATCAAAAGACACAAAGAAAGATTCCTTTTGAAAAGAGTACCGATTTTCTTGGCAAGCCACTATTAAATACTTGCATAAATCTATAGTCTGTATCCCGTAAGTTGAGGTGACATTGCTATCATGGCTTACAGGTCTCTTCACATGACTGTTGGTGCACTTCAGTATTATTTATATATATATATATATGTATGTATGTATGTATATAGAAAATCAGGACACCTTGATGAGATAAGATGCCTTCTTTCTGTCATGAGTGAAGAGCTAGTAAGTAGCAACTGAGAAATCTTGCAAATCAACAGGTCTTGATGGAAGGTTACTTAATTGATTTGGGCTGTTCCAGATACAAACTCTGGAAGCCTCTTTGGTACAACTCAGACATTCAAGTGCAGTTTCATCACAGATTTACCAATAGCTCCTCCATAGCATGCCCCACGTGCAAATATCCTGTCACAGCAGCAAGAAATGTGTCTGCATCCCTCTGTCTTCCAGTTCATGCAATATTTGAGCCCAGAGCCACCAAAACTAACAAAATATAGTAGTAAAACATCATCTAATATGCAGAGCAGAGTGGATTGCTGGGCACTGCAATTTCTAAATTAAATCCTACAAAGCTCAGTTCTCACCCACAATTTATTCACTCACAGGCAACCTTTCCTCACAATCTCCCAATAAATCTTTTAAAGGGTGCCACAGAGAACAGATCTCATTCTTGGCACCTGCCAGGATAAATCAATGTCATTTGGTCCTTTACAGATGGCAGATTTCCTCAGGTCCAGCCCCATATCAGAGCAGTAGCTCCAGCTATTTTCTAAAAGGGCCAAAACCCACACTGCATGGATTCTAATCATGTATGGCTCCCAAAATAAATCAGAAGCAGGCTTTTTATGAAGTCGAACCACTGCTCACACAAGGCTGAGATCAATACCTTTGTGAGCAATTGCAGCCCCTGTGGGTTTTTCAAGGGGCTGGTTGTTTCCTCAGGCTGCCCAGAAGTTGCCCTGTTGATGCTCAATAGTCATAGATAGATCCCACACAGAGTGCAGTATTATTAAGCCTTGGTTATGGCACAGCCTCTCTTCTAAATTGACACTTCCAAACAAAATCCAAGACACAGCCCATCAAATACACAAAGGAATGAGAGTTCTTTGGTGAAACATAGCAGCTTTTTCCCAGATGCTAGAAACATGAGCCAATGCCCAGAAATGGGGACTTGCAGGATATTTTTTATGAAGCCAGGGAACCTGGGTGCTCTCCTCTTCTTGGTTCTCAAGCACTCACTCAGAAGCGCTATCCTTTCTCACTTCCAGGCATTAACTTTACTTTAAAGGATAATCCAGCTGAAAAGAAACAAGGGTGACTTTGTTGGTCCCCTAATGGGAATGAACTGGACTACAGGACAGGAATACTGGAATGGACTATCTCAGACTTCACAATTGGGACATGGTAGAAATATAGAGCCCAGAGGCAGTGTGGGGCACACCACAGAGCTTCTTCCCATGGTTCTACTGAGATACTGCCAGTGAGGAACCTAGTTTCTAAGTGTAATACATTTACAAAGCCAAATGCACAGTTTGAGCAGTGGCTAGTGGTTCATATTTGAAGGAAAATGGATTTAAGATTCAGCAGGAAGAAAAGCAGTTGCTATCACAGATACCCTAACCATCCAAAATACACAGTACTTTTTCCACAGACTTGCTTGATTGCATTGAAGAAAAAGCTCAAGAGCAGACCCTTGAGGTATGGTGTACTGTCTACTAAGAGTGACTTGACACCATTTAGCACAACCTAGACGCATTCTTCTTCATGAGCTAACAAGCCAATTAATTATGAAATGCAACAGGTTTTGGCCTAAAGCCAAATTACTGTGGTGTCATTAGTCTTTGCTTTGTAGCAAAATCAAGAGTCCTGCCTGGATTACATTCTTTGAACTCTTCAGTTCAAGGATATTGAGCTGTAGAACTCCAAGTAGGCACTGACACTTACACACACATCACAAGAGCAGGCACAGTAATAGCAATAATCATCCACATTTGTAAAGGATTTTTCACTTTTAAATGTTTGAATCTCTTGGTAAAACATGTGACCTCAAATAAATACCTTTCCTGGGCCTCTACCCACTTGAAGATGAAGAAACACTACTTTTGTTAATATATAAAGTTTAGCCTGGAGGAGCAAGACTCCTATCCTATCTACAGCTTGTCCCTGCTCTCAGTACTGCCCCTGTTCCTTACTGCCTACACCTTGGATTTTTTGCAGAATATCCCTACAGACTGATTGCTCACAAATTTAATTTCAACGAACATTATTTTTAAAAAACAGATGAAAGATGTTTACCTGAAAAATATTTTGTTTCAATGAAGATACTTTAAATTAGAATGACACACTGAAAAGCAGAACTTCTGGGTCTATAACATACATTTTAAAACTATACACACACAGGAAAAAAAAATCAATAAGCTCTGAAGCAGAGACATAATTTCAAGCAAGATGGTGATCCCCTAAAGATTTTGCCCAATTAGGCTGCACCTCTACCACAACACTTTAAGGTCTTCCTCCTGAGATATCTTCACTTTCCACCTCATTTCATCACCCAACACTGCTGCGCTACCCCCTGGAGTCAGTCTCTGAATTGCTGAGCAGGCTGGAGAAGCTGCCGTGAGCCTCCCAAGCCATCAGTGCAGCGTGCATGGCTCAGTGGTGCGAGTGAGGGAGCTGCAGCCAGCCGAGCAAATGCTCTATTCAGAAATCGTGAGGGCTCACTCCAAATCCCATTCAGCATTATTTATTATAAAACGTCGTATTTAAGCTAGCAGCACCAACGGCTCAGCTCATCAGATTCCTGTATCATGTGAAACAATGAGAATTCGCCCTGTGACTTCTGTGTTGCTGTTGCTGCTTCTGATAAAATGTTATACAAACACATTAAGGAAACCAATAGAAAACACCTGAGATGTCTATCTACGTTAAAGTTTTATTACTTCTGGGATCTCAAAAGGCTTAGGAAACATCACCGAACATTGTTTCATACACACTCATGAAAGGGTAACATAATAAAACCAGGTCAAACAACACTGAATACTAAATTTAATATAAAGTATGCAAAAGAATGAAATACAGGAGGTGTTGGAAGAATGATTAAAAAAAGAAGTGTACCTGTGATTGGGGGGTTGGTGAGGATTTTCTGGGGTAGCTTGATGGATTTTTAACTGGTGCACAAAATTATTTTACATTCATAGAAAGACGCAATTAATTTTTTACCTTTTTTTTCTGACTAAATTTGGAGCAGCTGAGAGGTTGGTTATTTCTATCTTTAAAAATGGACTTATAATGTTGCCATCTGTTGGCATATGACAGATATAGCATCCCACAATTCCAGACAGAGTCACAAAAATGCAGAAAATTAAAGGGACAGATGTGAGAAATACACAGCCTCATTTGGTTCCAGTGTTCACATCTGTTCTCAAAGATTTTTCAATCATATAAATCTATCCACAGAAGCTAGTACCTTGAAATGTTATGGCATTTCTGGTAATCATAAAAATCACATTCTAGTAGAGTTTACTGCATTCCAAAACATCACTGGATTCATAAAACTTTGGTTTCCATCAAGAGGACACAAAGTACATAGCAACATTACCTGTCTGCTTAAGTTCCCTCTCCTTCGCAAACCATGAGCGTATCTCACGCAGCTGTAACACCATTGCAAGAGTGCCATTTCAACAGGTACCTGCAGATCCTGTGTTTGCACAACACCTAGAAAGGAAACAGGCATCTCTTTCTGATGGTGCCTGTCCCTATGGGATCCCAGAGAGCGAGACCCCTGTGCTGCTGGTGTGAGGGATGTTTTGTCGCTGAAATGGTTGCCAACCATTGCAAGCACACCTGCCTTTATTTGCAATGTCACTCATTTCTTTTCACCATGCTTTTAACAGGCTGCTTGCTAATGCTTCCAACAAAAATCAAGATTTTTTCCCCCTCTCCCTGCTCCCCTGTCCCAGCTGCCCTAGTCACATAGCACCAGCCCCCTCTGGTCCCTTCACTGACTTGGATAGTGTAAGACCTCACAGCTCCTCACAGGCAGAGATGGAACAACCACAAAACCAGTCACACAGGTTATTACTCTTCCCTCTACTACCTCAATTTTCTACATCTGATAGCCATTTTCCTTTGGATTTGAACTTTGCATATCATTTTCATCTAAGAACACTGAAAAAGTATGATCCCTACCCCCCTCCATCCCTATTCTCTTCGTGAGAGTGGAGACTAAGCATGCTTGCATATTTGTGAGACACACATATTATTCCATGGGCAAACTTGTACTTCTTTTTATTCATGGTTTTAATAGAGAATAGAGAAATTATGCTCAAATTCTTATTTCATATTTGGATACAGTGAGCTCATTCTCACCTTATGTACAACACTCCTTCTCTGTAATACACTACATAAATTCTCTCTCAAAATGGCAGCATCATCAAAAATTAAAAGGTGTAGTACAAAGCAAACAATATTGGAACTACATAAGCATGTTGATTATTCACATGAACAGTTTTTGGTATTTACAGAACGCATTGACTGATGCAGCTCACTGGCCCTGTGAGCACTATGTTAAATCATTAAAGTGTAAGCAGTCTTTATTAGTATTGCAGTAATATTCTGCATCCCCATCCCAGAACCCCAGTGTGCTCAGTGCTTACAAAAACCACCAAATCATGACATGTATTAGAGAATTAATTTTTTTCCTTTAAGAACTAATTTAATCTTTGACAACTCCTCATTTTTTTTCCTATTTTCAATTATTTTGAAGCATAATATGACCTGTAGGCTACCAAGTGGAAGACAGAATTCCCCCACATGCCTCCTAGAGGAAACATTAAAATAAGTAGAAAATCCTAATTATTGCACATTCCAGAAAGGCCAATGACCAATATAAAATTCACAATACATAAGTAATTACATTCTTGGCTTTAGTTGATAAGTGATAGTTGACAGTAGACTTTCTGGTCCCTCTTGCTCCTCAGGTAAATGAATAAAAATGTAATGAATAAATCTTTTCCCAAAAAGGGTTATGAATTTAAGACCAAAGGAATTTTTGGATCAGCTCGTACTTAGCACTGCCTATCTAAACATGACCGAAGTTTCAGAGTAACAGAAGTAACCATAGATTCTTAAGTTTCAGATGCCAGGAAACAGTAGGACCAGTGATTCAATATCCTCTCTGTGGGTTGCCCTTAGCTTAGATCTTGTGGACGTGTAACAGGGCCATGATTTGTATTGCCATGAGAAGCCAACCCAGGGAATAAGGAAAATACAGCAAAATCAAATAAAATTAGGGCTGTCATTGCTAATATGGAGTCTCTCAGAAGCATTTTGTCTCATATTTAATTACACTTAAAAGTAAATTATGTTTATATACTTACTACAATTCAGAAGACAGGTTTAGGCTAGAATTCATTAAAGAGAAATATGTGTTTGCACAGTGTTGACCTACAGCTAGCAGTTTCTCCTCTTTTTTCATGTTTTCCTCCAGACCAATAATTCTGTGCAAGACATCTCACTTCACTCAATTACTTACACAACTGCTTGACCCTCTAATTCCTTCTCGAACAAGTTGGATTTTTGTTTTATTTTGTTTCTATTTTTAATTCTAGAACTATGAGGAATAGCTACACAAGTGAATTTTCTTCACTCAAAATCCCAGCTGTGGTAGAGATCTGTATCACCTAAATTTAGTCATCTGACCAAAAAGTCTACACCAAAAGTCTAGAAACTAGTAGTTTTAAACTTCTTTACACAACAAAGCCACAAGAGTCTCTGGGAGTTGTTTCGATGTTCTGAATACCCTGGTGGTGACTGGAGACAGCCTGTCTCTTTCCTCCATCCACTGGGAAGCCAGCTCCTGACCAGGTGCAGTGAAGCTGAGTTGCTGACTTCAGGAGCTTTTGAGAAACACTTGGTGCACTTACGAAATAAGGTGTTACATAAAAGAGAGTCACCATGATATCAGACTCCGTCTCTTCAGCAAAAAGAAGAGCAGAAGCAACAGCCAAATTTGTGAGGCACCCTATTCTATCAGTCTTGCATCTCGCCCACTGTCAGGGACATAAGCAGAGAAACAGTCAATATTCTGAATCCTGAAAAGGCTGAAGCACAGAAAAGGTAGTGGGATGCCTGGCACTTGCAAAATGAAAGCAATGCTGGCCTTCATTGAATGCATTTCAATCGTTTTTAATTAAAGTACAAAAATCAATAAACTTGTAGAGTGCAGGTATACTCAGGTTTAGAGAGCAGGGGGGTTTGGTGTGAGACCGAAACACACACTTACCTGTGCAGCTGTGCACTGGAGGGCGTGACTCATCAGCAGAGCACACTGTGCAAACGGGCACCCCTCCAGCCCTGACCCGAGCGGGAGGAGGCTCTGGAGTCAGGACTGCAGATGGAAGCAAGACTCATATCCACTCTTGCAAACAAGGGGTTAACAGCTCGTTATATCCCCCTCCAATAAAGCCACTCCTGATAAATGCAGAGCGACATTTCCTTAGAAGTTAAAAGTTACCAAAACAAGTCGATTTCAAATCCTGCATTGTGATGCAAACAGATTTTTTAAAAGACAAATATACAAATCAGAAAACATTCACCTGGCCATTTGTAAGAGGAAAAAACACTTGAAGATGCCCAATGCTCCTGTGTCACTAGGGAAGGGCCATGTAAAAAGTGCTTCTTTATTTCATTAGCATCCATTTTCATCAGTACCCAAGATGGTATCATTTCACACACTAGAAAGCAATTGCCAAAACTACGCTTTCAAAAATGTATCAATTGATCAGAAAGTGCTGATGAGATGAATCAACTTATGCAGACCAAGGAGAAATGTGCTCATAATCCCCTCGCAGCTGGAAGAGACTGAGTACACAGCTGTCTGAAAACAGCAGCAGCAAAGCCCTTGGGTTTTTGGCTGCTCATGCTTAACACTCCTACACCACTGCCACCTGCCGGCAAACAGAAGGGTTCACATTTCATTCTAAAAAAGATACATAAAACATTAGTAGTGTTTTTAACCATGAAGTGCTAAGGTTGGAAACAAGGCGTTTGCAAGATCCAGAGCTGCAGCAAGGCACCTGTGTTCACCTCGAGATGCCACAAGCTTGGAAAGCACACCACTCTCCACCAGCAGCACTGATTGATGTAACTGCTCCCTTTTTGAAAAGATTCTCTTTTCCACAAGAAAAATCAAGTCTTACATGTTCCTTCTTAAAGACAATGAAAAAACTTCCATTGACTCGGGTGGGAATCTACAGGTGACATTTAAAAAGCACTGACCTGTAGGATAATACTTTTTTTTTTGACAGTTTATCTATGCAATCAAAAGAAGAAACAAAAAGAAAAGTACAATTCAAAGTCTATACACCACAACATTTTCTTCCTCTCACCAGTTAGTTTAGGTTTTCCATGAAATCCAGAGGAGTCTTTGGTGACCGGCACAGCAATACATGCACACACCTCAACAAACCTTCCTGGCGCCTCTTTGAGTGCCAAAGTGCTGTGTTGTTTACACAAAAAAATTTACAGTGTGAGTGCTTTTTCATTTTCCCTGGCCAAAGGGTGGGTCAGCTGATCAATGCAGATTGGAACACCAGCAGTGAGTTTTCCTGTGCATTTCTTTGGGATTAACTGATGAGAAGGAAAAATGTTCAGTTCTGAAAACTCAGGTATCAGCCCCAAAAGCAGAGCATCTTTCATAAATTTAGAACTGGTTAAAATTTTTCAACTAAAAATTAAGCTTTGTAGATAGAACAAAATAATAATAATAATAGCAATAACAGCAAACAATTTACTGCCAATGCAGTGATGCCCTTTTCAAAAAGAATGTAGATTTTGTGATTTAATGAGTCGGCAGACTTTTTCAATAGAACAAGATTGTGCCTTAGAAAACAAACAGAAAAAAACCCCCAAACAAATCTTTGTTCTGTAATTATTAATCTCTAAACTATAACTCTATAAACATTAATCTATAAATTGGCACATCTATATTATTTGTGCTATGACAAGATCTAGGTTATGGAGCGAGCTCCTTTTAGCAGTAGGACAATGTAGGAACCTACCTTTGTAGGTTTCTAAGATAACAGAAGAAGAAATCACAAATGGAGGATCTCATCCATCAGTTGGCCAGGGAATCATCCTGGCAGCAATAGCAAGAAGTTTCTCTGAGCTGCCTTTGTGATTCACATCACAGAATGCAGTGAGTTGCCCTCATTCTTTGCCAGGGGCAGCAGGCACTGCTTAGGGATAACTCCCTCAAACCAGGCAGCAGTCTAAAAGCCAGCTGAACCTCACCCTGTGGTGGGGGGAGGACAAAGACTTGAGCTGCCTGCCTCTGGTCAGCATCAGCCTTTCCAGTCACATCACCTAGTAATACTGGAAAAAGGCAGTAGAGAAGAGAAGAGAAAGAGTAGGAGAGAAGATAAAGATTTCGAAGGAGGGTATGGAGATAAGGTGGCACTATGAGAAGAGTGATTGTATTTTTAAGAAAATTAGGTAGAAAGAAAAAGAGGTAGGAAGAAATTGATACCTCATATTACTTCAGAGGAAGAAGTTGGTACAGTTGGTACAGTGGAAGAAGTGGTGGGTAGGTTGGCAAGGAGCTGTGAAATGGAGTTTGTGTGCAATGTGCCAAAGAAGTGATAAAGTCTTAGCAATGGCCTGGGGGAAAATCTTGACAAAGTTGGAAATTGTGTCCTGCACATTTGAATAAAGTAAGGCAGCAATTCCTATGCCAAAATAGATGTTATGGTACACAACACAAAAAACTGGGAAAGAGTTACCTGTGCAATTGGATTGGAAATATCAGAAAAAAATCTGCAACAATTGGCTGTAATGTGCAGGAGAGACAAAGACAATACCCAAAAATAAAGTGCCCTTGATAGGTCTGGAGGAAGCAACAGCTGTGGATCTGTGGATTTATAACAGAAAGGATAGTTTGGCTTCTTTTAATATATTACCCATATCGTTATAGATATATAAATATATATGTGTGAATGCATAATTTTATTTTTTTTTACTTATAGAAATGCAAAGATTAGAAATATAGAGCCTTTGGGGACTTCAATTAATGGTTGGCCATTCTTGAAGAGATATCACACAGGTGGGATGGGGGTGACTGGGGAGGAGAAAGTAGTTTGACAACAGAGAGTAAGTTTACAAGTATAGAAATAACACCAGTCTCTGAAAAAATGCCAAAAAGAAAAAAAAATAAAGAGAGAGAATAGAAGGGACAGAGGAATAAAAGCTGAAACTAGTCTGGATTTCCAAAGGACATGTAGTCAAAGTCAGTATTATCACTGCTAGGAACTAGAAAGAAATTATCAGGAGATCATGGGAGTTGCTTGAAGGGAGTACACGGGAAAGAGGCAGGAAATGGCCTTGCACAGAACTAACTGGAAAATAAAATGACAGCAGGTAGGATTTCCAGTGATTTTGGAGAAGTGAAAGTGAAGAGGGAAGGGGAAAACCCAAGAGCTGAAATCAACATTGATAAATGTACAGTCAGAGAGTGAGCAAGGGAAACAGAGCATGCAGCATGCAGAGTGGGTAGTTGATGCCAAAATGAAATCTAAAGTATTAATTCACATGCAAGTCAGAGGAAAGCATGGCTTTAGTTTTTTGGCTTATGATCTAGGCAATCTCAAGAGATGAAGCCTTCTCTTTGCCCAGGAGCCCAGCTTCCATGATAAAATATTAAAGCATGTGTGTTACAGAACATAACTAGATAAATGGAGCATCATAGAGAAGTAAACAAGCAATATGGCATTGACCAGAGATCTTGCAAATTAGAGGGGGGAAATATCAGCATTTTCTTTCAGTTTGAGTCTTGAATCTGTCCTGAATGTGAATTAAGTGTGAAGATCAAAAGTGAGTATAGTTAATATTTAAAGATATGCTTTGGGGGAAAGCCTTGTTTTTCTGATTATTTGTGACTAACTTTTAATCTTTCATTTTTTTATTAGACTTTCTGTTGAATAATATTTTAAGCAGTGTAGCTTCCAAAGTTCCCCTGAGCTCCAATTTGAGTGTGATAAATAGCATGCTTTGGAACTCAGAAATTATCTTCCATATTCAAAATATTATAAACTTGAAAATATTAGAATAAGTCTTTCCCTGCTCTTTCATGCAGTTTCTTTTTCTTCTTATAACTTTGGGGGACTTTTTAGGTGTAATGGAGAGTATCAGCTCACTTGCTGCCCACGCAGGCTCCTAAAACCTATACCTAATAGAAAGACAAGACACACAAGTGTAATAAACACTAAAAAGGCTTATCTAGATTAAGCATATTATTCTTTAACCCCCTTATCATCATTTGAACAAGTGTGGATTATTGGTTGATTATTTATTTATAACATCTTTCATTCAGAAGGAATGAAAACTCGCTCCCCAAACTGTGAGGTGTTGCCATTCCCATTCAGAAAGGAGCTAATCTAAGGCCCAAAACAGTGAAGTAACAACGTCATGTCAAATCTAACATAAAAACAGCATCTCATGACACTTCAACTCCTACTCTGTCCATTGGACCACATAACCTGATATCTAACATGATACAATTTACTAGAGGAGATCTAGCCCACCTTTTGGAAAGTATTGCTTCACTATACTAGTAAAAGGTCCCTACATCAAGTATTCAGGAAGCAGCCATCCTAATTGCACATTATCCATATCGTTTTTCAAGTAAATAATATGAGATATCTCTCACAACAAGAATAACAGCAATAATTAATATGAAATGCATGATAAACTCATTAGTTAGCAGTTTAGAGCTATTGTTTGTCATTACTCAGAGAAAGAGAGCAAATTTATGAGGGTACATAGTACCATATTGTGCTTGGCCAATGGAAAGCCATTTAACTGAGAACTTCATTCCTGTGCGTGGTTTTACATCTACAAATTTTCATAAAATTATCCAGTTGAAAAAAAATCATAATTTTTTGAAACCAGAATGCATCAAAATAATACAAACTTGGTTACAAGCAAATATTTCACTAATGAACTAAGAGCAGACTCTGTGAGAGTGAACAGATCCAAACGTCATTGAACTGCCCCTGAAGTAACAATCTTTCTTTTAATAGCATTAAAGTTGCAGGATATAAAAAATTACACAGCCTGAGTAATAACCTCTGAGAAATTTAGTTGCAGGCGTCAGTAACCTTTGATATCTCTGGCAAAGGGGAGCTCAGCCTTCCTGAGGAGCAACACAGGTCTCCAGTCATCAGAGCAACATTCTATTTCAGGCTTGAAGATCTATCTGAAATACCTAACAGCCAACCACAGCTAATATCCACAACAAGTGACCATGGTTTACAGAACAAAGACTACTTCCATGGGAACCATACTGAGGAGTAGACTGGTACTTCTGTGTGTGACACCAAGCAGTATTATCCCAAACACAGCCACAAGCTGCTTTGCTCAGTTGTTTGTTTGGTTTGTCTTTTCTTTTTAATGCTTTCCTAATAAGCAGTTAGGTTGTCAGAGTTCATAGAGTGACTTCAACCTGATGATTTCACGAGTGTACGACTGCCCACAGGAACAAAATTGTCAACAAGATGAGTTGTTTATCTCTGGTCCCCAGAGTACAGCTATGAAGGTCAGGCACTACATCTGCAAGAAGTGACAGAGTTTCTGCATCCACCTCATCATTTCAGCACCCGTAACTGAGAGCTCTCCAGACACATGAATGGCAATCAGGAAGGCCGAGTGCACGTGGGAAGCTGAAGGCTGCTACAGCATGTAATACCACGTTGTCATGTACATTGCTACATGACAGCTGGAACTTCAGAAGGTCAACCCATCACTAAAACAAAAAAAAAAAACTTAAGAAAGTAATTACAGTGGACAGACATGCCAGGGTGCCCTTGCTTTCATTTGATGCTGTGCCTAGGAATTAGGAATGTCATTATTACATTGTGGAAAAGAAAGAATGATAGAAACAAAACTGAAGTGAAAGAGAGGTTAATATACTGCATACTGAAAATGTGTATATTAACCCAAAAGTCTTTAAAAAGAGTGATCCGACGTCCTCAGCCTTCTTTTCTCCTAATTTTTAAATTTCTTTTTTAACTCACATGTTTAAATTAATTGTAAGTTCATATAACACCAGATTAATAGATGTCTGCATTTTAAACTCAGGAGCTGTTTCAAATCAACTGTAAGGATCTATAAACAAAGAATGATGGCCATAATTTTTCTAGGAAGACACTAACATGGCAAACCTTCCAGAAACAAATGGATAATTTAAATGAGTGAGTGGGAGCAAGACTGAAAAACAAACCATAAGGATAGCAAGAAGGTTGTTTTAGTTTAAAACACTCTCTTCTCATAAACATACAATATAAGATTAAAGAAAGAGTTTTTCTTTTGCAAACCTCATTTTACTAACATTAGAAACATTTCAAAATAAAAGCATTAAGGAGATTAGGAATATCTCTAATGACTCAAAAGGTCTCAGTGACCTTCTGAAAAAATAAAATACACTTCTGAAATGATATTTTAATTCAGGCACTATATGTTTAAGTAAAACTGATAATCTCAATTGAAGAATTAGCTGGTATAACAAAATCCGAAATGTAATTACTATACATAATGCAAATTTTTAATTTTGATTCAAACAGTGTCTTAGGGTGCAGTTAAAAAAAACCATTATTTTTTAAACCTAAAATTAATGTCCCCAGAATTTTGCACAGTGGAAAATCTGCTAAGGCAGATAAATTGTTGCTATTAGATTTCAGAAGGATTAGTCTTTAAAAGGACAGGAGCTTACTGTTCCTGCCTTGCTGTCCAATGAAAACCTCATCAAGTTACAGCTGTAGCAGTTATTGAATTAAGAAAATGAAGAGAATATTCATTCTGCTTGACTCCAAATTTTGATAAACTTAAATCTCAAGACATTGGTTATTAATTCAATTTTTTAAAAAAATTCAAAAGCAAGAAAAAGCCCATGTTTTAATGTTTCAATTTTCACAGAAAATACCCAAAACCAGGTAAAATGTAAGACTGTGCTTTTATTTTTAAGTCAGTGTCATACTTATAGTAAGCTAAGACTCTATAAATGCTGAGAATCTCACTTTTAATTGTCTGTTTTCTTTACAGAGCTCTATTTGTGTGTACAGATTTCTTCCTGGAAGCATCATCTTGTTGTTTAGACCAAGGGCTAATAGATCCATTAAAATAAGAAGAATTTCTATTATTTCTGTCTAAGGAAACCGTTAGCTTTTTACGAGTACAGAAATATTGCAGGATCACACTAAACAACACGTGTCTCATTAATTTATTGGAATCCTGTTGGCAAGTATGAATTTCTTCCCTTCTTGCAGATCTTTTAGCTCAATTAGCAGCTATCAAACAAGTTAACCTTATCAAGGGAAGAGATAAGAGGTTGAATGCACCTCAGGAACTGGTGTAAGCAGGACCCTGGCTGCCCAGATGCAGATGCAACACACCACAGCACCACAAAGACACACCTTACTCCAAGAGCAATCCAGATATAGGGACTCTCTAAGACCAGAGACCAGAAAGAGAAGAATTAAGACTTCAAAACTCTCCTCTTTTTCACACCACCTCTGTACAGCAGCTCATACCTCATCTCATCTACTCCACAAAGGACCTGGAAGTTGCAAACAGCAGATATGGATACACAGTACACTTCAAAGAGCTCACATTATGTATAAAACCTCTGGAAGCTTAGTTTACCATCTGATTTTCTGTGTTTTGGGACTAATGTCAGCATGGACATACAGAGAGTTGGCCACCACACAGAAGTGATGGGGTGGGCAAACCTGTTCCTACTCATGATATATTGAGTTCTATAGGTGGTACAGAAGCAGCGGGGCTAGCATGAAAACAATATAAAGCTACCCAGCTGCAGTGAGGGCTTCTAACATGACCATGAAGTCTCACTTCCATTTGCATTTAGTCTTTGAATTCTCATTTTTGCTTATGTGCGTAAGAGTCTAGGTTTGCTAAATTGAGAACACAGGCTTTGGTCCCAAGTGCATTTTTGTCTTCAGCTAAATCTCTTTCCACAGATGCCTAACAACCTCCAGTTAAATCTGTTGTTATTAAAGAAGTAAACTGCACTGAACTTTGACAGATCTACACAGCATTTTGTGCGCCAAAAAAATGGCTATGAACCAGCATTTAAGGGACATAGCAGTTTCCACTCTTCATATCCAAAACCAAAAACCTCCACCATCCTTTGATAAGAAGACCAATCTGTGTGCTCTCTGCCCGCGTAGGCAAATGTTAAAAAAGGAAGTGTGTTGAGGTCCAAGGTCCACTCCAGTATCTGTGTTTGTCAACAAGCATTCAATGGCTTTAGAAGGTACACCAGAACAATTGTGAAAGTGAGATAAGAGCGAAATAAAATCTCCCCTCAAGTACATGAGGAGGATTCAAGCATTGGATTAGCATTGCATCTTAGATGTTTTCACAAAAAAAAAAATAACAACAAAACAAAACAACAACAAAACAAAAAATCCCAAACAAACAAAATACCCCAAAAACCAAAACAAACAAACAAAACCCTCCAAAAGGCAAAAACCCCACCACAGCTGTGAACTGAGGAAGAACAGCTGTTTTTAAAGACTGATGTGCATTCAGGATGTAACTACATGGGAATCATCATGAAGGGTAATGTGAAACTCCTACTACTGCTCTTCAACATTAGGTGACAGGTATTGCATGATAGCAAAGTCCTGATGCAAATTGAATGCAGTTGGCATGGCAAATACAGGTGCTAATGAAAACATCGTCACCTAGCTCTGGTTTAAAGCATCTGTGATGCCTGGAGTAAAATCTAAACTGGCATCAATATGCTGTAGGCTGCTCACTTCTTCCCCCCCTCCAACTTTCTCCTCCCACAGCACAGTTTGTGCTGCACCATTTGATTCAGGGACCACGTGCTGCAGTGTTCATGGAGACACTGTGTAGCACTGTGAGCTATCATTTTTTTGTTGTGGTTTCTAGCAGGTAATAGGGAGAGTCAATAATAAGAATTTAAACTCATTTTTCTTCTTAGTCAATTGCCACAGCCTATCAGTTAACAAGATTTCTGAAAATACAGAAAAACATTTTGTGCACACATAGCTTGCTTTTGGGAACTTCTGTTAACATTCTTGCAAAGCCCACACAGCTTCAGGCACTGTGCAAACATATGGGAGCATACAGACTGAAGTAAACACAAAACAGTAGAAAAAAATGTCAGCAGACGTAAAATATGAGGCCGGTAATAAATACAGATGTAGAATAACACAGATTTGTAGTACAGGTTGTAATAAATAACATTGCACATTCCAGTGAAGGCTTCATGCATTTGACACACTAATGTTATTTCTTGCTGCACAGTTGTGTTCCCAGAATTTCTTTAGGAAGGTGCCCAGAATGCTAACATAATCAAATATCTGGAAGCATCTCAATACCACAAGTGGCACTAGTGTAAAATGTACTGAACTAGCATGGATTTCTCCCACACACACCCCCTCCCCTTTCTAATTGAATTAACTATGAAAGGGACTTGAAGTCCTTTTTTTTTCCCTTTAAAACAGAACCAAATAAACCAAATCTCAATAGCTCCCTCTGCTGTCATGTCTTAGAAGTTTCATTGTATTTGTAATTTTTTAAAAAAACCCAGTTTTTTCCTCCCCCAGTCAGTGAATATCTGGTATTTTCACAACATCACACAGCGTGCCAGCTCTGAAGAGTCAAAGACACCTTTATCCAAAAGCTAATTTCTCAAAGTGCAATTCAATGCTTGCTTATCAGGGCTGGAATAGCAGCAGCCCTTCATGTTTGCATGGCAGCTACATGTAGCATCATGAAAAAAATGTTTAAGAATGGTTTATCACCTTTGTAATCAGCTTTGAGTTGATCTGGATTCAACTGCATAAGTGTGGATTTTGACTCTAAGAACACCAGATCACTTTGCATGAAACAACTGTATCTGTAACAAAACAACTGTGACAAATATTTCAGGGCCCCAGGAACAGTCCTAGAGAGAGAATATGTTTCTGCTAAAACACAAAATACTTCACAACACACTAACCAAGCTGGAGAGCTGTACTGCCTCTGGCAAGCATTCTGGACTGCTGTTTGCCAGGCCCCAGGGACAGATAATGGTCATTACCTGGCACAGGTGAGCAGCAAAGCAGCAATATCAGGGTGTCTTGTGAACAGCTGACAATGACTTGTCTGCCTCTCAGCGTCCTGGTAGGAAGGTTAGCAACAAATACTCCATCAGGGACCTAATTCCAAGCCACAGAAGTCAATAGGTTGCTCAAAAAAAGCAAAACCAGACCCTAGGATCTGCCCTTCCACACTTAGAGAATAAAGAACTCTGGAGGATATAACTTATTCTTAGCAATGTACAAAAAGGGAGGATAATAAAAATCTGCAGTGCACGGTCAAACCACAGAGGTGTAAATTTAAGAGAAAAGCAAAACGCTTCAGTACTTCACTTTCCAGTCTGTGGAAGCACCTCCCAGGCACAGAGCATGTGGGGGGAGGCAGCTGAGGAGGGACATCTCCCCACAGCAGTGCTCCCCTCTCCGTGGCTTCCTGGCAGAAGCACACACTGCCGAGTGACAGTCCCTCAGTGTCCCCTGAAAGTGGATTTGGTGCCTGAGGTTAATGGAATGACAGCAGAGAATATTTCCATACTAGTCACAGAATTTGTCTCAATTGCCTCCGTCTTCTTTCCGCTCCAAACCTGATGCCTCCCAAACCGGGAGCTATATTTATCCCTCGCACACAGGGATGTTCTCATGGTTCTAAATTAAGCAGCTCTGTCATGCCCAGGACCAGCCATAACCCTTCTCTATTGGTTCTCCACATCAGAATTCTTGGTGCATTTGTGGCACCCTGAATAAGCCAACCACGGATGAACACACTGAAATAGTCACCTCCCTCATCTGGCGGTGAAAGGTGAGATTGCTGGATGTCCCACACCATACACATCCACTTTTCACACAGGATGCATTTAAACTGCTGAGAGACAACCTCTCCTCGAAATGCCAGGGTATCACTGACACCTACTAAAGACACTCTGCCTAAAGATTATACCCACTGCATCTACCTAAATCACCTTCCTCCAGGAAACATGCTGGGGAAGTTTCCAGCCTTCCCATATTCTTGCCAGTGTAAAAACGTCCTCTACATTTCCACTGTTCTTTTCTTTTTTACTTTTTCCCAGCACATTTTTTCTGTGATAGTAGGCTAATTCACTTACAGGAGGGAGGTTTAGTTTATTTTTGTAAAGACACACAAACACTCTAATTTATTACTAACAACCTCTTAGCATGAAATGGTTTTGCTCTCATTTTGCTGGGCTAGGCTCACACATTAAATTCTACCCATCCTAATATAGATAATACTTACAACATCCCAGACGTAGCTTGGAGATACACCATCCTAGTCTGACAAAAGAAAATCTGAAAGGGCTTTTGAAATATTCCAGGTTAAATCTGCCCAAATAATATTAAGACAGCTCCACATTTCAAACTTCTCGAATGCCTCCAGCTTACAATGATGGTCCTTTGCTATAAAAGCCCGTACCAAATGAATGTCAGACTGGTCTTATTCACCTAGATTGCAAGAATAAATTACTTAATCAGCTTCTTAGAGGCAGACACTACATACCAGTATCAGGGAAAAAAAGCTTAGCAGAATGTCCAAAAAAGATTAAATAATGACTCCTTGTATGAAATTTTGTGTTATCAAATACAGAGTTATAAGAGTGATCTATGTATCACATACCCTCCAGATTAAATCTTTTTACACTCATGTAAGTTGCATCTTCCTCTCTTCGAGTTGGGCCCAAGTGCTTGAACTTTCTGGTTTACTGGCATTATTTGTAGTACTTTCCTGACTGGCAGCCTTGGAAGGAGCAATTATCATACAAGAATTGCTGATATTACAGAGAAAAAAAAAAAGAAAACCCAACAAAAAGACCATTTGGCACATTTAAACCTGTCACTTCAATGTATTTGATGCTGGAAAACAAGGGGGTAGAAGACGAATACAATTAGTTAATGGGAACAGTAATCAACCCTATTCTGTGTGCTTTTTTAGACAGAGGAGAGAACACAGCCTCCCAAAGTTCTTCTTGCATCTATTCCACACTCTGCCTACAGAGCTGGAATAATTATCCTGACTTCAGATCAACTAAGTGGCAGAAAGCCTGAAACAAAAAAAGTTTGTAAAACTTAACAGTATTTGCATGCTCAATTAATTTATTCCCTGGCCCCTTCAAGGTAGAGGAGAGCCTGTATTGCTGACATGAAACCATGGCATGAAAGTTAAAGGGTGTTTGCTGTTCTACATAAAGTCTGAGGCACCAAAACCCCTGTCCTCTCCTTTTCTGTAATGCTGTTAATCCATGAATTTAAGGCAAATCTTCTCATTTCAACCCTGTTGCAGATTCACTCACTATGTCAGATGTATCTTTTTGTTTGCTCACCCAGTGGATTTGAACTGATCCTTCTTTGAACTTCCCAGATGTGATCCAGCTGTGAGTCAGAAACCTGCAGCAGTCCAGGGTACTGCTGAGCTGGTTAAGTCTGGTGGAGAGCAATCCAAGTAGGAAAGCTCTGGGCCAGAACTGACCTGCAGAGGTGCCTAACACAGCTGACAACTAGATGAGCACCTGCACAGGTAAAAACCAATGACCACAATGTATAAAAACAACTTTTTCCATACTAGCTGTCCCTCTTTCACAAACAATAAACTCTCTATAGTGGCAGTAAAATTATCTGAGCTCTGTGTAAATTATGGTACACTTGAAATTCAATCTCTTACAAAAGAGCTCTACCTTGAGCTGAAGAAAAGAAAAAAGAAACGTGAATACTCAGGGTAAATTCTGTAGAATATGAGGTAACACCTGTAGCATCTCACCCTTGCTCTGGGAACAGAAGTTCCTGGAAAGAAAACCTGGATTCGTAAGCACTTTATTTCAGAAAGTATTTTCTAAAGTAATTATTTGAGAAAGCAAAGGACCCAGCTTTCACCTGAGAGTAGGTTTTCCTGTGCCAATATGCACAGGCCTCAACCTGAGCAAGAGGGAACAAATCTATAGGGAAGAAGAAACCCAAACCAGTAACTAACCTAACATCAAGTACATTTTGTCTTTGTACAGGGACAGAAGCACTTGATTCAGTGGGAGTGCAGCACCTGCCCCCATCTAACTCCTATATTTAGTTCTCCTGTAGGTTGCTTTAGAATGCTTCCTCTGTAATACCAAATGCATATAAAGATGGAAACTTTGACCAAATGCTCAAAGGTAACATTGCTAGAGCTGTGAGGTATTTTTCCAAGGGACAACAGAGCGTGAGAAGTCTGTGAATAACCTTTCTAGACACATCTAGTAACAGAAACTTTCCAACCACATTTCTATCAAGTGCAGCCTAGATTTAATTTTGCAAAGTAAATGCCATTTTGCTTGTAGAATAACATTCCATTTATGATCTTGATAATTTTTCATTTTTGGTTAAAGTTTCTTTTTAACAGAGAAAATCCATGCTTAACTTTGTCCTTTTGAGAGAGTTTTCAGTGGACTTTTTTGTTCTTAGTTCTCAAGGGATCACATTGCTACTGCAGATGATATAACAATTTTTTAAGAAATTAGGTTATGCTACAGAATTTGCTTTCCTTTAAAGGTTTTGTGCATCTGTTCAAGTTGAGTTGAGCAACTATTCATGCAATCGACAAACCGTAAAGCAACTAAAATAGTTCAATGAACTAAAAATCCAGGAGGATCTTGCTTCAGAAAGTCTCAGCAAACTGGAGGTTAGGTGAGCATGCTGGAGGCAGCTTCTGCTCTCCCTGCTCTCACACTGCTCTTCTTGTTCTCATGATTGGTTGTGGTCAGAAACAGAGTATCAGATTAGCCAGATTTTTGGTCCAACTCTCATACCCATTCTTATTAATTGCAAAAAAAAAAAAAACCTGCAGAAAGGGTTGAGATAAAGTTTTTAAAATATTTTTGCAACAAACTCCTTGAATTTGTTAAAACCAAGGACTGAAGTGTCTTCACACCTTCTGGATCCCAGTTCAGGAAAAAAAAAAAAAGGAAAAAAATCCTTTTATTTATATATTTTAATTTACATATTTTTATACTTTTTGAGTGCCATGTTATGAAGACTAAATAACAAAAAAGGTGTTTAAAGTAATGTGATTTCAAAAGAATCATGAAGAAATCCATACACTGTGCAATTTAATACATCTTTCTTTCATCCAATGTTTTGCATTTCTTTAGCTATTGTGGTAGAAGACACCGATACAGACATGCTTTTTTAGTGTTAACATTACAGGAAGATTTTAAATTTATCTGTACTGGATATTAGTCTTTGTGACATTACTGGCCAAGGACTCTGGGCTCATCATAAGTCTGTGAAGTTTTGTGATTAAAAAGAACATGGCCCCAAAACTCTCTGCAATATTAGAGTATTCCATACAGTTTGTAAGGAGACCTACAAAACTGGATCCAAATCAGCCAACAATGAGCCTTTTATTATTTGTGATGGGAGCTAGGTGACGAGGAAGGCTAAAACTTGATCTTAAACGTCTCCTGAAAATTTCATACTCCAAAGGTTTAGTTTCCCCTAAGACTCAGCAGTTCTTCTCTTTGAAAAGCTGCACAGAGCTCATCCTTCTTTAAATTTTGCTAGCAGATTAGAGGATAAATTGCTTACCAACCTGGATGTTTCCCTCTTGATTTCCTTCCGCAGGCAGAAGTGATTTAAGGTCCAAGCTCTTACCTTTGTGAGGAAAGTTGCAACCAGCGGAGAACAGCAACCATCCTGGGAGCATGCTCTGGTATTTCCATCTCTTCCCTCCTATTACTGTGATGCAATACTTGTACTGCAATTGTTTCTCCCAGATCAAACTCTAGCCTCAAAAATCCTTAATTATTATCAACAATTTTATTTCAAGACCCCTCTGCAGCCATTTCTGTGCATTCTCTACCACTGGCTCCTCATTAAACCCTTTTCAGTCCCTAATACTTCTCTATCTTCATGGTCCTTCCCCTAGAATTTCATGTATCTCACCACTACTGACTTCTATTTAAGCCTTTTCCCACTACATACACATACAAAAATAAAAAATATTTGCTGTCAGCATATTCTTCTTTCAACTATCCTCATTCCCTCAGTCATATTTAGAAGCGTTTAAGCCCAGTGACATCCAATTGTGAACTCAAAAGCATCTCACCCTTTACATGTCCTTCAACTCTCCTGTAGAAAATGTGATTTATTATGATTATTACATTATCAGTTAAACATAAATGAGTTTATGCCTGATGGTGGTTGACTAAGTATAAATGTAAGAATTACTGTATTACATTTGTGCATTCAAGTTGAGGATCTGTTTCTCAAAAAATACAAAGTGGAGAAGTTTGTGCACATCAATGTTTGCAGAAATACAAAGATTTTAAATATCACATTCAAGATTATCTTTTGCCTGCCAAGTGAATATGAATTCCTCTTTCTCTAGCAGTATTTTGGTGGCAGAATTTAAGAAAAATGAGCTAATTTATTTAAATAAATCTTATCACACTGAATGACTTAAAAGCGCAGCCCAGTATCCAGCTATTCTGTTCTGGGGAAGTCATTACATCATTAGCTCAGTGCTTCAACAAATCATTAATTGCCCATCTGTAGTCAGAGGGTGTTTTTTTATCTCCCGTTGCTCAGGGAAAGTAAATACTCTGCAGCAGGAATGGTCTCACCTGGGGTGTCTAGTGCCTGTGCCTCAGTGGTACCTTAACTCTTGAGAAAAAAAATTGTAAAAAACTGCAAGTTACTTCATCAGAGATCTGACATGGGCTTAAACTGCTTCAAGTCTCCTTCCACAGGCTTATCCTGTAAAGTGAGCTGTGCTGTCTTCCAGGGTCATGCAGGCAGCAGTGCCTCAGCCCAACACTTCTCTCTGCACACCCCTCTGTGGGCTGGGAGATCTGCCCCTGAGCTCATGAAGTCACAGCTAATTCTTCACTTGTCTGTATTGCACTAACTTCTTCCTGCACTGCTGGTAGGTCCTTCTGAGGGATTTGAAGATGGCAAGGTAGGGAAGGAAAAGTACCTTCCAACTCTGAAATAAAATTTTAACTTCTCCCCACTGGGGGGGAAAAAAAAAAAAAAAAAATCAACCCAGATTTTTATTCTTAGTAATTATTAGAACTGTAGGTTTAAGGTCAGAAATTCCTTCAGTTATGAAAACACTTCAACAAGCACCAAATATACCCAAAAATCCTAAGAGAAACATAGCTCCATACTGAACCTACACACAAATGCAAAACTGCACATCTGGACAGCATTTCCTCCATCTCCTTTTACCTTAGGCTTTGTCGGTGTATTTGCTCCCTGTAGATGAAAATACCACACAATTCATCTGTTTCCAATTTTTTGGAAAGATTTCCTGTTGTCCCTCACAGTTGTTTCAACCAAATACATCAACAGCTCATTGTTCTTTTACACACCATGGGTATGATTAATTGAATTGAAAGGAACAGGAGAAAAACATCACAAGAAGGTAGAAAGTCATGGTGTCCTTCCACAAGAAATTTCTGTTGCAGACAAAGCAGATAGGGTAACTGAATGAGATTTAAGCTCCTCAGCTGCAACCTTACTCTTGGCTATAAGGACAGACACTAAGTGAGAAACTCCATCATGGTGTAGTGCTGCAGAAAAGCCGTGTTTTACAAACTTTTTCAGCCCACCTAAAAAAGTGTTGAGCACCATTGAGACCGATTTGGCACAGAGAAAACTAAATAGAACGTGCAAGAAAGTTAAGTCACAAAGTGTTCAAAACACAGCTTGTGTGGGAAAAAGTCAGTATTTTTTTAATGTAAAGCTCGTATTTCATTATCTTGTCATTTAACTAGTATGAGAATAAAAATGATGCAACTCATCACTACAGCCTGCTCCAACTATTATTCTCGGAAATAAACTAGTAACTGAGCAGCTTCTTCAGATAACAAACATTAAGTAGGAATAGAAATAGCACTGACTGTGGGATCAGCTGGCTAAGCCTAGTGCAGCAGCAATGACCTGGGACAGGGGAACAGCCAATGCTCTGAACACAACTAACATTCTAAGCCTCGCAAAAGGTACTGCTTACTAAAATAAACTAATGAAACAGGGAACTTTACACTGGAAGGCAAGTTCAGACTGTAAACTAATGTAAGACCAAGAGCAGAATCATAATGTGCAGCAAAAAGCAGAAATGAGATAAATGGAGGGAGGGGAACAAAACAAAAACTTGCTGCATGCAGACCAAGTTAGGAGTTCAACTGGAACATACTGAATTTTAATTCTTTGTTCAAAAGGTTCTTCCAGCATCTGAAAAGCTACACTGAAACGAGAATGAAGACCCAACTTCACAACGTTCTCTTGGCTGTTTAATATCCTTTATCTCATACAGCTGTTGAGTTCTGTTCAGTATTCCAGCATTTCATCTACTTCCCAAGACAAGCATTCCTGTCTCCATTTTTGACTTTCAGTTTTCAAAACAACCATCAATACTAACAACCCAAAGAGAAGATAATGATAGTTATTTATTAACATTTAAAATAAGCATAGATTTCAGTAACTAAAAAAATTTATCTGAATAGTTCTGCATGTGGTATTTTTGAAATTAAAGAAGATCAATACAACTGAAAGACCAAGTATTATCATCAAATATGAAGTTGAATGGAATACAGATCAAGTTAATAGCAATTACATTACATTAACTTGAAGAAATTAAATACAGTTTTACACATTTTCGGATAAAGCACCACACTCACAAGACCCAGTGAAGCATCTCATGAGAATTGAGCTGCATATCAGGTTAAGCAGCTGAAAACAAACAGGCAGCCAATTTAAGTTAAAAAAAAAAAATTATTCTAAGAATTTAGTAGCCACATTTTCCAGGTAACTATCAGAAGAGGGATTGCTTTAACATCCAATGTATTCCAGTCACACATCACAAACATCTGAATTTTAACCAATTTAACAATTCTTTATTTCTGGAAGAAGAGATCCCAGTCCTCTCACTACCTATTTCACAAAGCTGCTAATCCGAACTGATGCAAATACCAGTAGGACTCTTGGGTAACACTGAACAGCAGCTGCATCTATTAATGCTTGCAAAATAAAATTTCAGCTTTTTTTTTTTTTCAACAGTAGATATACAATTACAGTAGGAAATGAATGATCCACAACATTTTCTCATCCCTTTGCTGAAATGTAATAGCTTAGCTCAAACTAAAGCTAAACTTCCATATAGGTTGCTCAAATGCTTAGTTTGGATATTTTTATTCCTGGACTAAGCATAAAGGGAGGATTTTTTTTTTTTAACATCTGAGGTTCTTTCAGATGTTTGCAGAACAGGAAAGAAAGGATGTGTAAATTCAAAGCTCAAGGAGAAAGTGTAATGCTTCACATAAGAGGGCACAAATCAAGATAGCTTGTGCATTTGGAAGTCCATTAGCTCAACTTAAATACAGCCATCGATCTAAAGTATCTTGTTTCATCTTACATGAACATCCACTTCATTCTCAAGATGCACGCAAACTTGCGCAGGCAGATGAAAAGTTATGGTATCCCAGACTGGATGAAATTCAAAGCAACAACAAAAAAAATTAAGTTTCTCAAGAGTTACAAACTAATTTTACAGGCAAAGGATGTTAGTTCGGTATTAAGATGACAAGTGCAAATGCACACAGGATATGCAAACAGCTTATAAACTCTCACTGTTAACACTTTGGTTTTCATCAGCACTAAAATTCAGAAGAACACTTAAAAGTGGACCCTTGTATTTTAATTACCAGGTCCTTAAATTCCAATGAAATACTGCTTCTGTTTCCACCTTCTGGATGAAAATGCTGCCGAGTTAACTTTAAAAAATGGTATATCCCACAAGGGAGACTGAACTAATCCAGCTATAAAAGCAGTATTTCTCTATTTACATTGTGGCAAACAAGGCAGACTGAGACAAGTTAAACTCACTCAGAGGACTTCCTCTCTCTAGAGAAGGAAATAAGTGAAGTCAGGAACATTTTTTGTAGATTGTGAAAGCAGCATCCCAAGCCAGGCTTCCTTTATGGCATCCAAAGGGAACAGCTGACAGACATACCTAGTGGAGTATCCACAGAAAGGGTAGGAAAGTGGAAAGGGACTGTTACGTAGATGGGAGCAAGAAATTCAGTGTCTCTTGAGTGTTTAACCAAGAACAGACTTCTGGAGGAAGATACATGAAGACCCAGCCAGCTGCACTCTGCCTGCAGTGTGGCAGAACAAGTTTATTGTGAAATACACAGGTAAACTGATTGGAGAAGGCATCCGACTGGTCATTGACTCCTATTTGTTGCATTTCCACTTGCACGAAGGACAAGGTCAGAAAAGAACAGATAACGCAAACATTAGGCATCTCCTAATATTAATTAGCAGCAACTTTTATTATTAATATTTTGCTTAGAGAACTCTGGACACAGAGTATCATTAATAAGAATGCTTCATGATTATTATGAGAAGAGAAATACTGTTGAAAGCCTGGACTAGATACAAATTTAAATTTGTGAACTGAAAGGTTCATATTCATCATATTAAAATGCACTTTATTAAAATATGTAAAGTAGAACAGACAGTATAGAACAGATGCTTTGAGGAAAGCCTGCCAGCTGTACACTAGTATTTGTATAAGAGATCAAACTAATTTACTTAGAATTCCCATATCCCATAGAGAGATTCTTTCCTCTCCCAGACTGAACTACACTGAATCTGTCAGGGGGAAAACAGAACAACTAAGGATGTGAACAGGTTCCCTCTGAGGAAACTTTCAAACATATTAAATAAGATCCAATGGTCAACTCTCATTTTAAAGAATTCTTATCTAAGTCACCACACTGTAATGGTACAAACAAAGCAAAACAAGAAACCCCACAAAACTGAAACCAACTTTTCTACACCTAGATGGAAAAGAACCGCTTTCCTAATCTCTCTTAATTTATCAGTAAATTCTATGGATCTTCACCCAACAAAAGGATAAACAAGACACTGAAAATCTTTGTGTATTTCCTTAACTAAATGTAGGAAAAATTAGTACAAATGGCTTTGGAAAGCCATTCCTAAAGGGTGGTTTGCATTTGAATGCCAAATTATTCATTCAAAAAACAGTGCTGGAGAAAATTCAAAGACTGTCTCCACTGGATTTTCACTGCACTAGAATCACATAAAAATATTTCTGGTGAAAGAGTCACCAGTAATTTTGAAAAATTAAGGTAACTGCTACTTACAGAATTCCAAACACTGTTGCTTCAGCTCAGGTTCAGCTAGGAAAAATGCACTGCTTTTGTTAGGAATTTTCTAGGATGACCCTGTTTGCACAGGAAGGTTGGACCAGATGACCCCACTGTGGTCACTTCCAATGAGACCCATTCTGTGCATACATTTCAAGTGTGCAAATTCTCCTATGAAATAGAAAGCAATTTCAAAGTAGAACTTGGACTAAACAGTGAAAAATACTTAAGATGCTTCCTCCTAAATATTACATTATTCACACTTGACATCAACATTACCTTTTGTTTGGTGCCACAGATTTGTCTGGAATAAGAATAATTCTGGCAAGGGGCTTGTGCATCTAAATTTTGCAGACAGCGAACACTGCCAGAGCCAAAAAGAAAAAAGCAGAAAAAGAATGTAGAGAAGTAAATACTTCATAAATTAAGCACAGAATAACAAACTACCTGAAGAAGTGAAATTTGTCTAGTTGATAATATTGACTTTTTCTCAATCCAAGTCCCTCAAAAGAAAGCAGTGCTCAGGTTTTCCTTAAGCCAGCAATGTGCGTGTTCAACTGACAGAAATGACTCCTGTCAAATATCAAAAAAACTATGTGAAATATGCTGATGTTACAGAGTCAAAGACACTCAAAGGTGAGCAAAACTCTTACAATCTTAATTTGTCCTACTTGTGTTGGCAGGACAAGTTTTTCCACAGCATCTTCCTATGACAATTTTTAGGTCTCCTCAAAGTAATCAAAACGAGAATATTCATCATTTCCTCCCTCCTCCTCGTATCACTAAATGTACGACAACATCATATCTCACTTGTACAGAACCAAACCCCTACACTGGAAACAGAATTGGTTTTGGTTTTTTTTCCCCTGGGGAGCCTTTCCCAGTTTTAAATATTCTGCTGCATCTCTGGCTCACCAACCCCAGGAGTGTAGTTGTAGTGCAGCTAAGCCTATTCAACAGTGGGTACCTGCTTTTGAAAGAAGAAAAAAAAAAAAAA
>VXBQ01012438.1:501137-525915 GCA_013400175.1 Phainopepla nitens
AAAAAAAAAAATCTTTCTTACCCTCCCACCATCTCCCTTCTCAACATGTGACATCACAGAGAACTGGCCAACCATTAAAGCAGCAGAAAATGGCTTGAACTGGCTCAGTTTGGACCACAGGAAAACAAAGGCTGGCACAAAGGGGGCGGCATCAGGAACACAAAAGGGGTTCCACTGATTCCTCCATTAGAAAGTTAGAAAGCAACCACTGTAACACCTTCACCATATTGAAAAATCAGACCAAAAAAAGGAATTTCTACATTTATTTGAGATAATAAGCACCATTCCTTTTCTTTCTGGAGGAAAAGAACTTGTGCATAAGGAAGCTGAACGCTAGAAGCTTCACATGTCCATTAACTAATACAGCACTCCACAGCTGATATTACAATGTTATATACTATTTTTACAGTACTTTATATGCACATAAAATTCCTTTTAATTTCAACTGCACATACTAAACTCTCAGCAGTCAGCAAATCAGTCGCAACATGACTAACACCATCAGCAATCAAACTCTTCTATCTGTAGATTTGCTAACAATCCTGGAACAGTGTAAGAACTGTCACAGCTCTCTAAATATGATCACCTCCCTCTCTCAATCCTGTCTCATCTTCCCAGCTTTCAAAGCCTGCAACAGAGTGATAAACTCACTTGATACTTAACCTGATTCAATATAAGAGCAGTGCTCATGCTATTAGAATAAAAAAGGCATGGGGTAAGGCAGGAAATACTAGCAAAGCCTGCGAAAATATGAATACTGAAGTGAAAGCAAACTAGGGTAGCACATGCAATCAGTTCCTGAATGCTTGACTCCAACATTAGCCTTCTGGAAACTTGTGGGAATTTTCATAAGATATTTTTGTAACAAAGAAGCAGAAACATGCTGATACCTTGCAGGATCACAGACGAACTACATTCTTTGGACTCACAACACTGACCTTTGCCACTTCAGCTGATCAATGACAGTCGGAATAAAACAGCTATAAAACCTGTTAGCAAGAAACAGATATGCATGGAAGCAGTAATTTTTGGTCTGAAGCCAAATTTGATAGGGATTGGGCTTGAAACCTTTGTCTCCTAGTCTCCTCTTACAATATGCACTTGGCTTATCCCTCCCTTATCCCACTTGCTATTTATGACACATCTAACATTCAAGCGGCATTGCTTCTTCACTCCAAAATACAGGAGTGGCTTCCCTTTGGAGCTTCCAGATAACTGGCAGTAAAAGCTAAGATTCATATCTGCTATTCTGTAGTCTCAAAATAATATTTAAAATAATGAGCAAGAAGTATATGCACTGAACTTCTTGTGTTTGCATGGTTGTATGAGTGCAAAGGGCTTAAGAAGAGAGAAAGCAAAAGTCAGCAAAATCATCTGTACTAAAAACAAACCTTTGCTGCTTAAGCTCCAGAACTTTGACTGCCAAAATCTGTAAATGAAGGACTTGACACACAATATAAACATCTATGTTGGACAGTAAGACACGAAACATGTTCAAATAATACGTGCTACTGCTATTTTAAGCTATAAGATATCTGACTTCTACATCGCTGTTCTAAAAAGGGAAAGCTATCCCTGGAGTTTGGTACAGGTTGTTCAGTAATTTGTACAGTCAATACTCCCGCTTAACAATTTTTCAGTATTCTCTTCCAGCAGACAGAATGTGTTGCTCTATGAACTGAAACAGAAGACATTCTTCAGAGGTTAAAAACTAGTATAGAACTGGCCCATTTAATAGGCATTCTTAAATTCTTGTTGCATGGTTCAACCAAAAATCATCTCTACGTGGTTATGAATACGTCAACTCCATGGATCACAGTATTTTTCTCAAAATATTTTCAAATGGGGGAAAAACACCTTGACGTTGGCACAATGAAACAAAAAAATCTGAGAAACAGAGTATATGCTTGCTAAACAAGAATTATGTTTATTTAGCTAGTGAATCACCTAGAGGAGTAAATTTTCACTTCCATGATAGCAATCTGTCAGGCTTGCAAACACCCAGAAATAGGAATTAAAGATTATTTTAAATGTAGTTATAAAGGTCATAAAAAGTCTGATTTAGACTGAGGTACATTTACTCAAAACTGAGATTCATTGAGTGGTAGCAAACAAACAGTTCCTCAGACAAATGCACTTTTTTCAGTATACATGTTACAGAAAAAAAATAAAGAAATGTGCATTAACTGGTGGTGTCCACCAAGCTGCATATTAATATTCTCTTACACCAAACAGTTTGAAACAAGGGAAATGTCATTCTATTATAATTTCATGTTACGATTCATTTGGCTAAACTGCAGCTTAAAGTTGCTTTGCCATATTAAAAGATTACTACAATAATTTTCACATGAACATTTAGACTTGAGTTTTACTCCAGGACTAAATATGGCATGATTTGCTTTTAATCTGTTGAATAGCTAAAAACTGACAATTAAAAAAACTACAACAAAGAAAAAATTAAGTTGAAGCAATGTGAATCTCACATCATTGAACCACTTCTAATGGTTAAATGTTAGTATTTAACAAATTCAAAGAGTTAATGAATCCTTGCATTCGTTCGGTCTCCTGTGCCTTAGCTAGGATGCATAAATACAAAAGACAGCAGATACTGGTAAAAGCTTCAGGACAGAAAGTGCTTGACGAAGGTACAGTTCTCAAGTGTGTTTGGTGAGAGAGTATAAGGGCAGATGCACTGATGAGAACCATTACAAGAAGAGTCAATTTCGTGTTAAAGTGTTCAAAGATGTCACCTTAAGCAGAAAAAAGCTTTAATAACGTCTTCTTAGACATATTAGGCATTTCCAGAGTCTACATCATTAGTGTTGTATTCTAGCAGGACATCTCCATATAGTTATTGTTTGTTTCTATTTCTCTCCTGAAAAAAACAAAAACAAAAAAGGAAAATCATGTTAATACACACAGATCAACATTATTTGCTTTTCTTTCATTACAGCATTTTCATTGCTTGCAATTTAGCTAAATCAGGCAACATGCTCTCAAGGAAAAAGCTTCAATTATTTCCAGGAATATGAAATGATACAATTTAAGTCAACTTCTTAAAGAGAAACACAGAAGTATATGTCAAACTAAAAGGCAAACATCTTCCAAAAAATTGCTATCAAAAAAAGGACTTATAATGTCAGTTTTAATTCACCTACAGTAAAATATATTGCACAAAGAGAACTGAGCAAGGAAACCAAGGGACCAACAAACAAGGAAGGTTGTACCCTAAATCCTCTCCTTAGCTTGTCAAAAAATCCTCTACTCTCCATTCATTATATTCCTGAAAAAATATGGTATTCCCAGGTATCTCCCTCAAAGTCCCATATAATAAAATGCTCCAAAGTGATTAAGATCAAAAGGTAAAGTAAACAGTTGGCCCAACATCTCATTATCCATTGTTCAAGTGGCAAGAAAAAAAAAATTTTTCTTAAGAAGGTCATCCATACCTTTTTTGGAAATCACTTTCAATAACAAAATGAAGAGGCAGTGAAGTAGGAATGGCTACAAAGAAACCTCACTTCAATGTGAGCCTGAGCCACAGTGAGGACCATATTAACTAGACAGCCCTCACAGCACTGTGAGATGCCACATTTGGCATTTAGGGCTAAAACACTAATGCCACTGTAACTATCAGGGACTAACAAATCCATATTCTGTAGTACATTTAATAGAATAAATGACACCTTCAGTGCTTTATCATCATGCTCCATTTTCTCTACTTTGTTCTAGACAAACATGCACTTAAGGCATTAGGACCCCCTCTAGGAAAAAAAAAAAAAACAACTGATCAACAAACTATATATAGTTGCCTTCATAATACATCACCTAGCCTGTAAAAAGACACTGGCCAGGGTAAAAACTAAGACCTTCTCTTTCAATAGCATTTGCCATAATAATTTTCTTTATATGTACAACTGAGCATATTAAAGAACTACACAAATACTTGCATGGAAGAGAGGTCCATTAAAAGAGAAAAAAAAGTATAAAATACCTCTCCGTATTTTTATTGTTATTGCATATTATAAATGGAACAATAACACAGCAGGGAAAACAAAATAACCCAGGAGGCATTTGAACAATGACTTCAAAACCACTTTCTCCAACACCACATTGAAACTTTATTATGCCAGAAACTATTTAACAAAATTGCAAATGAGCATGTGACCCCAACACAGATTCCCTCAAAAAGACAGTTTATTGAAAGAAGGTGGTATGTGACATTTATACTGGTTATTACTGGTGATCCTTTCCAAGACAGATCTCCAAGCTGCTTCAAGACAAAAACCAAAACAATAAAGCCCAGTCTTGGTCACAATGAGCAGCTCATGGTCCCAGCAGCTGTGTGGCTGAGACTGGACATTTGCTAGAGCAGAATTTCAGTATACTTCAAGTGAAAGCGACACTTGCACTATTCTGCTAAAAATTATTTTTCCTAGTTCAAAAATACATAACTAATAATCTCACAGTTTAAGATTGACAGTATCAGTCATTAATACAAGCTGATATCTTAACAATGCACTCTTGGCTGAAAACAGATGATGACTGGTCTCATGCCTCACTATGCAAGTAAGGCATGCAAAAATAGCCTGCTCAGGCACATCTCAGATTATTCCTCTACTATTAGCAGGCTTCAACTGCAAAAACTACACAAAGTGTTGAAAAACACTCCTATGATAGCAAGTAGGAGCCTATGAAACTGCAATGTTAATATATGTAACAATTTTAAATACCACCTGTAAACAATTAAATCATCAGTTCCTCTTCATTTGCAAGTATTACACACATAAGCACTGACTCAGGCTGTCTAGAAAGACTCTGCACTTCAAATTGCTGTACTATAAACTGACCAACACTATGCTTTGTGAAGCCCTCAATTCTAAATGTATTTAAGTATTTGTATAAAAATTCAAAGTAGAAAAGGAATGATACCCTGACTACCTTCTTCCACTTAATGAAATAAAGGAGGTGTTGGAAGTTTTACATCTGCTTTGAATTCTACAGAGAATAAAAGGCTTCAAAACATCAGCACATCTTTCCTATGATCTCAAAATTACCTATTACTACATTTATATTTAAATACTTCATGCAGACATACAAGTATGACATTTTTCAAAGCAAGTGAACAGTACATTCTTCAAATACTGGTATTGGTGACATTTGGCACTCTTTGCTGCGAAACAGAGAGAAAGATCTGATTTACTCAAAACACACACAGTGGTATTCCACTCAAAAACAAAACCCTCCCAAACTCCAAGTCAGATTACACTCCTGGACCACTATCTTTTTTTTCCCATCTTAAAAAGTAATTTTCCTGGGTTTTTTGGTGTTTTGGTTTTTGATGGGTTTTTTATTTGGTTGCTTGGGGTTTTTTGTGGTTATAGGCAAACTAACAGAAGACTTTACCGCCAGAAGGTTTCCAGCACCAAAGTTTCCAGCATAACCACTTCCCTATTACTCAATTAATTTAATTTCTTATATTCAGATAAGCAAAACTTTTGTCACATCTCTTGCAATGCTCCTGGATGAAAATTTTCTCCTGCATATTTAAGTTCCCTGTCAAAGGTCAACTTCACTTCAGAACTCACCATGGTCAGGTTACCCAGCTTTAGGGAGAGTTTATGAACAGGACATGGAAATTAAGTACCATTCAAATCAGGACAATGTGGGAACATATTGGTTGGTTAAAGGTACTGTCAGCTGCAGACCAGATGCTGAGCAGATTTCCCACATGCAAATAACTTTCTGCACACACCAAGTAAAGGTGAATCTAAAAACTGCTTAGGCCTTAGAAATGTGCATCAATCTAGTACAAACAAAACTATGAAATCAGCTTAGTCTGAACTGTGAAGCTGACTTACTTCCAAATTTTAGTTGTCTAAATTCAGAGCATTAATTGAATGGTCCCATGCTGAGAAGTAGCTGCAATGTAATTTATCCCCAGATATAATAAAATCCCAGTGCTAACAAAATTTCAAAACTCAAAGCAACAAAAAAATTTACATGAGCTGATTTGAAAGAAACTACCGAGATGCACACAACTCTGACTTTGGTATTTCTTTGCCACAAAAAAGGTAAATGAAAAAGCTAGTTTAAAGTAATCTACATGTAAATGCAAATGTAGCCTAACAAGAACAGGAAGCTACTACGGTCTTTGGCTGTACTTTTTTTTCTAAGGTTCCACAAACTGAAGCTCAAAATCATGAAAGGCAGATCTGAAAGAATTACTTTGGCTGATTTTTACAGCAGTTGCAAGTGCAAGCATTTCAAGGTGTCCATTTCGAAGCTACCCAGGGTTGCAAACTTACACAGGCCAATTGCAGAGTTCCTACACACCCTCCAGCATTATCAGCTACACTTGCAAAAAAAAAGAACAAAACCAGAATTTTGCCAAACTTCTTCCTCTTACTGCAATGTTTAAAGCGTTCATGCCTGGAGCTGTCTACTCTGCCCTTCTCCCAAGAAGGGGCATTCTCACAACAGCATCAGAAGCTGCCTTACTGCAAACTGTGATTTAATCTTCAGCTTAGAAGCCCTGCTCATCTGCAATGTAAGCTAACATGTCAGACTGCATTCTGTGAAGTGAGGCACGGGCTCTCATCTGCTCTGCCAACTGTGCTGCGTGGGCAGAAACACCTGGCAGAGGCAGAGCAGGCAGCTGGAGAGGTGGTGAAAAGAAGCCACAGCAAAGTTCATGAAATCTCATTTACTAATGGCATCAGCCATAACCTGCAATTTATTTTGCTCCAGTGTATCATTAAAGCTAGGACAGCATAAGCATTGACCTTAGTGCTTGAGAACCACAAGGAGAAACAGATTACTAGAAAAGTGAAAAACACCAGAAATTGTTCACTCAATTTATATCACTGGCTTTTAACGTAAACTAGATTAATGAAACTTTAAAGTTGTATAAAATATTGGTCCTTTTCAACTTCTCACTCTTGAACTCCCAATTAAAGAAGGCACACCTCCTCAACACAGAAACTACCTCAGAAACAGATATATATTTAAATACATTTCTCTGAGAAGCTGTTCTTGGAATTCTGGGAAGAAGGGAGGGAAGAAATAGATGAGAAGGGTCTCCAGAAGTCTTAAATGAACCTAGACATTTTTCCTATGCAGATGCCATTCCCTCCCTAAACACTAATTTTCTTCTATTCCTTGACCCAACATGAAAACCACAAGGCACAAATTAAAAATCAAAGTTAACATACAGAGTCAAATAAGGCTTTATAACTTCAGAGTAGCTCCTTCTCCCAGCAAGCTTTACAAATTAATACTTTTCTGAGACCCCGCTGCTGCAGATCAGTTGAACTACAGACAGTATATAAGGTTCTCAAGCACATAATATTAAGAAACTCTGCAAAAGCCAGAAGACCTAGACTTCTAATTTATTTATTCTTCCTACTAGTTTTGATGGCATTTTACTTAGTCACTGAAACATACTTGTAAATGTATTTTCCTATTATATGAAAAAATGTGAAAAAATTACTGTAAAAAGGTAAATAAATTTAAACTTGATCAAACTCACGCACTGTTAGCAGAACATGAACCAACCATATTTTACTATGGTAATGATAAAGGCAATAAGAAGTTAATCCCCATCTGAAATTCCACATGGTACGACCATTCAGAAGGCAGAGGTGGAGAAAGAAACCCAACTACTAAAAGATATCAGGTGATAACATACAACAAGGAAAGGCTCTGCAGAAACCAAGTCTGAACTCCAAGAGCCAGAAAAGCCCTTCCAGTCTTGTCTTCCCAGGTGGATACATACTTTCAGTGACAGATCAGTCAATTCTAACTACAAGTAGCAAGTGCTTTGCTTGAGCGCTGTACATCATTATACACTGAAATATCAGACTTTAATCATCTACAAGACAGCCAGTTCAGCAAGATGATTAAAAACAAAAAAAGAAAAAAAAAACAACAAAAAAAAACCCCAAGCCTTCAGATCCTCACTATTATTCGTTAACGTGCTGAGAGTATAACATTGGCTTTTGAAGACTGACAAGAGATAGCTTCTTACCAAATCTATAGGAATTGCATTTAGTGATGACCTCTGTCCCAGCAAAAGAAGCAGAAAGATGACTCTGACACCTGGGTTAGCTTTTCTCAGATGCCCACGGGCAACAAGAACACATTACTTAATTGCTCTGCTAAGGAATTTATGGTAGCCTTGGAAGGGAAATAACATTCACTGCAGGGCTTACAAAATACACTGAGGAAGAATTTCTCAGGCAGTTTTTCTTTAAGCCTCACCACTCGTACTCTTTGAATAGGTGTAACTCAAACTCCAATCTACCGTGAGGAAAAATGAATTTAAACTTTATCCTGGTTTCCTATTTATATGAAAATGCAGTGAACACGGAAGTTTACATTTACTTTTTACAAGTGACTATAATCCCGAGGGTACAGAACAAAACAGTAATAACTCATCAGTATTAACTACACTACCAAACCTCTGAAAAATTCACAAAGAACTGGGCTTAATAAACCTATCATCTAGTAAGTTTTGTAATGTTTTGTTACAGGCAGATGAATATGAAGCTTTAAGCAAATCGGTTTTGAAAAAAAACAAACAATCCTGGTTCCACTGAATCTACAAGAACAGCTTTAATACACATGCAAGATCTGTCTGGTTTAAAGTCACGTTTCTTTCAGCAAACCACTTCCAGCAATCTCCAATGATTTTCTGCTAGCTAGCCCATCTGCAGTATGAATCAATGAAGCAAGGCTGTGAAGAGTCACATAGGCTGGGAATTTCTTGCAATATGCAGGCATATTTCTTCCCTGCAGGAAAAGCATCACTGTTCTAGACAATTTGCTCTTAATAGAGCACTGAAATCTGAGGAGATGTAGTAGGAAGCAGAAAGCTGCCTCATGAATTTTTCCAGCTGTGTATACTTAAGATTCTGCTCCTGCTCTGGAACAAGAGATTAAGAATTTCTCCTTTGCTTTAAAAATCACAACTTTAAAAGACATAGCATTTAGAAAAGGTACATTTGTCACAGATCCAGCACAATTCAAGTCTGAAGTCTTGTCTTAGGTAGCTGCCTTGATATTTAAGAACATTAAGTATCAGATTCCAAAAAGTGACTGGTCTCTTAGGCTTTGAAGTAAACAATTCGGTTGATATTCCTAGCTTTTCCAATAGGGGTCCCTATTTTACAGGAGAAATTGGTCTTTCCACTCCCAGATTAAGAGAAGTTGAATCCAATCCATAAGAAGGGCTTTCTAGGCTTGATTTTTAGGTAGGAATTTCAAACAAACACATGACAAGATCCGTACAAGTGCTGCTATGAAGTGAGATTGCCTGTGAGTTTAATTACTTTCCACCTCTTTTATTCAACAGTCCAATATTGCACTTTCCCTCTTCCATCATCTCTAGAGAAATGCAGGCAACATCACTGCTCAAACTCTTAATGGTCACTCTAAAAGACCACAATATAACACCATCCTCCAATGAATTCTAAACTATACCTTGGAACAGAAACAACTGACTCTACCAAATGCACAGAAAACGGGCACATTTGGAATCCCTGTAACATAAGAACATGAAGGTCATTTTCAAGTTTTTCCAGAAGACTAAAGATGCAAAAGCAAATGAAGACACGGCAAATAAGCACACCATCATGGAGCAGAAATTCTGGAGCAGTATGTTCAAAATTATTCTAGCTCCAAATAATCTTCTCCCATGACCAGGGGTACATATTCATCTCATGATTATCAACCGAGGAAAAAAGTGTTTCCTGTTTCTACTTTCTCACTTCCAATTATGAAGATGACACTCTTGATAAACATGAACTTCAAGGAAATTGCAAAATAGTGTCCCTTGAAACTTCATCAAAAGCATACAGGAAATGAACATCCTTCTCAGAAAATATTAATTACATAACCCTCTTTGAGATAGTTTCATGTTTATTACATAAACCTCTTTTAGATGGAAATACACAAACTTTTAGAAGTTGTTTAGTACAGATATCATTTAACTGCATAAAAATTTTTGTCAATCACCTGTTTTCCTTAACTGAAAATCTGTCAATGGATCTATATCTGATTTTGACATTATAATATAGTAATTGATGGCTGGGGGTTAAAAGGAGGAAGAAGCAGCTACAGTTCACTCTTAATGGATGTTTTCTCCCTTCAAGATATTTTTAAGAAATATCAAATCAAGCACAATGTCAGCAATGTCCTAGAAAGGGAAGCAGTTACACTGCTTAACACTGCAGCCTGATAATGACCTAATTATCAGACAAACAAAAGTTACACTGGTATCAGAATGAAGGGGAGAAAAAAATACTCCTTTTGAGAATCAAGCAGTTCTAGCTATGTCAGCATTCCTATTACAAGATATGTAATACAACAAAAGATTGCTAAAATTTTAAATGCTTATTTATCTGCCATTTAAAGGCTTCCTGAAAAATAAAAAATAAAAAAATACAAATGCAAAATTAATACAAATTAAATAAACACAAATGTACACTAAAATATTCTATCTTACCTCATGAATAAAAATCAATTACTTTTCTGGACTATCACACTAAGAAAACCATCTAAAGCACTCTACAACTACATGAAACCATGACCTTTTTCCTCACTCTATGCTACAAAAGTAGAATTCTCCATCAAAAAGCACCAAGAGAAGTCCTAGGATAACAGGTAATAGGCCACCATCTGAGGGCAAGGAAGTTGTGATCTGACAACAACGGCATTTTTAATCACAGCCACATTTTATTTTCACCCATATACTTACTGAAGACCAGATGCAAAGTAACTACTACAGATGTTTTCCTTTATTTTCAATACCTTTTATTTTCTAAAATGTAATTATATCATCTTAAAAGGTATATCTTTAGATTTCTGTTTCATTCATTTGAAAGACAATAAAACATCTTTTTAAATAATATGCATACAAATCAGCACATTTACACCACAAAGCAGCAGTTAACTAAGGACAAATGGAATTCCAGATTATTTCAATGGATGTCTGACAGAACTCATGAAAAGCATCATTCATTTCTCTGATCCTTTGGTAAAAGATCACAGCACTTGTATGTTTAAAATAGGAGTCTGGAACCTGAGCTGTAAGAGAAAGGGAACGATTTCTGCAAAAGCTCCGCTGTAGACACCTTACTCACACCAGGGTTACTTACATCAAACAGTGGTAGACACTACAGTTCTAATATTTATGCTTAAAGATACTATTCTTTGTCATTTTCAAGTAACCTTTATCAAATGGCAAAGTTACTGAAGTTTCCTGTGTATCAGAGACTATTCCTTGCACTTTCAGAAGTATACTGCCATATTTTAATAAAACATACTGCTAGGCCATATTGGAAATGAATTATTGATCCCCCTGAGTTGTTAAGATTAAACTTTTACAACCAATTATTTTAAGATAAATTAGCTGTAATGATGAACAGTTGTAAAGTAAATTAAATCCCTAAATCATTTGCTGTTTACGATATTTAGATTGCTGGATGTATGAAAGTTTGTAGCCACCCATGCAATAACAAAACATTTACTGAATTGCAAGGAGCATGGAAGGGACTAGGGCTGCCTCATGCATTTAATATTTTATTAACAGTTATAAGCATTGTTTTCATTACCAAAACACTGGAAACAAAGCGATTGCCACAGCTGCCAAAGAAAATGAACACGAACTTAATTCACACAGTTCTTCTGGCAGTAGGAAGTGCACATATTTAAATACAGTTCCATGAAGGCTTAGCTGGTACTAGGTAATGAAGAGTTATTCAATTAACCATAAACCAGAGCTTACAATACTAACTGGTGCATTTACAGACTTGAATCATAAGAGTTAACAACTGTATGTTTACAATTTAAGGACAGATTACTTGTACACTGTGTGATAAAAGAAAAAAGATTTAAAAAACAACATCCATTCATAGGAGAAGGCTAAAGATAAACTCTCAGTAGATGTCATTAGTTTAATTTCAACTTCTTATATTTTAAGTCTATATTAATTTGCTTAAGGCACACCTCAAATCCATCTACAAAGAGAAAACTAATTTTTCATAACTGGTTATAAAACCATTTTGTACGATGCTGCAAGTGAGCCAGTGGCCACTACTGCAAGTATCTTGACAAGTATGTTTTCTCAATAGTGTTGGGAAAGGGAACTATTTACAAAGAAACAACGAGGTCAGTACTTGAGTAATACAGAAACTGCATGTTTCTCTGAAGACATTACTCAAATAGCAATGTTACTTTATTACTCAAATACCTATCATCACAGTTATCTAGTTGAAGACCTACTAAATGCTGAACTCAGTACTTTGAATTTTAACTTCAGCACACTTAGAAAACACTTCCACTAATCTACATTCCTTCTCTTCATTACATTTTGTGGCTTTTACCTACTTACTGAGGGAACAAAACCACAACTAAAACAATCCTCCTAAGTTGCTAGGGCATGTCTGAATTACGACTTGTTTGTGAAGTTTTTTTTCAAAAAAGGAGATATTTTTAAGCAAACCAGTTACTTGTGAAATATATCAAAATTTTGAAAATTTAGAAAATACTGAGGCGTGAAGGCTACAAAGATACATTATAATCTGAGTCCTCCTGAAACATTACAAAATCACAAGGAATCACAGAATCAGAATGTCTAGATAGCGCCCATGAGGATCACCAAAGTCCAACTCCTAGTTCTGTGGAGGACAGCCCAAGAGTTGCACCATCTACCTGAGAGTATTCACCAAGCACTTCTTGAACTCTGTCTGGCTTGGAGCTGTGACCACTTCCTTGGAGAGTCAGTTCCAGTGCCCAACCACCCTCTTTTCCTCTATCTGATCTACATCTTCCCTGATACAGCTTCAGGCCATTCCCTTGAAACCTGTCACTGATCACAAGAGTGAAGAAATCAATGCCTGTCTCTCCACTTTCCCTCACGAGACCACAATGAGGTCTCCCCCTCAATCTCCTCCAGGCTGAACAAACCAAGTGTCCACAGGTTCTTCTCACCCAGCTTCCCCTCCAGACGCTCCACCATTTTCGTGGCCCTCTAACAGCTTTATGTCTTTCTTATATTGTGGCACTGAAAACTGCACACAATAGTCAAGGTGAGACTTCACTAGCACAGGGTAGAGTGGGACAATCTCCTCCCTTGACTAGCTGGTGATTCAGAACTTGATTAAGTTGTACCAAAGCCTGAAAAAGTCAAAGTTTGCCCCTGACACTGAATATTAGTTAAGAAAGCAGTCCATCACCCCATCATCGAGATACCATGAAAGTAACCATACTCATTTAGGAAATAATCCATTTTCTTTTTTGGAAAAAAATCCAAAAGGCACTACATACCCAACTGGGGTACTCATCTAGCCTCCCAACAACAGCAAACTTTCAACAGAACAATTTATTGCAGAGTCATGCAACAGAACTACAAAATTGATTTGGGGTATGCCTGACACTGCTCTACAGGAGATGCAACACGCATGTTGAAGGATTAGGAACGTACACAGAGGTGAAACCATCACAGCACCAGAAACCTTAGAGAAGTATTAGCATCTCACCTACTTTGCAGGTTCTTATGTGTCGGCTTCAAGTGAACAAATTCTGATCTTCACACATCTCAAAGCCCCTAGTTAGCACAAATCCTAAACTTTTGGGGGTTTTTATTCAGTGGGCGATGTGACACGATGAACAGAGATCATTAGCAACAAACCATTGGCAACTCCCATTTCTGAATACTTGCATATCATCTAACTGGTAAAAATAGCTCCTGAAATGTTTCTAACCATGAGACAGTTACAGTTACTGGTAAATCTGGAAAGAAAGTAAATACTGTGTGTAGGAAAAGTAAATACTGTGGCCACAAGTTTTATGATTAGGGAGGATACACAAGACAAAAGTAGACAAGTACAATAAAACTGCTCGAATTAAAAGCTTTTCCCCTGTCTAGTTTCCTGAAATGCCTCCAAAACAGAGTTATCACATTTACTCTTCCTTGCAGAAGTGAACTAGAAATTACTTTTTTTAGGAAATGCACTATCAGAAAGGTCAAAAAAATATTTCGACACTGTACAAGTCATCACTGTATCACTTCTGTGTTTCACAGTTCCACAAAAGATAAACTGAATCAAGGAGAAAGCCTCCTTTTCATGCTAATCATGCTGATAACATTTCATTAAAGCAAAATTTGAATTGAAATGTTATGTTAAATAAAAGTACACTTCTTCTCTAATTTCTGGTCTGTTTTGTGACATCCAGAAACTAAAAATCTAAGCAAGAAGACTTCAGTTATGAATAATGGACTCACTTCAGTTTTCATTTGCATTGAAGAAGTAGAACATGTCATATGTCTGCTTATTCAGGCCTACCTTAGTATGTGATTAAACAGATGACTGAACTAACAAACAAGTTACAGGAACTTACATATTTTCATTAAGAGCCAGCTATACCAAGTAGATACTTTTGAGTAGAAAGTACCACTTTCTGATTTAACACTTGCAGACAGAAATTCCAGATGAATGAAAAACAAGGTTTCCAAAACCAGAAAAGAAAAAGGAGAGCTACTGTAACGACACTAATTTCTTACCCTACGCATGGCTTCCTCCTCCTCTTGACGCTTCTCATAATGTGCAAAGTCATCAAAGATTGAGGTGGTATGCTTGAAAGTAGCAATTATTTTAAGCACTTGCTTGGCTTTTTCTAGGGGTACCTCTTGAGTGTCCCTCGAATTGGTAACCGGTTTGTTGTCATTGTTTTCCAAGCGAATATGTCGCAGTTGGTTATTGGGAACGTCTTTGACAAAGATCCATTTGACATCAAACTTCCCCTTCCACTTATCCTGAGACCAGACACCAGCATACGCATTGTAGTCCACAACAGACTTCATCTCAGCCACTCCACAGAAGTGTCCACTGCCATTCACACTGAAGAGTAAATAGAGTGGGCCTTTTCCATTCAGGGACCGGTAAGCAGCATCCAAGCGCTTATTCCCATGCTCAGTACTACACCAGATAGAGTACTTAATGGAGCGATGAATATCGTCCTCTGAATAACTTTTGATTATAAACACACGTCCATTCTTCAGATTCCAATCGAAGTCTTTGGGATTGTAGTTGTTTATGGCCTTTAGTTTCTCCAGCACTGGGTGCACTTCCACACCAGAAGGTGAGGAGCTGACGGATACAACACCTAAACCAAAGTTCTCGCTGCCAGCTCCGTTGTTCTGGCTGAAGCCCACACCCCTGTTACGAGGAGCTACCCAGCGGTTTTGCAGCTGCTGCTGCTGCAACTGGTGAGGCTGGGCCTGCTGCTGAGGTCCTTGTTGCTGCTGTGGTTGCTGTGGCTGAGGCTGCTGTTGAGGCAGTTGGCTTTGCACCAGTGGTGGTGGTTGAATTAATGGCTGAGGCTGCTGGATTATAGTCTGAGGAGGCAGTACTGGTTGAGCTGGGGGTGCTTTTACCACTGACCCTTTGTCATCCCAAGTTCCAATATTCATGTTGTGTTTTATAGGTGGCGGCGGTACAGCGGGGCCCCCAATGCCCACGTTACCTTTAGGCTTGAGTTTCGGCTGAGGTTTAGCAGGTTTCCTTGCAATTGCAGCCCACGAGGTTGGTTTAGGCGCTGAACTGCTAACTGGGGGCACGCTGTTAGCTGCAATGCTTGTCATACCTGTACTGCTCAGAGCTGAACCTACAGTTTTTGTTACAGCAGCCGTCATATCTCCACCAATTTTCAGTCCAGTCATGCCTTGCTCAATGCTGCTAATCCCAGGCACCTTGCTCAGAGTATCACTGCCAAATCCAGCCTGTCCATCTGCTATGGCTCTCCCAAGAGAACTAGGTGGATAGCCATAGCTGCTGCTGTAAGCAGAGCTTTGCGTTGATTGTCCCTGAGATCCACTTGTCCCCCATGTAGAGAAGTCTGCATTCCCAGGAAAAAAATTAAATCCGTGCTGCCCAAGAAACGGAGGGGTATTTCCTAAAGCCCCGGGTTGACTAAATACACCATCAGGTATGTAATGGTGTTCACCATTGCTCATCTGTCCATAAGTTGTCAAATATGGCATTGGAGGGTCACCTGCAGTTGACCATGCTGCTTCACCTAAAGAGTATGGAAATCCAATGGATGGAGCATAATAGCTAGGCATATATGGGTCTGACATTGGTGGATAGCTGTTACTCTGCAAGAAAATAAAATTTAAAAAAAATCAGCAATGCTGACAATTATACTCAGGGAAAAAAAAACCTGTAATACAATCCAAACATTTTTAAGGGTTACATGAATGTATTTATAACTTCCATCATTCTTCACAACATAAAACATGAGTGAGGTACCTGTCAGATATGGCCATTTCTTCAAGAGACCTCCTCAAAGCACTAAGGGGCCTCCTTTTTTTCTGGAACATTATCATCATTTTTAGCTACTAAGCTAGGTTTAAGATGCCTCCATGTCAACAGCATCAAGAAAACAACAAGCTACTCTTAAAACAAGTCATAACTGTACCTTCATAACTAAAGAAAAATAGCTGCAACTATGATTTAAAGTTGTGGTACTCTTAGATTTTGTCATATTTCTCACTTCTAATTGGAGACTCCAACAGAATGTTACAGTGAAATGAATGAAACTATGCCTGTTTGTTTCAAGAGTAGCAACAAAAAAAAGGTAACATATTCATGCTACGGAGAATGGGCATTAAATCAGTACTACACCAGATAGACTCCCGGAGAATCACACAATTTACTTCCTGAGACATTTGAAGGACTACTCCCATATGATTTCTGGTGTTATTTTCTAGAAAAAATTGCACATATCATCCTCTAGCTGATGCTTCCTTAATGTTGTATTACTGGGAAAAAAAAACTTTAAGGCAAGCAAAATTCTTAGTCTTTTCACCCTCTCTCTCTCAAGATCACTCCAGTTTACAAACTTAACATAACTCATATTAGCTTTCAACTACAGAGGCAATTCACAGCTCTGGAAGTCAAGTCATTAGTTTCTTTCTTGGCAGAAGAGTTGTACCAAGCTGCAGTGACATTAAGCTTCCATTTATTATGCCATCAGCTGTGAGCTACTTCTACCACCTTGAAAGGAAATCATGTCCAAGCAGTTAATATATTCTCAGAGCCAACAAAACTGTTGTTTTGGACTGCATCCAAAATGATGATTTTGTTTTAAATGTAAGGGTTTGGGGTTTGTTTTTTAGCTCAAGTTTCTTGTAACTGCATCTTTCCGAAGCCAGAGCAGAAGCACAAGAGCAAGAGAGAACAAAGCATGCCTTTTAACTGAAGCTTTTCCAGAATTCTTAAGAATACTTCATCTACTTAAGGTATCATATGATGAGACAAAATATAAAATTATATTTCTATGTATTTTCAGACAAGTCAGTAATGGTAAAAAATATCCAAAAATTAAATGTGAACACTAAAGTTAACTTCAAGACAGTAACTAATGTTCACTTACCTGATTTGTCTGACTACTTAGATATGGCTCAAAATCATCATCATTTACTGCATCCTTTTGATGAATCGAACCGTTTTGTACTGAAACTAAAAATAAATCTGTATTAGAATACTCTCTGGAAAATCTATGCTGCACTTTCAATCTAGGTAACACTTCTTAATCAACTGTACACTGAAATAGATATTATTGTTAAGCACCACTCCAATTTAAACAAAATAGCTCATTCTACTGATCATGAGGATCAGATCTCAGGAGAGGTCTGCAAAGATGGCAGCTACAACAGACTACTCCTGACTATTCTTTCCTGAGATCCCCAGACAGATGAAGAGCTGCAGGCACACCTTATTTGCACAGGCAGTAAATCCAGCATTTCCGGAAGTACCAGACCAAGTGCAAATGTGCACACCAGCCCAATCTATAGACATATTCAACAGGTTCAGGGAAAGTGGCAACATACAGCTTCCTCCTGCCAGGGGGAAAGGCAGTCACCCACCAAGACAACCACCAAGGACACCACTACTCAGCTATTTAATCCTCTATCTCCTACATAACTGTGCTGCATTAGTGACATCTCTGAAGCTCTGAGGTGACAAAGCAAGACAGAAATAAAAGCTTAAGTCCCAAAGGGTGATTACAAGCCTTTCCCAACACATATGCCACTATATGCTGGAATCTCTTCCTACCTGCTCTTCTTGGTCTCATATTACTTTTCATTTCATCTAAGGCATTACACCTACCTGGGATTATCCAGCTGCCCAAATTACTTGAAGTGTCTCTCTACCATCCCCCAGGCTACTATTCAAACAAAGCCACACTGAACAAACTTCTGCTAAGTTCCACTGTTTCCCAAGGTGCAAAGAAGAACAGGGACTTAAAACAGCACTTTCAATTACACAACATGAAGATCTGTTCTCAGAAATAAATTACTGGTTATTCAAATGCAACTTTTTTTTTTTTTCCCAAAAAACCCAGGCCAAATAGGTTCAGTGGAGAGAAAAAAGAAAGTCTTAGGATGATCAGTAAGGTGCACAGAAACACCACAACTACAGAAGTTACAACAAAACAGCAGAATTTTTGAAACTTAAAAAAAACTGAGTTAGGAGCCAACTTTACCATTTCCCTCTTTTAGCAAAAGCTTCTGAAAAGCACATAGAACCATGTAATTAATTATTCAACTTTGCTGAAATTAGTGTTTAAGAATCAGGGTTTTTTTCTTGCTTCATTGGGGGTAGGGGGGTTGCCACCCAAAATTCACATTGTAAGCCAAGTGGTGCTTGAATTTTTTTTCACATTTGACTTCAACATCCTTAAAACAAAATTGCCTTCAGTGAATAAAACTAGCTGAAAGAAATGACAGAGTAATAGATATAATCACAAGGAATAATCAAAATCCTGGAAAATTTTATTAACTTCAGACAGCAGTTAAAAAAAGGTAAAAATTCATAATTTAACACAAGTTTTTTTCAAAGCAATTATGTGGGAAGAAAGAAACCTGTGTTTTGAATATCACCTTGAAGTTTTAAAAGAAAACCAGACACTTCAGTTATTACAAACTGGCACACTGCATTTCTATATTAGCAACAGCCAAATCGACCAGCAATGCTGAGCAAAATGCAGTTTAGAACTGGATAGGACAATATTCCTAATTAAACATCTAAATTAAACATTACATGTTGGGGGTTCTTTTCCCCCATAAATAAAGTTTCAGTTAAGGTCATGCATCATCCTGAATTTACACACAATGGTAACGTATTATGAGCTGGAATTCCTCTTTATATTTGGCCCAGTTACACACAGGATGAGCCTCAAAACATTTTGTCTATGCCATCTCCACTGCCTAGACTTAACCAAACAGTACAGACAGTACAACTCAAACACAATTCCGTTATAATGAAAAACTTGGGCAGCAGCGCACAAGTTTCTTAAAAGCATGCAACCACAAGTAAAGGAATAAACAGATGTATGTCAAGACTAGTATCTTATCAAAATTAATCTCCTCATACTGACAGTTAATCTTCATAAAACATGCATCTGCTGTGTTTACTATTCCACAGGTATCTAAAGGTCACTGAAGACAGAATTATTTTTGGTCTGACATTACAACTAACATAAAATGTTCTTGTAAATGTATTTTCTTATTCATTCTGTACTAAGATATTAAGTCAGTGACAAAATATTTCCACATTGAGGTTTTTTCTAGTGAAATATATAAATTTCTCAGTGAAAGAGCATCACTGGAAGCATCACATGTTTCTTTAGCTTTTCATTCTAACTTTACATAATGTGTTAATAGTGAAGAATATAGCCCACACAGACATTTAGCAAGAGCAAATGAATGCCTCATTCCCAAAATCTCATGTTAAGTGTTCCAACTGAACAGGGCAGTGATGAAGAACAGTAATTGAAACTAATCTACAGATACTAAAAATATCTGTATCAATACAACGCTAAAAATACCATATGTTTCTGCAAACACTGAAAACATACAGCGTAATTAGATGTTGGGGGGAAGCAACTCATCAAATAGAGGAATTTAAGGCCAATATTCTTTTAACTGCTACTATCCTTGGAATAACCACTCACAAAAAAATGATGGACAAAGGCACAAGAATAACTTTTTTGCTAGAAGTCATCACACCTTGATGTGAAGAACAAACACTAAAAGAAACATGAAATATTTCATTCTTGTTTTAAACCTAATAACTACATTTAAGCCTCCTACAAAACAAGAAGTTGTTATACATCCAAGTGTCAAAACAAGTCAACACCTTCCTAGGACAGATTTGATACAAAACAAAAAATGAGTTCCAGGAATGCCTTTTTTCTCCAAGCCCCTGGAAGTCGTAATTTGATGGATGTCAGTTCTGACGTTTTATGTCAACTATACAGTAGTTGACAACTAGAATAAGAAAACACTAATGACAGGATGATTTACTTACTCAAGTCTCCGAAATACCAACACAAATATCTGACAGAGAGAGTACTGCTCTACATATTAGAGCTTCAGTCCCACAAATTGTGGTCACAGAAAACAGCACAGGACACCAGTTTATAATCAATTTGAATGAAGCATCAAAGGCATTTTACTAGACAATAAAAACGAGCTACCTACCAATATCATTTGTAGGTCTAATATTTTTCATTTCAATATCAAGTATGCAAACACCCCTTTCACTGCTAACTGCTTCTCTCACATGCTCTACCAGACATGTGGACAGCTTCTGCCATCCTCCTTAACATTACTACTCTTATGCACAGAACCAGCCTCAGTATCACATCTTCCCTCAAAGCACCTCTAAGCTGAGGCCTATCACAACTGAAAGACTACTGTCTGCTAACATGTGGTCAGTAAGGACTGCTGACACTGGCTGAATTCAACCACTTGAAAAAGCCTCTAGCCCTAAGCCAACAACCTGTGCTACACTGAAGATGTTAGCACAATCTTCTAGGCCTTTAATCTAATGCTAAGTCAAAACTCAGTTTCACTAAACAAACATTACACCAAATAATGTAACAGAACAGAGATTAACAGTTCTGTTTCACTATAGTTTTCACTTAGGTCATACTCTCACCAAGAGAATAACATCATGAGTATTCATTATTTAAAAGAATGCACTCCATAAAAAAAAAAAAATCCAAGTGCAGAAATGCAAAAATTCTTCCTTACATAGCAAACAGAGATGTGTTTTGATTCAGACATTCCACAGCAGTGACAAATTATAGAACACAAAAATATGCTAACATAAATAAGCCAAAGTAAAGCTGACTAGTGCATTTTCACACACTGCAACATAGCACCCAAATATAATGCTTAATACTTCCTGTCCAATTCACATATATAAAGTTCAAGAACTACCTGTGTGAGTCTCTAACAGATGCATCTAATTAACCTCACTAAAACTGAGAAATGATAATTCAAAAATTGTACTTGCTACAATGAGTCTGACTTCTCATTTAAGGGCAACATGTGAGGTATAACGACAAACTACTTCAGAAACATGAAGTATTTTATAAGTACATTTTGGGGGAAAAAAAAAAAAAAAAAAAAGAGTATGAGAGAACAAGTATTCAAGAATGACCAAACTAAATGTCTGAGGAGGCAAACATGTTCATTTTTCTCTGAATGCAGAAAAATTAAAAAGAACAGGCCAAATTCAATGAGATCTGGGAACCATGTGCCATCTCACAAGCAATATATGTAACAAAAAGCAGGCAATCTGCACGTAGACAGAATAACAGAATAAGTATACTGTGGATAATGTTAAATGACAGCTCACAGAGAACAATTAGATTAGTTCAGATAATGAACTATGAGGGGCAAAGAGTACCTGAACTCAAAAAAAAAAAAAAGTTCTTATCTGCATAAGTATAATAAGGATATTAACACAGAGGTAGCTGTGGGCATGCCATTCTATAGCTCAGTTTCCTGAGCAGCTAAGAATTAAATGGGCACAAGTAGACTGTCTAGGCGGAAAGAAATTCCAAATAGAATATTAGTGAGAAAACAAATTCCAGACAAAGTACTGCAAGATGTAATCTGAAATGCTGTTTACAACTGACTTGCCAAGAATTTTAGAGAGAAGAATATTAAGCAGTTAGTAGTTCCTTCCTTCTGTGGGAAAGAAATCCCATTGAGCATGGTATTTAAAAACTAAGACCTTAACAGAAACATGTGAAAAAAGCAGAAAAGCAGAAGGCCTACAAACACTAACAAAGATCAGTTATTGGTGCTAAAATGAAGCAAGACTACAAAAATTCTGAGAATAAGGAAGGTGATGTTTTCTGCTCGCAGATATGAGTAACTAGTCACATGGTTGCTGTCTAGCAAACTAAGGAAGCTGTTCAAAAGTTTCTTCCTGATGATTCTACTCACTACACAGAAAGGCCCAAGGTGTTCTGTTAAGAAGAGAGTATACAAACCCATCACAAAAGCAGCTAAGAAGAAATAACTATTTAACTGTCTGACTTCTGACATTAATCTGCTGCAAAATAGCACATTGTAAACTGATGTACTGCTGTGCCACAGTGAAAGTGCTGGGAAGTAACATTTTGGTACACAATTTGCTGTCATCTTGCTCTGAAATAAAAGACACCCTACAGCTACAACTTCTTGCTATGACTATCAGACATTATCTTCCAAAAAAGCAGTATTACAGATTTATACAGAAATAATAATTAACTTACCTTTATTTCCCTGTCCTTTAGGTCTCTGTACATTGGAAAGTGGGGGAGGAGGGGGAGAAGCAAAACAAGTTCAGTTAGAATCCTCTAATATCAAATTCAGTGTAATTCTATTTATTTGCCAATTCTGCCCTTTTCAACTCAAATATCACTTTAAAATATTACTAAACCATGCCATTATAAAAATGTTGTGACATTACTTAAAATAACATTATAAAATACTACAAAACCAAAACCTGATTTTACTAAAAACATTGAAATCATCTAGGATTTAACAGCATGTGAAGCTTAAATTGTGCTGAAAAGCTGAACAAGGGAATTTTAATTGCCTCTGGGCCTGAAAAAACATAAGCAATAAACAAAAATAATACACAGAGTTAAAAAAATATTACTTTAAGATTACTGCCAATACCCAGGTTTCATTATGAGATGTCATCTTTTAAATTGACTGACAGGTACTTATCAGAGAATAGCATACAATGGTTTGCTTTTTAGATGTACAAAGGAGTTGTACAGAGATGTACAGAGTTATAGCATATGCTGAACTTCAAGTTGTGCATTCCTCACCTAGGTAATTACACTGAGAAAATTATACAGTCTGTACAAAGCTTTCACACAAGGAAATAATTCCTTAAGTAGGATTTTTTTTTTTTTTAGGATTAGTCATTACAAAACACTGTTAATCTGTCATGCACTAAGAATCAATGTAACATTACAAATTACAGTATCCTTAACTCCTCTACAGCAAGATAAAATAACTTACAGAAACAAATGCTAGTGCATGAAAATCTAATTCACCTTCTCATATTACTTTCAACTAAGCAGGAGTGGGTCTCCAGGCTCCATCACCCTCTTAAAAATTTTAAGTCCTGAAGAGCTCAGTATTCAGAGGTTTGAAAGTTTAGGAGGTAACCACCTCCAAGTTACTTTCATGTGCATTTGCCTCAGAGTTACCATAGCACTGTTCAACGCTGCTTTCTCTAGAGGTGCACTGGTTAGACACTGCCCTCTCCCAAAACAGGAAAAAACTCTGTAACCTGGAAAACCCCAACAACCTCATCCTTTGGGATGAATCTAATCCAGACACAAAGGCATGCAAAGGCCAACAAGAGACACAGAACTAGAAAAAGTTGGGAAGAAGCAGGCTTCATGAAAGACAGAACAATGAAAAGCTAAGAGACCACTGAGCTAGAAATAAATGCTTAAAGGAAACTGGAGAGCATGCACAGAGACAAAAGAAACAAAACATTAAAGGCAGAGAGAAAATAAAAGGAGGCAAGAGACTGCAGAGCTAAAACTTTTGGGGAGTGGCAGAAACCCACGGATGAAGCAGAGGTGAAGACAGAACAGCTTCTAGCCAGAGAGAAAGACCAGCAGAGGCCTCGCAAAGGTAAAAAAATAACAAATTCTAAGCTCCGTGAAGGACCAAGTTTTAAAAAGCGCTGCACAGCGCAAGGAGAAAAACTGAGAACTGCTGGAAGAAGCGGAGGCCGGAGGAAAAGAAGAAGCCAGAGGCGCGCAGGGAGAAAAGGTGGGCGAGGAGAGCGAAAGGCAGGAAGAGAAAGGATGCGGTAACGAGGAGCCCGGGGGAGTTGGAGGTGCGCAGGGAGAGGAGACGGCGCTGGGCGCCGCGGGGAGCCCAGCTCTAGGGCGCTGCCGGAGCGGAGAACCGGGAGCCCGAGGGCCCGGCCGGGACGGGCCGGCTGCCGAGCAGGTCACACACAAAGGGGGCCGCGGGCGGGGGCCGGGCCGGCAGCGCCCGGGGCTGCGGGCGGGGAGGCGGAGCGCTCCGGAGCGGATCAGCGGTTATAAATAGGGGCGGCCGGGCCGGGAGAGAGGCCCGCCATCCCGGCTCCGAGAGACAGCCGCTCCCCATGGCGGCGGGGAGCGAACGAGCGAGGCAAGGAAGAAGGGAAGGAGGAGGCCGCGAACCGCGCCGCCCCGGCGGCGAGGGAAGGTGCAGGTGGCCGCCCTGCCGCCGCCCTCCCCGGCCGGGGCCAACGACGGGGCCGGGAAGAGGGAAGGGGAGAGCGCGGGCGGCCGCCCCTCCCGCCCCGCGGGCGGTACCTGGTCGACGCTGGTGGCTGACATTCTTCACGGGGAGCCGCGATCCCCTCGCTCCGCTCCGCCTGGGCCTCGAGTGATTCCGCACGCCGGG
>VXBQ01012438.1:526223-546775 GCA_013400175.1 Phainopepla nitens
CCCCTGGGTCACACAGTCACTGAGTGGGTCAGGTTGGAAGGGACCACAATGGAGCATCTGGTCCAACCTCCCTGCTCAAGCGGGGTCATCCCAGAGCACGTGGCACAGGATTGCATCCAGACAGTTCTGGAATATCTGTAGGGGGTGCAGTCCGTTCCAGTGCGTGGTCACCCACACAAAAAAGAAGTTCTTCCTCATATTCAGATGGAACTTCTGTGTATCAGTTCCTGTCTGTTCCCCTGTTCCGGGGCCGTGAAGAGCCTAGGTCCATCCTCTTGACACCGTCCCTTGCGATACTCACACACGCTGATGAGGCCCCTCATTGATCCGAGCCCCCTCAGCCTTTCCTCTTGAGAGAGATGCTCCGGACGCTCGGTCAGCTCTGTGGCTCTGCACTGGGCCTGCTCCGGGCGCTCCACGCCTCTCTTGCCCTGCGGAGCCCAGACACAGCCCCCCGGCGCTGCTGGGCGTCCACAGCAGGCTGTGAGCAGGGTCCGAGGTGCTGCCTGGGGCCGGAGCCCGCAGCTCAGAGCGCGGGCTGTCTGCGCCGGGGGAGCACACGGGTGACAACGCCTGCTCATAACCCTTATCCTGCAAGCTCAGCCCCCTCGGCTCCGCTCCTGCCCAGGTACCTGCGCTGTGGTACAGGTTTGGTGGGAGAACACACGATGCTTCGTCAAATGCAGGTGTTTTACCTAGCTGCTTTCTGCTCAATTGTCCTTTAGTGATGGGAAAAGTTCAGCAGTTGTATAGGGACTTCCTGCAGCAGCCCTCAGTAAAATCCAAGACCACTTCAACAATGCCCCAGGGGAGAATTAAGTATTTATAAACTCGAATCAGAAAAGTCAGCATTGTAGTTAATATGTTGCTTAGAGTCTGTAAGTGATAATGCCTGAAATCCAATATAGTTTTGTAAACATAACTGTCAGGGCAATGGGAAGGTGCAATCCCTCAAGACCCTGAGTCCAAGTCCCTTTTAAAACTTGGTGCATGTGTTTTTTCTTCTCAAATTAAAGTGTTCTTGTTCTGGTTTGGGGGTTTTTTAAACAATTGCACAAAGTGATCTTGGGCAAATAACACTTCTGGATGAAGAGTCAGTTTGTAGTGGCAAATAATTTCTTAAAATTGTCAAAAAGTGAACATTATACTGGAAATTACCCAGAACTTGTGTATGTAAGACTTGCAGAATGCTCATTTACTCTGTTCGAGCGTAATCTGTAATTTTCACCCCTACCCATGAAGGAACACCCTACAGTACAGAGGAAGCAGCAAGGATGAAGTAGGTCTGAATGTGGAAAATAGGTTCCTAAAGAAAAGATTGAAAGAAATGGCCTTGGTTGGGTTAGAAGGAGAAGGATATCATAGGAAGCAAGTAATTAAATATTTTTATGCATTTCAAACATCAAGGACAAGGACAAAATATCATGGATTTAAATGGGAGCTGGCAAGGTTAAAGTTGATCTTTTTTGACAGCTGGATAAACTAGTTGACCTTTAGTAGATCTACAAATTTAACTTTGGAAAACACCCTTAAAACACTATTTACAAGTAAGACTGCACTCCTGCCTCTAACACAACAGTTAAAAAGCAGGCAGAACCCTTAGATTCAGTCTTTCAAATCATATTTCTTTCTCTTTTTTACAGCTTTCCTAATCCATAGGCATAAGGGGATTTTCACTTCTTAGTGAAGTGTTATAACATACATACAAAAAGATTGAACAGGCAGAAGAAATGTGAGTCAAACTGAGCACAGGCTCTGGAAGGAATCCCCACATTAGACAGTCTGATAGGCTAGGCATTCATTTCTGCCTTTGGTTTGTTGGGGGTTTTTGTTTGTTTTCCTGGCATCTTCTATCCTTATTTCATTTAGCCACAGTGATAACTGAAAAACTGAAATAACTTCAGTCTTGGAACACATTTTGGCGTGGTAATGATAATACTGCCATGAGAAATGTAGCTTCTAATCTCTTCCCAGTGATGACAGATTTCAGATCTCAGCATTTCTTAGGTCATGGGGGCTACCAGCCAAGGGCATATCCCACCAAATTAAGTGGTGAATACAGCTCTGAAAACTCCAGTTGCAATCTTAGAGAACTTTAATTTGACATCAGTAACAATCAAAAAGAATCAGCCACAGAAGTCCATTAGGGAATCTGGTCCAGTGAAACAACAACCTTTGAATCATCTGGTTCATAGCAAATTGCCAGTTCTCAAGATTTTATCCTGTGATCCAGGAAATGTGGCTTAATCCTCTATTTTTGGAATCATAAAATTATATTAAAATGCCAGTGTTTTAAATGGTTTTGGCCCTCCTGATTATACAAAGAAGTCTGGAAAGAAAGCAGCCAAAAACTTTAAAAATGGGCATCAGAAAAGGGGAAATTTATTACTTAACATCTCACTGGTTTTGACCCAAGGCCATTTATTTTATGAGGCTGACAGTTGTTTTTGAATATTTGGAGTTTTAAATGGTGCTTCTTTTGTAGAAGTACTGTATTGCCTCAGAGATAGCACTGGCCCCTGGTGACTTAATAACATCTATTTAGTTAAATATGCAATGTAATAGGGGAATAAATAAAAGCACTACGATTTTTTTATTCACTTTATCATGGTTGCTGTGATTTGTATGACAAAAATCCAATGTGCTGCAAATATTTCTAGCTTTTGATAATGTTGGTGTCTATGCTTGCACATGGTTCTACATTGTTCCTCCTTGTCTATACCATTAGGAATGTGGTAGAGTGAAAATTATCCTTAAAGAAAGTGCAAGTTCAGCAGGATTCCAGTCTGCATCGCAAGCTTAGGCTCAAATGAACCTTTTTGATGGGGAATAATGCAAGCCTCTGAGGACTTGCTGGAATGCTCTGTGGCAATTAGTTCTGTAATATTATAGTTCAAGTTCCAGCCTTATGTGGCTCTAGAGACTTTGGAAATATATACAGTTCATTTTTCAAAATGCTTTTAGGCCTCTTTTTTTGCCCCTCTAATTTTCCATCGTCCAGCAGTTACGTTCAGCAATATTATTTGTGATCTGAACTATGATGGTTTGATTCCACCGCCCTTTGCCATCAGATTATCGCACTGGAGGTCTGCGTCATCTGTGTGCATGACTTGCAGAGTTGGTGCCAATGGGGCCATTTCTAGGCCACTCTGCTGGCAGTTTTCTGAATTGACTTAATTGGACAAGGAGTGCCAACCAACAGGAATATTCTTGTCAGGACTCCATTTCCTCGTGGTTCTTTGAAATGCATATCAAATGGACGTGTGCTCATGAGCCTGGAAAGGACTTGGGGCCCTTCTAGAAGTGTAGCTCTAGACTGCAACAGTGCTCAGGAGGAGGACAGTTTTCTTTTGTTTAACCTTGAAATCAGTAGGTCCTCACCAAAGTCTTCCCTGTTACATTCAGCAAAACCTTTTGGATTTTCCTATTACTGCTTTTAGCATAGTTATTGTGCCAACTTAAAAGCAAACTTAAAGGAGACTGCGTTTACCATTTTGAGATACCTTTTTTTCCCTTTAGCTTCACTGAGCAAAACCAGAAGAACAACATATGTATTTTTAAAAGTGAGTGTAGAAGAATACCTCCTTGAGCAGGGACGTGGAGTGTTTTTGCAGAAGTTGGACAATCCAGCCTTGTCCGAACTGCGGCCTCATTGGGACCTGCAAAGGCCTGTGAAGGCCTGAGTCTGTGGCGCAGTTGAAATTAGTTTAGTCTATGGTTTTTGTAAGTATGCTAATTATAGAGTGTGTTAGAGACAGGTTGAGAAAATTAGCCAATTAGGCAGAACCTTAGTGACAATTGGTATGTAAACTATTTTATCATATATAAGAGATAACCACAGCAAATAAACGGGATTTCGCCATTTTCACTGCATCAGTGCAGCCGTCGTCTCCTTCTTCTCCTTCCATCTTTGCCAGCTCCTCGTTGAAGGTACCCTGTGTCATCTACTAGTGAGGAAAACTTTATGGTAACAATTTCTGTGGGGATGATTGAGATTTAATATAGAAGTTCTGAAGTGCTCAGAAAATGCAGAGAAATTCCTCTTATTAACCATTAAAATGTAAAAAAACCACCATGATATTCTCATACATCTCCAAGGTTGTCACTGGACTGTAAAACAGGTGCTTTGTCAAGTCCTGGCCACTGAAAGTGGCTCCAAGAATCTTGAAAACTTGTACTAGACAACAGACAAAGTGTAAGTAGCCTGCTGCCTCTGTTTCTCAGTGTAGCCAAACAGTAGCTCAAAAGAATTATGAAAATATTTGTTAAATAAGTAGAAAATACATGCTACTAGTATTCTTCTGAATCTCCTGTCTCAAAAAATATAAAAAATGCATCAGTGCATTAAGATCTAGTCTTGGTGATAGACCATTTCCAAAGAGCAAGCTGGACTGTGTGGCTTTCAGATATGTCCACTAATCAAAACTTCTATTATTTTCTGTGATTGAGAGAATCTCTGAATGATTCATGAGAAAAGTCAAAGCTCAGGTGTTGGTGGCTGCTGATGAACATGCCTTCCAGAATGTCCCAGTTATTAGGACTTCTCCTAAGCTGCCCCTTGGCTTTAGCTGGGGTCAAGAGATTGGGATGCCCAGCTTCATGTGGCATAAAGGATCATTGCATTAATGGAAGTACTCAAAACATGAGTATAAAGGAGTGACAAACAGAGCTCAGCTGCAGATAAATAATTTCCCTCTCTGTGTGTGAGACTTCATAGTTCTGAGCTAATAAATATAGGAATAAATAAAGACTTTGTCATATATAATTTATTCAGTAGTTTTTAAACAACTACATGTTCTGCCCCCTGTGAGAAATTAATTTCTCTGGTAAAGTCCAGGGTGGGTCCCAGAATCCATCAAGCATTCTTTTACAAGATTTGAACAGTTCTGTCTGTACAGTAGCGTCTATATAACAGAGTATTTCAAAATATGCAACAGGCATTCTGGGAAATACACAGATCATAAAAGAGTGATAAAGTTATACAGTATGTTAATGTTGTTGATGCACGATTTGGGAATGAGGAAATACAAGTTTGCACTAAGGAAAGAATTTGAAGTAAAACATTGTATGAAAGAACTGCAAAATTTTATGATAGACTGTAAATAATTATCTAATAAAATTACAATTGATGCACAATTAAATAGAATGTAATAGCTCAAAGCTAGCACTGTGAAAAAGTAAAGCAGCTGAATTAGTGTACACTGTCTTTAAAATAGAAATTATTTCATTTAAGCAACAATTATTTCACCGCCTTGATACTTTGATTTTATTTCCTTTGTTATACAGTGTGTTATTTTTAGTGGGCTCCATTATCTGGGAGCATGAGGCACGACAGAAGCTTTTCACACTGGCAAGCTCTTCTCCACAGAGATACTAATGTATAATAAAGTATTGGTATATTTGTTACCAGCGTGTGCTAGATGTTTGGCTTAAGGGAACATGTAGCCATATCACAGCAGGCTGTCTACAACAGTCATCAGTTACTGACAGATCTTCTCTCGTTAATTCTTATGAAAGACAGTCTTAAAAATTAAATATATATGCCCTTTAATGCTTACATCCTCTCTGTGAAACTCTCCTGTCTATCAGCCTATTTTTTAGTTTAAATACCACTCACATTTTGTGTAAAATGAATGTCTCTTGCTGCCTTTGCTCCTAATTACATACAGCAATCTATCTGTTGGTGTACAAGTTGCTCATCATTACTGCCTGCTTGAAGCTGGGCTCTGCCATCATCCTGACTACAGCCTGAGGGCTACAGAAGATTCCCGGTAGATGGAGTTTGTATAGCTGGGTTACTTCTGCTCTGCATCATGGCACTATTTGGACTGTACTTTTCCCAGTCCACTAGCAAGCAGCCCATGGCCTGTTCCTACCTCTCTCAAGATATTCCATATGCCAGATCAGAAAAAGCATGGAACTATTCTACAGACATTGCTAGATACCCCCCTGTTTGTCAAAGTATTTTTAGGTGACCTCTAGTAAGAAAAGCTGCTTTAGTTCCATTTAGGCTGTGACATTTTTACTCTAGCACAGCTGATTATGTGTTTCATTCCTGTCTCAAGATTTGGCTTTGATGAGCTGTTGGTAAATATATACAAAGCTAGTATTTTAGGAGCCTCACATGCTAGCCTGCTTGCCTGAGAATGTGCAAAGAGTGTTATTCTCTAATTTTAGTTTAACTTCATAATTTCCTGATGTTCAAGGAAAATTGTCAGGAAGAACTTCATTATTATTTAAAAGACTGACTGTGTGATTTTTACTTCAGACGTTAAATTCAAGAATGATCTTTGTAGTTAAAACAAAGTCTACCATATCGAAGAGACATGGTGTGCATTTGCTGAGGCAGTCACCTGTTCCATAAATTTTCCTTGGCACTTCTTTTGGAAAAGAAATATTAAATACATTATGGAAAGGGTGCACGATTTTACCACCTTATTTGGCATTTTTTGTTTGCCATGGTGGAAAATACCTGTAAACTTTTCTGAAGTCCTATTCGGCATGACTGTGGCATTTTGACTCCTGCACTCTTGATTATTTTATTAGATAAAGGGAAATATTTTTACTGCCCGGCTCTTCATGTCACAGCAGGGCCGTATTTCTATTTCCCCTAAAACTTTTCTTTTTCAGAAATGGCAGAAAGCTGGGTCTTTTTCATAGGATTCTCTGGTTTTCCTTCCTGCTCAAGAAGTCCTGAAACTTTTGTCTTTGGTAAAATGAGTGGTTTGGCTCCACTCCCAGCATCCGTACCACGTCCCATTCCATTAATCTGATTTCTAAATTTGGGAAATTTTAATCAATTTTATAACCTTACAGAACTTTCTAAAATCCTTCTCTCAGCGATGCTTGCATTTTTTTCCTAGATGCTTTTTGCTGTATAATTTGGTTAGTGGTTAGATTTAAAAGTCGAACAGCAAAGTGCTGTAGATATTAGCCGCTAACCAGAAGAAGAGGAACTGGAAGGTTATCTCCAGCACTAGCTCCAAGCTCGCTTGCTCTGACAGATCTGGAGAGAATTAAAGTAATCCCTCTCTCCAAACCCTGTGCCTAGAGCCTGCTGTCTGTAAAGGGATGTCTTGGCAAGATGAGTTCTCTGTTAATGTTCTTAGAAGGAGACCTATGCATCAGAACATTTGATATTTTGTATTTGTGCCACTCTAAAATAATACAAATCTGGAAAAGGAAGAAGTTTTGTTTTCTTCAGAATATGTAAGCCCTCCACCTACTTTGTCAGCACAGCCAGTCACTATCCCCAGGGTTAAGGTATTTATAGCACATTATTTAGGCACAACATTAATATGTTTTATTTATATTTTAATATCCAGAAATTTACAAAAGAATACCATGAGCAAATAGGCACCAAAGTGGGATTCCCCCGTTAGTATACGTAGGAACAGTTCAACTTAAATGCTGTTTTAAAGCAGAGATATCTTACTATTATACCCAGGAAGAGTTCAACTTAAATTCTGTTTTAAAGCAGAGATATCTTACAGTGTACCACATGCAGACCAAACCAACTCAGGTAATTTCCAAACAAAGGTAAAATGGTGTTGATTGGTAGATAGTACATTCATCATATGCCTTCAGTCAACCAATAGTAACTACATTTCCTCATTAATGGCAAATGTCTGTTCTTTATCTCTGCTTGCAGCTCTGTATTACTTACAAGAATGGATTTATTTCCTGTCATGCCTTCCTGTAAAATAGCAAGTTAAATCTAGACTCTGAGTTCAGTGTAAAATGCATAAAAAATACTTTCGATATACAAAAGTAAGAACTAAGACTCTTTTTTTTCCTAAATATAGATTTTATAGAATTAATAAATATAGAATACAGCTGAAATAGCTAATTAGATTATGGAACCCATAAGCCATTGGCTATTGTGAATCCATTTTTATTTTAACAGCCTCATCAAAGAATACAATCCTTGCTGTATTTCATTCCAGACATAGAAGCTGTCCATTTTTTTAAAGCTTTTCATTAACTTATGTAACCAAATGTCTGATCAGCTGCTGGATCAACACCATTCATTCTAGTCCACTCAAAAGTGTTTACTGGGAAGAGAGCTCAGGATTATTTTTTTCTAAGCAGTGGCTTTTGCTTTCAGTTACTTCACTGATTTCTGTTTGCAGTTGTTTTGATCTTTTGGGTCATAAACACTCATGATGATTCTGGCATGACAGTGCTTTCTCTTATTGTGACACTTCACAGTATTCTTTCTATTTTGGTTGGCTAGTCATGGCCATTTCTATTACCTAATCTTAACTGCAAGGTCTGGAATTAAGCCCTCTAATTAGACAAGGCACTCAAGGTTTGTTCCCAGTCCTGTGTCATGGCAACTTAGTTTACTTTAGGCTGATTGCCCATCACTTTAAAGATTCCACTATTTATTATTTTCAATCAAATCTCTGTTTCTTGCAACAGTAATTCTGAAGTCTTGCTGAAAAAAGCTCTGCATAGGTAGTATGTAATGCCTGAATTATATACATTAAGATGCACTGCTCAGATCAAAGGCAGAATTTAAAATAAGTAGCCATCCCTCTATAATTAAATTAAATCAGCAAGAAGAACAAAAATATTAACAAACAGTGTATTGATTAATGTTTTATTTATTTTAGGGAATTCCTCAGATAGGACACTTATCAAGTGTCTCTAAGCTCAATATGCTACATTTTTAAAATTATATGCTTATGTAATTATATGGCCGCATTTGACTGCCTGATGAACACGATTAGAAATACCTCGTTTCTTTGGTTAGTTATTTTCCAGTGTTAAAATCATGACTAGTCAGTCTTTCTCACTTGTTTTCATTTAGAAGAAGAAGAAGTTTATTTTTCTTTACTCAGGAAATTCTGAAAATTAAAGGACATATCCGTCTTAATGTTCTGGGCATAATGAGTTGGGAAGAGAATGTCCTACACTGAGGCCCAGTAAGAGCCAAATCTTGTGCATACTAAGCAGTACTTGTTCACCTATACTAACTTAGTGTTTTTCAGACCTGTTGTGACTTGCTATGAACAAGCAATCAAATACAAGTTTTAAAGAGGGGAAACTGACAGCTTCCCATTCATACCTTGAAAAGGAAAAATATTTTGCTCCTTGCCTTTGTTTTGGTATCTTTTAAATAGATCCACTAGGTGGTGCTTGAAATACAGGGGCAACTGGAAATCATTGTGACTAAGAAATATTAAATTATAGTTCCTTAGTCAACACTCCAACAGGAATATTCTTGGCAACAGGAATAAGATGGCTATCCACATGCTTGGGCTCCTCCTTTTCCAGAATTGAGTTTTCTGTTTCAGAAGTAAAACTAGATGTTCACAATTATGGAGATGTATTGCTCTCTGTTATAAATTTCAGTGGTTCTTCACCTTTGGTACCCCCAGAATAGATTGTTTTCCATTATTATTTTTGGCATTTGAATAAAAAGTTTATGTCCAGACTCAAAGTGATTTGGATAAGTAGTTCTTTAAATACATTAAATAGAGACCAGTCTTGGCATTGCCTGAGTGCTTCATCACTGACAAATTTAACTTCCAGTAAGGAATACAGGAAGATTGTTGTTATATTACAGCACACAGCCGGGGAAGGGGCAGGAATGCCCCTATGGCCAGTTATGCAGATATGAATTATGGACACTATTCCAATTTCCTTGTGGAGACCAAGGCTTGTTTTCTCACGTTATCCTTTAACCATGTGCTGTGCAATCACTCATCCTAATGTAAACCAGCTTCTTTGGAGCTGTAGAAAAAGTACAGCTGCCAAAGACTTCTTGGTCAGTTGTGCACCAGTCAGTTGTGCAATAATTCTCCTGCCTTGCAATCTGACAATGAAAGCTTCTGGCAAACTTATTTGTTCCTAACATTGCTTCTCTATTAAAGAGGGTGTTAATCCTGTCAAACTGCTGTCCAGTGCCCCAGTGGGAACTCTGAAGTCCCTCCAGCTTCCAGGAGAAGCTGTGACACCTATAACCTTCAGGCCGCTCCAGTTTCCTCTTCTTCTGCCTTGCAGGTGAAATTCTGGTGATCCAGGCCTCCCTCTGCATGAGCTTTTGAGGGAAGTGCCTTTCAAGAGGCATTTCTCTGTTTCTTGCAGACTCCAGGAGAGCAAACTCCTTTCATTCATATGGTAAAGGGAGGATAGATGGAGGAGAGGGAGGAAACACTGAACTTGTGCCTATCCTTTTTCCTTGCTTATGCGCCTCAGGCAAGTGGCTGAGGACACCCATACCACTGTTTGATTCTTGCCCAAGGAGCAGGCTGGCAAAGGAGAGACCATGAGAAGGATCTGATTGATGGGGCAGGTCTAGGAGGGCTTCAGGTCTGGGTGAGGGAGCTGAAGAACTGAAGGGGGGGAGCCCAGTGGGAAACTCAATGTAAGACTGAGGGTGGGGCAGGAATTAGAGGTGCTGCATTAGGAGTTATTGATGATTAGGAAAATCAAATTAACCACAGCTGGAATACTTTAGGAGACACAGGACAAATTTAGAGTTAGCCAAGCTTCTGTTATTCATAGAAAAAATGTTTAAAATTACTAGATTAAGGAAAAGCATGTGTGAATTGCCAATGGAAGAGATTCTAGAGAGGCTGTTACTAAGGTCTCTAAGGGGTGCACATGTGAACATGGAGAATTCAGACCTAATTACTGCTAAGTGCACTGCAATGAGATTTCATCTGTCATTTAGATTTCATCTGATTTGCTCATGGCCAAAGCCCAAAGGCCCTTTTCACTACAAGAGTGGGAAGCAGAGTAAGGTCTACAAACTAGGGAAGCTGACCTTTCACCTTTATATGTCCACATCATTTCAAGTATTTTTCATGTTTAAAATGTAGTCGATGAAGAAACAGCCAAAGGATATTGATCTTTAAGAAAATTAGGGATTTGGGTCACTGGAAGGCTATAGAGAAGAAACTAATCAGAAACTCAGCATGTTGTGGAAAGATAAGGTACAGGACATGAAAAAATAGGCTTAATTATCTGCATTGCATCTTGAAATAATGATGATATCCATAGTCTGAAATATGCAAATTAGAAGATGTTAGTGCAGCCCTTAATTAATATGAAGTTGATGGTTCAAAAGCTTCCTCCTCATTTTCTTTGTTATTGTAGATCTGAAATGCATATACAAGTTTTTTAAAAACCCTATTTTCTTTCTTCAGTTTGTTGTTGCTGCTAAAGTTTAAAGCCAGTTTTAGTTTTGTACTTGAGTCCCTTCTTTTCTCAATATGCCAAACTGCCAAAAATCATAACCTTTCTTTAAAATGAGAAGACACATTTGGTAGATCAAGTTATAGATTTTATTCTTTATTTAGCTTATTCATTCACAAAGTTTGTGGTGAGTGTTAACAACTTAGTTCTTATTTTACCGCTTCTGTTCCATTTTCTTTTGAGGGGGCTGATAAAATCTTTGTTCATGGCAACATGAGTCTGTTGAGTAGTCAGGGCCAGAACAGTAGCTTGTCATCTCAGCAGAGAGCCCAGAAAGAAGCCCTTGGCTCTGTGAGTCCTCAAAATAGGGAGGGAGCTATTCCCTGTGCCAGTCCCAGGATAGACCATCTTCAAATCAAGATGCAGAGGGAGCATACTCTGATGTCTGTGCTTTAACATTGCACTTAGTGTTATGAGCTTTAATGTTATTTGAAGGGAGAGCATTCAGGTTCAAGAGCTGAAAATAGATCAGTTTGGTAAGAGCTCAGCTAGGAACAGGAAAGGGTTAATTTCTATTTTATTGACACAACATTCGCTTTCAACATTCACAAAAGTGAACAATTTTCACTTTTTAAAACAAGTGATTTAGTCATAATTTCTTCTAAAAAGCAATTAAGTAAGTTTCAGGATCAAAATAAGACTATATGGATATTTTAGTATTTAATACTAAGGTAAGAAAAACAACGTTTTCTTCAGTTAGTTTGTAAATTTTCCAATGTACACTAACTGGAGATTTGTTCAGGTTAAGAAAGGAAGTTTTTTCCCCTGCCATGTTCTGAAAACTGCTGTTAGTTTTAAATCAGGTCATATTCATTTTCAGTGTAAATCTACATAACTGAGTGGTGTTGGTGTTTTAGAAACATTTTCCGGGGTGATCTGTAAGACAGAAAATGGTACATTTACAAAGAAGTCAGTCTGAAGACAGAACTGCAGAAATATGCCTGGATCAAAAGCTAAGCCACACAGCCTTTGCAAGGGGGGAAAAAAAGTGCTTTGCTTAGCTTTTTAAAAGCTAGAGAAATAGCAGGTAAAGATGTCCTAAAAGCATATTTTCTGTACTTTTTCACCAGGCCCTCTCAATGAAGAAGACGATTAAAGAGGATGAATAATCAAGGTGTTTGTGATGAATTAAACATTGACTATGTAAGGACAAGCAAACAATGTAAATATGTAACAAACAAGCAAACAAAAAGCTGGAGTGAATGACTGTTTCTCCAGATAAAAGGAGGTTAGTAACAGGCCATACCACATATATGCATTAAGACCATATTACTTTTGTTTGGAAGCAAAATGTTTTACCCACTAAGTCTAAAAATGGGTTAATATGAGATGGAAATAACTGTTAGAAATCAAAGATGAGATACCTTACTGCTTTGCACAGGACAGAGATGACTAATAACAGTTCTGAGATAGACTACAGTATGTGATCTATTTTGTACTTGTATTGCCATCAGATGTACATCAAATACCATTTATTTCTGTGCAATTGGTCATGCTTTTTTAGGGTTGTTACATCCACTTCTCACTTCCAAAACATTTATCTGGCAGCTAATATATTCGTATGGCTTCCAGGCCTCCTCTGATGAATGATTAGCCAACAGCCTCACCCTCACAGCATAACCTTTCTCTGCCTCCTCCTTGCTGCTTTGGCAGATGTCATTTCTCTGCCTGTCACTTTGGCTATGCCTGAACATCAAGCTCCTCCACGTCTTCATCCCTAGATCATACCTCTTTCTTTTTTTTTTTTTTTTTAATCATTCACTCTGTGTAATATGTCCAGGATAGAATTCTCTTTGTCTACTCACAAATTGAATTTCTCATTCACATTATGATTGTCTCATTTATTGAGACCTTGTTCTGGTTTAGTTAAATTCAGTCTTGCCCTGCTCACACCCACCTACATGGCTAGTGTAAAGACTGGTATTTGTGCACATCTGAAAATGTTAGCTCTGTGTGTGTTTCTGTATACTCCAATATATCTGTCACAGCAAATCAAAGCACTTTTTACTGTGGCCAGTTAACTATGGCATCAACTTTTCTTTAGCTATGGGTTAGAAATAGGTGCAGGCCAGCTTCTGCCTCACTGTTGGGAAAAGCTCTTCAAAAGGAGTCTGCTGCTTTCAGCCCCTCCTTGAAGCTCTTGTCTAGGCTGTTTCTAGGCTTCCCTAGGACTAGGCTGCAAGCCTAGTGAAATAATGAATGAAATAATTTAGGCTTCTTATTTTGACCAGTATGGTTCCACTGTTTTCTTGTCCTCTGTCTAATTCTGTCTTATCATGTCTCTCTTGTATGTAGATAAAGGCTGCCTGAGGCCAGAGACCAACTCATTCTGCATCTGTACCTAAGAACCTAAGAGAATAGAGCAACATCAACTATAGTAGTAGTGCCATCAATGCATATTATTAATCTTGCATGGTTTTTTTGGAATCACAGGTATCTTTTGGGGTTAACCACATCATGGAACTACCTTTTAAGTCCTTCTGTGCTCATGCCTTTTATTGAATTTCACTCATAGGATACCAGGTTCCTCTGCCTGGACAGATGAAAGGACATCACGGAGAAGACTCATTTCATTGCCTAGGGACAGGTCTGTGCTCTGGCTACCTTCATGCTCTAAAAGAAAGGAGAACATTGACAGAAGATAGAAATGGCTCACATTGACAGAAGATAGAAATGACCCATGTATGCTTCCTTCAATGGTGCTGCATTGAGATTATGAATACTATTATTATCAGCAATATAGAAAGCATTCTTTTCTAGTTAAATTTACTGAAGAAAGTAAAGAAAATCAAGAATAAAAATACCGAATTCATTTATTAGCTCATCTGAGTCAGTTAATACCCAATGGTTGCCCACCTGGATTAAAGTTTATATCTCACTTAAGGACTCAAATATTGTTTGACTTGGCAGGCAAGGGTGTCAGTAAACAGAGTATCCCTGAAGGTAGCAAGAAATTATGATGCAGTGTGGTTATTTATTAGTTTTGGTTTTGCTGTTAGGGAGATGGGCTAATAATACCCTAATGCTTAGAATTTAAATGGGTCAAACTATTTGCACTGCTTAGACTCCGCCCAACTTCTTTATAAGTTCCTAGAGATAAGCTTCTTGATAGACATAATTTTGAGAAGTCCTATACCCTCCTTTGATAGTTTGTTCAAGTTTAAGCACTTTTGAAAATCAAGCCATTCATCTAGGTTTTGCAATAAAACTACTCAGAATCATTTCTTTGCAGAAGATATTTCTCATTTAAACTCAAAGCTTTCACACAGAATTACCAATCTGCTTGCATAGAGATCTGCCAGTTTGGATTGAATTTTTGTCCCGAAATGTCCAATGCTGATGGTCTAGTCACTGCAAGTACGGTATCTAAATATCCATCTGACATTTTAAATTCAAATACAAATATTTTGACATAGAATGCTCTCATAGGTTTTGGGGTTTACAGTATAAAATGAAAGCAAATTTTGTAATCTTGGAATGCAGTAAATAGATGGTTGTCCTCTGGAGAGATTTATTTACCTTCGTTACAAATAACTTGTTATTTGAAAAACATACAGAAAAGTCCTTGTTCACAGTTTAAAGAAATAACATTTTAAAGCTAATTAGTCTTTCTCTTAAAAAGCAACTTTCCTTTGGAAAAAAATAATACTGAGTGTGAAATATTTGTCCCACTGATGAAATCTGCTTCCATTTGACTAGGAGAAATTAATTTTGATAGTGAGGCATACCAGTCTTAAGTGTTACAATGCCCACAGACAAAGGTATTACATCTGTACTTCTCATCACTCTGCTTACTGTCATTTGCAATCCTTGCTGCAAATAATTATCAGCCAGAATTTGCTCACAGGTCCTGATCCTGACAGTGTCAGTGCCCCTTATCTACCATGACATATGGCTCCTTGCTGCACACCCTGCACGCAGAAGTAATGCAAACAAATGAAGGCCTGCCTTGATTGTGCCTTCTCTGACACATTTTATGTTTTAACTGGCTACAGAAAATGGGAGATCTCTTATCCAATATCTATTTTATTCATTTTTATCACCATGAAAACTTGTACCAATGTTGTTTCAATGTTGACTGTTTGTCAGCAATCTAAAGCTTTATTTCCCCAGTGACATTTTTACCAGGGTATGACTTAGGACACCTAATGTAGTGACTGTACATTTTTCAAGGTTTTCAGGCATCATCATTGCTTTTATGTAAGCTGTATAAAATGATAAACTCTTCGAAATCAGTGCCAAAACTCCTGTCATCTACCATTTTTAAATACAGCAAGTGGGATTAAGGCTAACCAGTTGATACAGCAAATCTTATCAAAGTCATTTAGGTTAGACTTTAACTGTTACTTAGGTTCCTAATTCTCCTTTAATCTGAGATAAGATGAGGTGCATAAATAAATTTACTACTCTGAACCTAGGAGCTTTTGAAAATCCCACCCTCCAACATACAATCTACAGTTTTGTTGTGTATGATGTAATTTATTCTCAAGGAAATAAATGGAATCACATTGCCTGGCCCTCTCTCTGTCTATCAGTCTCTGACCTGTCTCTCTCTCATAACTTTTGAACCCAAGAGCTGATGTTGACCACAGAGAGAAAGGTGAGGGCCCAAAGGCATTAAGTCCTTACAAAGTGTAATGCTTGGAGAAAGGCGATCTGCAGCACGAGTTCCACTGCCCTCACCTCTCTCCTGTGCACACAGGCTCACGGGTCAGCCCGTGTGCTGGTCACAGCCAGCCCAGCACCACTGTCCCTGTCAGGCAGAGGATCTTACCTTGGCTCCAGGAACAGCCTGCACAGAGAAGGCAGCAATCCTCCGCTATCTGCCGAGGATGGTGAAGGAACTTGAAACACTGGTCCACTGGAAACTAGGCCACATTGATTTAATCATCCAAAACCTGTCACTTGCTAACTTGCAGTAGCTGACAATGGACAGTCACTTTTCAACACAGCTTCTGGAAGAGTGCTTTTGAAAACCACATGTTTTCTCTGAAATTACATCAACAGGCTTTATTTAAAAGTAGTTGTTCCCTGGACCTCCACAACTTTGATGTCTTGCAAAGGGTAAAAAAATTTTGACATGTTCCAGTGACAGCAGCCGTACTGAAGAGCTGACATTGGTGCCTACCCTACAGACAGTTCTCCAGTTTAGACTGACTCTATGACATGCCACCAGCCGCAGATGCATTATAATCCAATTTTAGTTCACACTGGTTAGTATTTCTAATCCCCCAGGTTTTCCTCATTGTAATCCCAGGTGATCAGCAATGAGGATGGGTACCATTTCAGGAAGAATGGAAACCTATCCACAGGCTAGGGCTCTAACATGACTTCTCACACTTGGGCTCTCTTGTAAATAAAATATTGGCGCCCATGCCTGAGAAGCTTTATGCCATCAAGGCAGTGGACAATGCTTTTACTTGGTAATAAAAGTACATTAGGAAATTCAGTGGAGATGATTTGCCTTCAGCTGGAAACAGAGAAGCTGCTGTTAAATGAAATTAAGTTGTCAATGACTCATCTTAAAGTTTTCTATGTGTTAAGACAATACTAGCTGGAGGCAGCATAGACCCATTTTTAATTCAGTATGTAAAAGGAAAATTATGATAGCAGAGTAGGAGGAAGAGATGAGAATTAAGGAACAAGTCTTTGCTCTCCTTATATATGGTGTGATGCATATTCTCATAGCCATGTGACTGGGCTGAGTCTACTGAGTCCTTATTGCCTTCAGAACCTGCTCAGACTTTGAGGGGATGTCCATAAACCTGGCAGTGAATAAGCATCACTTCTGCAAGCAGTTTGGTGCAGATGATTCATACTCTTGCTACAGCAAGACAGCAGGATCAAAGTCTTCATAACTCAGCTTTTGAGTGACCCTGCCAGTTCCTGGCCTTGAATGTTTTTCATTCACCCACTGGGGATTGCAGCATCTTACAGAGAAAAGTAGGTTTAATTTAAGTAGAAGCTTGGGCTGTGCTTATCTTACTTGGTTTTTTAAAAATTATTTTTGCACCAAGATAGTTTTGCAAACAGTCTATTGCAGTGCAAAATGAAAGACAAGTTCTCTGCCCTGTACCTGCCATCAGCTGTCTGCTGAGACTGCTGAATTATATTACAGAGCGAGACTTTCAAAGGCTGTTACTAAGTTGCTGAGTCACCAACCAACCTTGCTAGACAGTGTGTTATAAGCTTTTGGTCCAGTACAATAGAAAAAGGTTTGACGTAGTTTCAAGCAATGCTTTCAGCACCAGCGAGGAGACAGACATCAGGAGGGTGGGTCCTGGAGAAACTCAGACAAAAATTCAGAAACTATAGACTGCAACCAGACCGGCTACACTTTAGGGTTTGAGTGAAAGGCTGACATCTTCAGCACTTCTGTGCTGAAGTATTCCTACAGAATGGATTCAGAGAAGGGTGACAGTGATTTACACTCTGTTTTGCTGTATGAAATGGTCACCCTTCAGATACAGTCATGAACTCTCAATTCAATTTTGCTTAGCTTGAAAGATTTCTTTAACAATAATATTCCAGGTCCAAAGTATTTTACATGAACAGATTCCTTTGACAAGCTTGGAGTCCTACTGATATGACTGTCTGCTCTGGATCTCACTGGAATCTGGCATTTGTACAGGAGTTTGCTTGTACATGACTATTGGTTAGGAGGGATTTGGGATTATTTTTCCTGTACATAATAAATACCAGAGTGGTAGATAATATTTTTTTTCTCATGTGCATGGAATGTCATGTCTCTCTGGTTAATAAATGTTATTGTAATTCGTACCAAACATTTGCCTGTTCACCCTGGAATATGTGATAATCTCGAAGAATTAATACTTGTATTCTATTGGGAGTGTTGGGTTACTTTGCTTTAGCTGGTGTGCACTTATTTGACTAGATAGGCAAGAGGAAAGAGCAAGCTGTTTGGCACCATAAATCAACTCTCCCAATAATTATCCTGACTTCCTGACTCACAAGTCTGCATTTACATGTTTTAAATATATGAATTCTTAGTAAAAAAATCAAAGACCTGAAAATTAAACATTCCATGATGTTCCATGTTCTCTGCACAAGTTTAAACAAGTTAACTAGAACTTAATTTATAGAGATGCTAACCTCCTGCAATCATCAGTGGCTGGAATTAAGTGTTCAGCATTTATGCAAGTTAAACCCTTAATCTTGATCCTGATGAAACTTGTATATTAATGTTAACTTAAGCGCATGTGCATGAAAGATAAGGTCCTTCTATTTATGCAAATTAAACCCTTAATCTTGATCATGATGAAACTTGTATATTAAAGTTAACTTAAGTGCATGTGCATGAAAGACAAGGTCCTTCTATTTATGCAAGTTAAACCCTTAATCTTGATCCTGATGAAACTTGTATATTAAAGTTAACTTAAGTGCATGTGCATGAAAGACAAGGTCCTTCTATTTATCCGTATCATTCACAGAAAAAACATACAACTACTACTGTAGGGTTGAAACTCAAAAACCTTTTAAAGTTCTTAAAAAATCTTGTAAAAGAAAGAAGCACAAGTGCATGTGTATGTTACAGTCAATCTAAGATAGTTGCCTCCACACATCTTGAGCACTTGTCGTAGACCTGGTAAAGTATTATCTGGGTTTTAATCAGATGTAAATATTCTCTCGAATGGCTGCAAATTCCAGCTGTCTGTTAAAAGTCTGTTTGTTACAGGAATGTGCCAAAAGGAGACATCAAAAAGCTGCTGCCACAATTTCAAGCCTCTTTTATAACAGTAATCATCCTGGTCCAAGGACACAAACAAGGCAAAGTTTACAAACAGGCATAATTTATTTAGACAGAGCTTTCAGACACTTGAGCTCTTTTCCAGATGTAATTAAACAAAACGAAAACTTTACTTACAAGCTTCGTCTTGCAACAGGTCTTAATTGCTCTGGTGAAGGGTCAAGTATACAACATGTAAGTGCCTCTGGAGGAAGCCTTGATGATATCACATCTTTATTGTCAGAGAGAGGAGTTCTCGTTAGTCTCACAAATACAGACTCATTTGCCAAAATCACAACATGAATTTTGTAGAAAAGCTAGTTAAAAGGTATGAGTTGCCCAGCTGATCAGTCTAATGAAAAGAATCTGTATTTTCTTGCCCTTTTTGTCTTCACAGATGAAGCACCAAGTTGGAAGAATTCTGAGATGGCAAAAGTGCTCAAAAACTATGAAGTGGTATTTAAAATCACTATATGAACTTTTGGTGGTAGCAGTATATTTGTCCCACCACCCATGGTTGGGTTACACATTTGCATGCAAATCTTTCCCATGGAAGCACTGTCCAGAAACAAAAGGAATGGTTTTTTTAAACCTGTTGTTAGTGTCCTCTCTACATTCTGTTCTCTCTGTTTCTTGCTGTATTTCCAGTTTCCTTTTTCTTCTTGATCCAGGCTAAGTCCACACTTCCTACACCTCCTTGCCCAGATGTCCACATCTAAATACTCTTGACTCAGTTTTTATCCTGTCCTTCAATATTTTCTCCCTGCAAGCTTGTATTCCCTATTCAGTCCCTCGAGACTTTTTTTGGTGCTTTTTTGTTTGTTTGTTGGGTTTTTTGGGGGAAGGTGTTGGTATTTTGTTGTTTTTTTCTGCGTTTTTGTTTTGTTTTGTTTTTTGCAAAAAATCCCTTCCTCTCACTCTTTACCTGTCTGTATTTAGCTAGGCAGATTTGGTTTTTTGTGCATTTGTAAAGCTGAGGGGGATACTTGTAGACATTTAAGCAGTGTATGAGAGTCTGATCAATCAGTATTAACTGTAGAAAGCCAGAAAAGGGGAAAGTAATCTGGAACAAAGTTTTGTAAACCTTTTTACTAGGCCTAAGTATGTCTTATTAACTATATGTTAAATGAAATAAGGCTTTTAGCCTAAGTAGGTCAGAGAGATCCCAAAGGAGACCTAATAAAAGGAAAAGATTACACTAAAAATACTAATAACAGCAATCAACTCTTTACCTTTAATAATCGAACTCACTGCTGGGCAGCAAAGCTGGACTAAGGTTGAATTCAATTTCACCACCCTTTCTCCTGGCAGAGTGAATATATTTTCTTTACTGCATACCCATGTTAAGGATGAGGCGCTCCAAGGCAGTTTTGCACCAGCAGCGATCCCCACTTTGCACTTCTTTTCCCAGCTGCAATGAAGTTGCAGCTTTTTGCGATTTAGTATCTAACGGTGGATTATTTTCGCCGAAAGGGGAGGCCACCTCCCAGGTGGCTGAATCCCAGGGATCCGGGATGACCCTCCGGCGGTGGGCGCCGCGGAGGGGTGTCTCCCTGCCCGCTGGGGCCGCCGCTCGCCCTCCGGACGAGCGGGTACA
>VXBQ01012438.1:547902-604586 GCA_013400175.1 Phainopepla nitens
CGGGTCCCGATGCTCGCGGAGCCCCGGGACGGGGAGCAGCCGCGCCCGGCTGTCGCTGTGGGGATGGGCTGTGGGCTGGGTCCGTGCCCCGCGCTGCCTGGGTCGGGCGAGGCCGAGCGGGGAGTTCCAGGGTGTAACTAATCGCTAATTGTCACTCGTGCATGCGGCGTGGCGCCGAATGGAAGTGCTCGGTGCGGTACCGATGTGCTAACACAAAGGCTGAGGTAAGGGCGGTACAGTCACTCGCCTATACAGTAAGTGCGGTAAGGTCACAGCTCCGATTAGGAAACAGTATCCTTCAAAGGACACCCTTGTCATGATGATCCGGCTCAGATTACTAGCAGCCGTACTAGTTTCACTACAGACTTATAATTACTCCAAAACTATGAGTAAAAACTTCTTTTTGCTTGGAGTTTAGTCATTTACAGCAGTCCTTGCAGGCTTTGGTAAGTCGTGGTAAGTCGTGATACTTTTCTGGCTCTTTGTGTGCCTTTTTGCCACAGAGCATGCGTATTTTTAATATCCAAAGGCACAGATTGTTATCAGTTTATTATTTTTTAGTGAAAGATTGACAGCTATTAAACCTTTGGAACAGATAGTATTTCCAAATCCAACCAGGGCAAAAGCATTAATTGCCGTGTGCCAACTGGAAGCTGTGTTTCCATGGAATTTCATGTTGATTACACAGCATTGCCCAACAGACTTCACCTATTAGTTTCTGACTTCTCTAGACTGTAGATTTTCAAAGTTTAGTTGCTATAAGAGAAGATCATTTGCATACGGATGTAGTGCAGGATCAAGGTAGCTAAAAAAGAAGAGTGAGAAATTTAATTAGGCCCTTAATCATAAATAGCTTTAAAAAATGCAGTTTTGTTCTTTTCATTTCACTCATGAGATTTGCATCATAGCTTTAAACCTTTCCTCCTCAGCAAAAGAACCAAGGAGTCAAGTCAGATTCCTTTGAATTTTATATATCTTACTTTTACTTGAAGTTAGTGCGATTGTTTATATCAAAGCTGTGCACTAACAGTTGTAGGACCATGCCTTTTTTTTCTTTCCCAACAAAAAACATCTTATTTTCCTGTGTTCCTTGGCTCCAAAATGCAGGGCTTAATGAGGACATGTGGGTATGGACTCCTGAATATCCACTCCTAATTGCACTGCAATTGGTTGTTACTGGTAATCCTATAGACAGGACAGTGGCACTTCTGAATTTGGCCCATATGTTTTTGCACTTTGATGGGATTGTGAGGTGTGTTGTAGGTAGGACTAAACTTTGGGAGTGTGCAATCTAGACTAGGTTTAGAGATGAGAATCTGTGAAGTAGCAAATTTTCTATGTTCCTCTTGAGAATCAGCCCTCTAGACTGGAGACCTGCTTTGAAAAAGTTATCTTTTTTAAAACCTCTTTAGATTTTCTGGGTCTCCACAGGCTGCTAAGTTTCTGAATTTCAAACCTTCCTTTGAGTTAAGAGATTCTGATGTTCAAAACCAACCTGTGCTTAGTGTTTCTGTCAAGAATTGCAGTTCTCCAAGTGCTGTAGCCACTTGCACTTAATCTTCTACATACCAGCTGACACCATTTTCTAGAATATTTCTCTTATAGTATGGGAAGAATAACAGAAGCACTTCTTTATTTCTCCTTTTTTTTTTTTTTCCCCACAGGAATGTGTTTATTGCGCTTGGTATATCAAAGCCAAAGAGAACTATTGTGCAAAATCTGTGGTGGTCATAAGTTTTATATTCATCTAACCCAAGTGTGACTTCATGAAGAAGTTATGTTAGTATTTCATCCTAGACGGAGCCCTCCTGCCATCAGTCCAAGAGAGTGGCTCTTCCCTCCTGTCCTGATTTGATGTTGCCTCTTGGTTTGGAGTTCAGGCCAGTAAGACTCTCTTTGCCCAGTGGGCTTCCATGTACTACTGCATGGTATTTGTAGAGCAGCTAGGGAATAATCAAATTTCATGGCCCTGTCAATGCATGTAAGAAAAGGTTGTCCAGCATCTTAGTATGGGCTTATACTTAGCCTTAACTATGAATCAAGAATCTGGCAACTGACCAGATCTTTTTATTGATGCATTTCTGGTTAATAATTGACACAGATTTATCTGATGTCAGTTATCAACATTTGGAAATGCTTCAGAAAATAATAATCAGGTAGATTGTGTCAGGACATTCCATTTCTAAATCTCTTATGATGACTCATAACAGCAATCTTTTAAATTTTTCCAATGGCAATTCCAGACTTGCTTTTAGCTACTGATATATTGATATCTCTCATGCTAGGAGAAAATCCAGCACTCAAACAGGTATCTGGAATTGAAGGATTTGAAGAAGAAATCAAACTTTTCTCACAGAATCACAGAACATACTGAGTTGGAAGGGACCCACAGGGATCATTCAAGCTCCTGGCCCTGAACAGACACCCCAAGAGTCACACCATGTGCCTGAGAACATTGTCCAAATGCCTCTTGAGCTCTGTCAGGCTGGTGCTGTTACCACTTCCCTGGGGAGCCTGTTCCAGTGCCCAGCCACCCTCTGGGTGAAGAACCTTTTTCTAATGTCCAACCTAAAACTCCCCCTGACACAATTTCAGGGAAAAGTTTTGACAACTCATGTTTTGTCACTGGTCTCCTCAGAGATCAGAGTCTGCCCCTTTTTGAATGTACCAGCTATGTGTAGTCAAATCAGCTATGTTTAACTTTGTTGTTATCACCAAAAGCACTATCACTTGGATTCACTAGTGATACATGAAGTCTGGAGAACTAGCATCTCCTTTTGGACATAATTGTTTCTTCCTGTTTTATTATATGTTACATCCTATAACTCTTGTATAGGACTGACTCTCAGTGACTTTGGAATGCTGTCTTTTTGTACCTGAAATAGATTACGCTCTGGGGAACAGAAGGAAAATGTTTGGCATTGAAACTCTGTGAAAAGGGTTTTCATAATACACTGTTGTAAGCATCACTTTTGTGGCACTGAAAACTCTCTAAATATCTAGGATCCTTTTAGGAGTTCTGGTTGATACCAAGGTGTATAGCCAGACTTTGGTTTTGCTCTGCATTTGACTAACGAAGGAATGAGGATTTCCTAGTGTGTTCTGCTGCAAGTAAGTCACTTGGGATGACTGTGCTGTACAAGAAGTGTTCTTTTCTGTAGTGTCAAACGCACTGCTGAGTCTCAGACATTATCTCTGAGGATCTTCACATCCTTCAAACATAAAGGCTAAGTTGAAATCAGTTACTTGGCTGCTTTTCTTCCATCAATACCGAGGAATTCCTTGGAAAGGATGGAAGAGCCCATATTAGCTCTCTGAGCTGACTCTTGAGGAAACACAAATCAGTCATCCAGGCTTCCCTTTGTGCTAAGCCAGCACATGCCAGTCTTTTTCCAGTGACAAAGAGGTAATGTATGAGGAATAAGACAAGTTCTGTGTCTCTATAAAATATTTTAAATTCTTTGTGTATACTGTATGTTTAAATTCTGGATACATTTGTACACACATAAATAAAAAAAAATATAAAATACACATGCACAAAGGTTTATATTCTGAAATTTGAGCTGTGGTTTCTCCTGCAAAGAATGCCAGCAGAAAACATTTTTTCCCAAGGATTGGTACAACTTCTGACACAAGAGAGGCCTAATTTTGCCTATCATCCACATTAATAGAATGTTATTGATCAAGAACATTATAATTAATTTAAGTATACAGATGCATTAGTTTCTCTAATAAGCACATTTTTTTCTAGTTCTTTTGCTTCTAAGTAAGTACTAAGTTCACTTTGGTTTGCAGGATATGAATCTTGGTTTAATTGGTAACTTTGTAAACTCTAATGTTCAGAAATCTGGAACTATCCCCAACAGACATCAGAGAAAAAGACTCTTAATTAATGCTTAACTCCAGACACTGGAGTTTTTCATCCAGCTTTCCCCCCTTTATCGAGTTATCTTGCATCTATTTTCAGATGCTGAGCAGATGCTAAGTAGGTTATTCACTTTGTAAACATAGATAATTATACATTGAGGTGTTTTTCGTGTGTTGTGAAGTGCGTGAGCCATTTTTTATAGTGGATGATGGATGTATCTGTTTTTCCTGAGATTAGGTTGTTTCATCTATATCCGAACTGATTGTTATATGCAATGCTTATGTTTTTCCCTGCTGAAAAAAAATCATACTTGAAAAAAGTTCACAATAATTTCTGTGCTTAAACAGTGTAAAACTAGAAAACCTCTAAACCACTGCTTTACATGTTTAAGGATTTAAATTCCTTTACATGTTTAAGGATTACTCTTTTAAGTGGCCATGTAAGACTTGGCTACGTCCAGCTGTAAGAAAGGGATTGCTTACATAAATAAAAATTTACAGAATACCTGCCAAAACTAGCTGTAGATTCTGTAGAAGATTCTCTAATGCTGACCTTTACGTCAGATCTAAATCATTTTAGATAATTAGATTAGGTTTTCAAAATCTGAGAACTTTTCAGCACTTCGTGATTTTCTTGCCAAGGGAAGCATTTTAGGCTTAGCCAAGTTATGTGTCTGAAAGGTACACCACTCACTTGTGTCAAGGAAAGTGTCAGAAGTATTCCAACCATGTATTGACTCCTTAATGGCTGTGCTAGTAGGTTAACTATGCCTTCTGTAGGGATCTTGAGTGCATCACAAGCTGAAAACACCACTCCCTTCCAAAGTCCAAGAACTTAAATCCCTGTTGTTTCCAACTTGGAAAATATAAATATCATGAAAATGAGAAACTAACTGTATTGACCAGACAGGCTTTTTTAAGGCATTGAATTAATGTGTCATTTTTATTCTCAGTTTTGGCAGGGAGTTCTTCAAAGAGGTTTTTAAAATATATATGTTCATGAAATTGTGGCACCACAGATTTTAGAAGAAAAGTGACAAATGACAAAGCTACAGATGTTTGCATAGTTGTTTTCAGGGTGGTTTTGTATTTTGTTGCTATTTCAGAATCTGTTTTGGAAAGACCAAGGAAAAAACATGTTGCCATTGCTGTCTGGCACAAAGTTGTTGGGATTGCTCAAACAGTGCCCTTTGTAGACAGTCAAGTACTGACAGAGTGAGATATTCAAAGTACCTCAACAGGCCTATCTTTGCAATTATAGTGAACTTCTGTTCCACAAATTAACTTACTTTCCCTACCTTCTCCCTCTTTCCCTCACCTTATTTGTTTGTTTGTTAGTTTTAAAATTAGAGGCTAGAGCTGATTTAAAGCAGTCAAAAGGTTTCTAATAAAATTCTCCTAGTGGTTAAGTGTTTCTTACTATGGTGATGATTTCAGATGAGGGTTTTATCCATTTTTTTTCATTGCCAAATCAAGTGGGATTCTAGCATGGTATATAATTTTTTAAAATCTATTTCCATTAAAAAAATAGGTTATTTCTGATCAGTGTACCATGTATTTTTATGTAAATTTTGCTGATAAACAATAATGTTTTATAAATAGTTTCCTCATGGCAATTCACTTGGAGGACCTTCAAAATCATTGAAGACTTAATCTGAGGAAAAAAGCATTAAGCTGAATAAAAAGTGTGTTTTATGTAAAATGATACAAGAAGCTTGAAATTAGAGGGAAGGGTAAGAGATAAGACAAATTATCTGGCGCGAGTATGCTGTGAGCTACATGATGGTGAGTTTCAGGTCTCCCTCTAAGGGTCTGTAGGGATGAATTCAATTTTACTGAAGCTCATTCTTCCAAGGAAAATGCCAAAGAAAATGATACTTGCATAGATACAAGAAATTTGTAAAGTTTTTAAGGTTATATTCTATTAATTGAACCTGACAGCTCTTTTAACTTTAGCATTTCTGTTGCGAAATATGGAGTAATTGATAAAGGAAAAAATTAATTTCTGTTAATAAAAATTATAGGAAATAAAAGACTTTTGGCCGATGTTTTCAGTGCAGTGAACACAATTTATGAAACTGTGCTGAGGATCAGATTGGGCTTCCCTGTTTGATGAAATACAAGAAGATTTTTAAAAGCTAGGCTGTGCATGCTGCCTTTTAGATTTAAAGCTACATTTCAGTTTGTTGTGAAACAAGGTACTGAAAAATTCTGATTCTCTAAGCTACTTTGAAGTTCTTGGGTTAGACCTCTAAGTCATAGCCATTGAGGAAATTAACACAAAGTGCAAAATACTTGTAATAGTTATCTCTAGTTTCCAAACTTAGTGATAGAGAACTTAGCAGAGGGGATACAGCAGAGGCAAATTTTAGGTGATGAGCTGAGAGGAAGCATTTTAGAAGATAGTCTTTCATAACTTCCTATTTGTGCAAAATGTCTTAAATAAATTTTAGTTGCAGGGCATAGTTCATTTTCCCCACAGCCACTTAATTAATATTAAAGGAGAAACAGTGATTAGACTTGGAAGTTAGAACTACTGCATCACCAACTTAATTTTTCACAATCTATTACTAAGATGATGTTTCACAGTGCCGCCTGTAGTTTCTCAACACAGATGTTACCTCACAAAGGAACATCTTTAATTGCCTCTTCCTTAGCATTAGTCCCTGGCCTTTCAACACACAGCTCCTCCTGTGCTTTAGAAATACTGATTATGGTGCTGCCTCCCAGCCAGGGTGACAAAGCCCCTGACAGCAGATGAGATCTCTGTTTTCACCAAACAGGTTCTCATTATTTCCACTCTGTGGGACAAAATTGTCAAATGTGTGATGGACTCTCTACTATGTTCTATTCTCTCATTTCAGAGGAGTAGAAAGGACTTCAAAAATGTTTTTGGATATGCTGATGAGCATACCTGCTTCAAATAGCACACTGGAATTATTGATGACTGTGCAAAAAATCAGGAGGAAGGGAGAGAGTGAGTGAGTGAGTGAAGGAGAATCACAGAATCACTAGGTTGAAAGAGACCTTCAAGATCATCGAGTCCAACCCGTGGCCTAAATTATCAACTAAACCCTGGCACCGAGTGCCACACTCAGTCTTTTTTTTTAAACACATCCAGGGACTGTGACGCCACCACCTCCCCGGGCAGGCCATTCCAGTACTTTATCACTCTTTCAGTGAAGAACTTCTTCCGAATATCCAACTTGTATTTCCTTTGATGCAGCTTGAGGCTGTGTCCCCTCATTCTGTCGGTTGCTGCCTGGAGAAAGAGACCAACCCCCACCTGACTACAACCACCCTTCAGGGAGTTCTAGAGAGTGATAAGGTCACCCCTGAGTGTCCTTTTCTCCAGGCTAAACACCCCCAGCTCCCTCAGTCATTCCTCACAGGGCTTGTGTTCCAGCCCCTCTCCAGCCTCGTTGCCTCCTCTGGACGCGCTCAAGGGTCTCAACGTCCTTCCCAAACTGAGGGGCCAGAATGGACACAATTCCTCCATAAATGTTCCTCCATAAAATTTTGCATGTCTAAATTTAAAAAAATCCTGAATGAGTCTGATGTAGTAGTAAAATGAATAATCCTAAAGCTAAGCTGAGCAGAAAAAAAAAAGGGGGTTAGATGCATTTTACATAGAAACTACAGGCTTATTGTACATTCAGTTTTCTTTTCTGACACAAAATGACAAATGCAGTCCAGTAATGATTTGTCTGGGTTCTAAATTCATCAAGGCAATTTACTCAATTACTTGATCCAGTATAGCAACCTTCTGTTTCTAGGAGTGATTTGGTTAAAATATATAATTAAATTATAGCTAATTTAATGAATTAAACATGACTGTGACCACGTTTGGAAAACATATTTTTAACTGTGCTCTTCCTATAACAGCTGATGCTTACCTGACATCCACATTAATTTTTTTTTTTCTAGTTATTGAAGAATTATCAGAAGTGGAGAATTGAATGCCCAGAAATAAGTGCAGATTTACAGCCATCTTCTGTTCTTGGTCTTTTGCAAGCTGGTTATCATGGAGTCCTAAGATCAAGAGACCCCCATGGAAGCAAAGTTTTAATATACAGAATTGGTGAGTGACAAAACTGCTTGGAACAGTTTCACACTTGATTCTGATACTGAAGTTTTTGGAGTTTATTTGTTTGCTTTGTTTTGTTTTGTGATTTATTTTAAAATTATCACCATTTCAGCAGCAAACAAAAAATATTTTATGGACACAACTGCAGGGGTTGATAAAACTAGATCATATCAGAATAACTTAACTACAAAGGTAATATATTTATGTTCCTTGCTAGAACTGTGTTCACATTAATATAAAGGTGAATTTACTGAGCTATAACAGTTAAATCATTTACTCATATATTGGTATGGCTAAAGCTGTACAATCCCTTATGAAGAGCCTAATTTTCTTTTTAGTGAAATTCTTGTTGCATCAAAAGAATCTTGAAGGTTAAAACTTGTAAGATTATGAGTTTTTTTGGCTCTGAGTGTCCCAAAAATCATTTAACTTCATGTTAATTGTCAAAGCCATGGGCTAAGACTGTGGTACTGATGCAGATGCAGATCAGAGCGGGGAGAAAACAAACAAAAGTGTACATTTAATCATTTATCAACATTCAGTTTAGGCTTGGATTAGCAATTCACCAGATTTTCACCATTTGCTTGTGGCAAAAGAGCCCTACCTAACAACACTTGGAAAATGCTTGATGCACCTCCCAAAAATATTTTCAAAAAGTACATAGTTAAATGAACACCATATCTCTTTATGCTTGTTTTGGACAGAGACTTTATTTTTGGCAACTTTCAAAGAATTGTATTATTATTGGCTGCTCTAGCAGACAGCTGTGCCCTCTAAAGCTTTTAGGTAGTGTTAAGGCTCATCCCATGCAAACTTTTGCTCAGGCCTCAGGAAAAACATAAGTGAGATTCACTGAATCGTGCCAGAATTATGGTGCTGAAAAACAATTGTATTAATTGATTGGATTGATGATCTGCAGCTTCTGCTAGCATGACTGTTACTGAATTGTACCTTGTACTGGGTCTATGGCCATAGGTAGAGCATGCTACATTACGTGGTACCATCTACTAAAAGAGTATCAAAGATGAGTGAGAGAGCAGGCACACAAAGTAACTCATGCACTGGCAAAACAGCTAATTTCAGGAACTTTGTTCTTGCTGGTTAATTCTTGCTCCTGAGAAGCACATTAGAAGCCGTAGGAAGAAAAAGTGCAGGTGTATGGGGTTTTCTCATGGTAATGCAGGGTAATCTATCTTCTCTTCAGGGCAATGGGATCCCAGTTTATTTACAGCATATGATGTGTTTCGTGTAAGTCTCATCACATCTGAACTCATTGTAAAGGAGATCGAGACTCAGCGAAATGGAGTCAAGGCCATCTTTGACCTTCAAGGGTGGAGATTTGCTCATGCTTTTCAAATCAGTCCAGCAGTGGCCAAGAAAATTGCTGCTGTTCTCACAGTAAGTATGACATAATGCTTTATGCAGCTTCATTGCTGTGACTTCTGATTTTTCATCTCTACCAAGCTATAGTAAATTTTCTTTCTGTGGACCTTCTCAGACTATGCAACTAAGAAGAACAAAATCCTAAATCCATTACAAGTTGTGCTTGATTTTACCTCAAGTTTATTCTTCTATACCAGTAAATGCCCTCTAACTTCTGGTATTTTATAATAACTCCACCAACCTGTTACAACACAAGAATTTCATGACTGGAGGAGAGGATGAAGCCCGGTTTTGGAAGGATCTCTGTTTGTTATCCTGTTTCCTCTTTTCTCTTCCATTCTTTTGTGCATGATCTCATTATTTTCCATCTACTAACAACAGAATGTATAACATTTATATTCTGCTTGCTTTCTTCCCCCCAGTATGAGCATTGTTTTGTGCAAATCACTGCTACCTCACCTCCTATTTTTCACAGAACTTCTCAGGACTTTACTGTCTTTAAGGCTTATTCCTTTCTGCCAAATTCAGTTGAACTTTGCCACTGGATTTGAGAGGAAAAAAAAATTAAAGAAGAAAGGGGACAGAGAATTGACAGGCAAGCTACAGTGTAGTCCTATAATCTTATTTTCCCTCAGAAGTTATGTTGAAAGTCAGTAATAATAAAAGTGTTAGCCTGTGATGTGGAAATGAGCCAGGGAGATAATCTTTTGCTCTGATTTGGTAAGGTTCATATCTGAGATTCAATCAAAGCTTAGTCATTGAATTAATATCATCAGAACTTCAGATGTTCTTCCTTTCTGATATCTACTGTAAAACTTTATTGAAACCATTAGATACTCCCAGTTTCGTACATCTAGAGTAAGAACTCGTGGTGTTATGCAATCTTGGGCCAGATCTCATGAAAACAGGACTAATGAGACTGTTTCAGTTGATTTCTGAGGTAGTAAACAGATTGCTGGTAATTTTTTTAACCTTGGAATAGAGCAGAAAGGAGGCAGAATAGGATTTGCAAGTACATCTAAAGGTTTCAATCCATTATCTCAAAGCAAGAAATTCTATGACTATGATGTTTCCATCTTGACCTATTTCTGATTTGTTCAATGTTTTTCAAACTTCTAAATGCTTATTCTAGCTATGGAAAAAGAAAATTAAAAATTGTGTGTTTCCAGTGTGCTTTTCTAAGAAGAGAAAGAGTTTTAACCATTTTTTTGGGGGGGGGGGTTTTTGTTCCCTGATTCCTTTCTTCACTTTTAACTAGGTTAAATTCCAGAGATTGTGTTAGTGTTGCTCAATATCACAGAACCATAGAATCATAGAATATGTTAAGTTGGAAGGACTCATCAGAATCGTCAAGACTAGCTCCTGACCCTGCACAGGACACCCCAGGAGTCACACCATGTGGCTGGGAGCATTGTCCAAACACTTCTTGAGCTCTTATCAGGCTTGGAGCTGTGACCACTTCCCTGGGGAGCCTGTTCCAGTGCCCAACCACCCTCTGGGTGAAGAATTCTTTCCTCATATCCAACATAAGCCTCCTCTGGCACAACTTCAGGCCATTCCCTTGGGTCCTGTCTCTGGTCAGGAGAGTGAAGAGATCTGCCCCTCCTCTTCCCCTCACAAGGAAATTGCAGACTGTGATGAGGTTTCTCCTCAGTCTCATCTTCTCCAGGCTGAACAGACCAAGTGACCTCAGCCACTCCTCACACGACTTCCCCTCCAGACTCTTCACATCCTCCTGGCCTTCATTTGAAGCTCTCTAATAGCTTAATGCCTTTTCTGTATTATGCTGCCCAAAACTGCACACAATATTCCAGGTGAGGCACCCCAGTGCCAGAACGAGACAGTCCCTTCCCTTGCCTGGCTGGAGATGTTGTGCCTGATGCACCCCAGGACATGCTTAATGCACTCCAGAACATGCTTATAAGTAAAAGTTAAGAAACCTTAGTTTTAAACCTGTGTTTTACTCAAGAAATGGGTCTTGCAAATTACTGTCCTGTATCAAGAAACAAAAGTATCTCCTAAGGAATGGAAAGCATAGTACGAATAATAAGTGACATTATCTTGAAAAATCTGTTATCCCAGGCAGATTTTTTTTTTTTTTGTGAAAATCATGATAGTAGACTTTAAGTATATGATAACCCATAATAACATCAAGTAAACATACAAGCTGATAATTTTAGGGTCTTAATCATACATTAAAATCTAAAAGGAGTGGCACTGAAGAAATATATTGGCTTTGGGTTTTTTCTTCCTTAGAACTATTGAAGTAGTGAGGGGATATGTTTATGAGAAGTACCATTTTTATAAGCAGAAAACATCTGATTCAGAGGTAGTATCAGGTGGAATATGAAGGGAAGCTGTACTTTGCCCATTGAGCAAAGCTTGTTTTGAGCACTGCCTTTATTTTCTTTTAAATTTCAAAGATCTGGAACTTTTAAATGAATGCAAGTAGAATCGAAGTTGGTTTATATTTTAAAGGTTGTATAGCAGATATTTTTAAAATTTCATTAAAACAGTAATCTTGTTGTGAAGCTGAACTTCTGTCTTGGCCAAATTCCATGTAATTTCAAGGCTTATCTCTAAATTGCAACATAAAATTTATTTAACTTAAAGTTAGTATCTTCAGTAGTTTATATATATTTGCATATTATCCTTCAGGCTGTAAATTGCCAATAAAAGCACATAGCTAGATAGCTTTTTTTAAATTAGTAGTAGAGTCTTGTGAAAAAATTGTACTCTAGAAGAAAGGCTGAGTACAAGGTTTGTGTGCAATATTTATGTGCAATTTGGTGATAGTTTTCTTTTTTGGTTTTCTGTTTGTTTTTGATAATCACCCTAACCTCATATCAAGAAGAAAAAAATGGTGAGATTTTCCCTCTAATGGGAGGAACAAGATATGATTTTTCCAAATGTTGTTCTTAATTTACACTATGAAATGCAGGAATTGGCAAGGTCAGAAGAAATACTTTAACCTATGGACTAGACAGTTGTTACAGGCTTGTCCTTAGTAATAGAGGTGTTTCAATAATATTTTCTTTTTCTTGTTCTGTTTTCTACGTATGCTGACAGGATTCCTTTCCACTGAAAGTTCGAGGTATCCACTTGATTAATGAGCCTTTATTCTTCCACCCAGTCTTCGCTCTAATTAAGCCTTTTCTCACTGAAAAAATAAAGCAACGGGTGAGTGCACACAAATATTTCTTTCTGCCACAAAACTCTTATATGACAATCTGCAGCACTTTTCCTTAGGCTCTGTTACTCCTGAGTACTGAAGAGCAAAAATAATTTTCGTTTGTAAGTGCCATACACACCTCCAGAATCTAACAGTAAAGCATTTGCAGTTATTAATAACATGGGAGTCACAAGTGGTGCTGTTATCACTATTCTAAAGACAAAAAACACTGTGATACAAAGAGGTTAAATAATTTGCTTGAGGTCACATAATAATTCTTCTGCTGAACTAGAAAGAAATGAGTCCTAGACTTGCCAGTACTCTGCCTATAAATGACACAGTGTTTTATGGTCCAAGTTGTGCAGAATTAGTAGAAGAAAACTGTTTAGCTCTGACAGACCTCCAGAGACATTTATGCATCAAAAATTGATCAGACTTAATTTCTAATTTTTTTTCCAAATAGCTCCTTAGTTGCTTTAAATAGTTTTGCAGTTATAGGTCTGCAAATAGATTTGTATTTGGATGCAAAAGCATGCCAAGGACTATGGTTTATTGCAGCATAGGAAAAATATTGGAGTTTTCAGCTGGCACAAAAGTGAAGTGGTAACAGCAGGACTAAGGTACAAAATAAGCAGCCCTGCCTATTTTTATTTCCATTCTGAAGCCTCCTTTTCTCAGCACATGGATCTTGGGCATTTGCAATAGCCACTGCACACCAGGACAGTCGATCCTAGAAAAATATCAGACTGGAAGTAATGAACAAGGCTTCAAAATAGCTACAATAAAGCAAGAGGAGAAGAACCAAACCTACAGTATTGCAAGAGTTAAAGTGGAGAAGTAGTCCAGAATCTAATTCCAGTTGGACCTGAAAGATAAGGACTGATATATAGATTCTGTTGAGTATCTTCCTTGACACCTGTCTGATCCTACATACATACTACATAATCTTGTTTTTAAATACATATGGCAGGACCAGATAGTAATGGCCATGAGCCAGACAAGGCTCTTTTCTTGGAAGTAACTGAAGGGCAAGTAGCAGATATGATGACAAAAAAAAAATCATCAGTCTTTCCATGGTTTAGCTCAGTTCAGCAGTTTGGATGTAGTGTGTATTCTCATCAGCATTGCTAAACCTGTCTGGAACAAGTGCGTAGTTTTGGCTCCTTTGCTCACAGCTACATAAAATGCAGTTCTCAGGTTGTTCTCAGCCTTCAGATTCAGAGCAGGACAGAGTTTGAGCACCTAGGGGAAACTCACAAGGGTAGTTCCTCCCTTTAAGGAAATCATTATGAACAAATACACTTAGTTAAACCAAGCTGGTGGGTTCAGCTCTTACACTGAGATGCTTTGCTTCCTGTTTTCACTCAACAGTCTAGCATTCATACCCAAGTAAATGCTTTTAATATTTTGGTTTAGGTGTACATGCATGGAAATAACTACTTGCAGAGCCTGACCGAACACTTCCCCGTCAGCATTCTCCCACAAGAATATGGAGGGGAAGAAGTCTCCATTGAAGAGCTGGCTAAGGAATGGACTGACTTCATAATGGCATCTTCAGATTATCTTCAGAGCATTTCTCTGGTTGCCTAGGAATAACCTTAACACAGTATTTTATCAATTTTTGAACACTGGAATTAGAAATAAGTTTAATATGAAAATCTCCATTGTGAATGAAACTGGTATGTCTTTGCAGGGCACTCACTGGACGTTATATTGGTTGCATTTTTATATTAACTGGAATCTGTCAGTTTGTATGTCTGAAAAGATTAATGAATTTTACATATTTGTGGCACTCTTTGTAATTGAATAACTTGTATTTCTGAAAGCTGAAGAGTGCCTTCGATATCAGATTGATACTGCTGCTGTTAGGTCTTTGGAGACGACTGTCTGCAATAATGCAGCCGAGAGCCTTACACTTAGCCCTTGTGTCTTGGCTTGTCAAGACAATCGGATACAAAGCAAAGAACAGACTGAAAATAGGGTAGTTTGTTGCAGAAGTAAGACTGACAGGCATAATTTACAGGAAGTGAGGGGGCTGTTTTTTGGATTGATTCTCAGGGAAAAATGCTGCTTTGTTAGTTTGTGTCAAATTGAAAATTAGTCAGCAATAGTGAGACATTTGTGTTACTCTTTGTGCTGCTTGTGCAGCTTCCATTTTTGTTCTAATTAACTGAGTGATCTTCATGTTTTATAGAGAAAACGCCATGTACTTATTCTTCAAAGGACAGTGTGAATCAGGGGGAGGAACTGGTAAAATAGTCAAAACAACCTTGAAAATTCTTATTTTCTTTCTTCAAAGTGATACTGTCTATGGACAACTATAAGCACCTCAGATTATTATCCTTTAATTCCTAGTGTAGAGTATTACAGAGGTCAAAAGTTTTCAGCTGTTTGCATTATCGTTTGTTTCAGGGGGTAAAGTAGGTTATCCTTTGTGGATCTGAACTTTAGAAATATCTGTTGTTTAGAAATATGTTTTAAAGGTGCTTTGAGGTCACTTTGGATCTTAGCATAGGAGATGCTTGGTACTGTCATTTTCTTTTCGGTACAGTAATTGACAATTTGCCAGTCTATTTGCTGCTGGACACTGAAAGAAATTATCTTTAATTTCCATTGAGACTATGTCTTCATATCTGTAGGGGTAATAAGAAAACATCTCCATACTTACTGAAAACAGGAATGTTTTGTTTTGAAAGGGCATTGTTGACATAGGAATACTGCAGGTGTAAAAGCTATCACTCACACTACACAGCAGAATCATGCTGCAGTCCCCTGTATTTAGTAATCTCAACCATTCTTATACTTTTCTCTCAGCTTTTCTCTAAAATCTCTGTTAGTACACCAGCTGCTAGAGTTCATTTACCCAGTTTTTAACTCTGTTTTGTTTTTGCACAAGCACTATATACTGAAGCATTCCATATGTATTTTCCTATAAATAAATCCATAAAAAATGCTTTTATCTCAGGTAGCTAGAAACTATAACTTCAGTTATTTTGTAATCTTTAGGACATTGGGATGGTGTATAGGCATAGGGGACAGAAATGAAACTATCCTATTATATTAAAAATGGCTTACTTTAGATTTTTATTAATAAGGCATTATTGCAGGAGTCATTGGAAGCTAGTCTTTATTAGCAAGAGGAACCATGAAGGACCTATTAGAGTACTTGTTGTTTGTAGTTTCTTTTGCTGTGGCAAGATCAATGCCAGAAATTCTTTCAAAACTGACAACTTCTTCTGATTTTTTTCTTCCAATTTCCGAATTCCCTCAAGTGCCTTTTTCATTTTTCTCTTTCAAAATATTTTTGATGTGGAGCCTAAATTTTAAGAAACCTTTTTCAGATATATGATTCTATGAAAATGTATTTAATATATGTTTCTTTTTCTCAGATTGAACTATTTTGTGATATAAAAGCTCCTTAAATAGAGGAGTTTGATGAACTGCAAATTCTTCTTTATAAGAAAATAGACTAAGTAGTCAGGTATCTGGCAATTGTTCAAGTGTGTAACTCAAGTTCCAAGTGATTTATCAGCTGGAGAACCGAAGCGATTGTCTTAATATTACAGTACTTCAATTTTAATCTGTGAATGTAAACTGCACAAAGGAATGAACCATGTTTCAGTGAACAAGAAAATTTAAACTTTTCCTATGAAACCAACCTCTGATTGCTGCTGGTTTATGTAGCAGAAACCTCATTTGACTGCATGTGTATATGCATCTGTAGCTGGGGCTTTTTAATCTTTATTTAAGCTTCACCAGCTCTATGACTGTAAAGTCCTAAATGTCTTCAAAAATATCCTGATCCTGTTATTGAGTGGTAGCGTGTTAGTATAACTCAACAGTTAGAGCACTGAGTGCAGTTATTTTTTCCTGAACTGTTAATTATTTTTTAATGTTTACATTTTATATAGGAGGTGGGAACTCCTAATTGCCATTGCTGCTAATAATAAGGACAAAAGGTAATTGGAACATTTACATAATGAATAGTGGAGGTATTGGTATGATGCGCGGTGATGTTGCAGCTTCGAGCAGCAGTTAACAAAACAACGATCCCTACGTGCATTATTCTTTATAAACACCGGGAGTGCCTCTAAAAAAAACAATAAAGTTCCTGTTAAACGATACAAATATAATTTACTGTAAGCACGATGTAATGCACGTTTTTAATTTTTTTCTCTNCGGCCGCCGCGCTGCTCCTGGCGCTGCTGCGCTGCGGCTCCGCCGCCTCGCTGGCGCGGCGCGACCTGGCGGCGGGGCGCAACGACAGACCCATCATCGGTAAGGGCCGGGGGGCCGCCGGTGCCCTGCCTCGGCCGTGCCGGCGGAGGGAAGCGTCTCCCGGAGCCGAGGTTTGGCTAGAGCTGTTACATGAGCGTTAGTTACGCTGCACGTGCTTGAGAGAAGTTGCAGTGCTGAGCAGTCATAGCAGGGAAGCCGAGTCTTGGGTAGTGTGTGTGTATGTGGTACCTTGAGACGGGGCGCCCTAATTGATGCCCCGTTGTCTCGGTGCCTGCAGTTCCTCTGGGCAGTAAATGTATCGCTGCGAGCTGGCGTGTGGGAAATGGGAGTTTAATTAAATAATAGGAGCACGAGTCTTTGGAGGAGCGGCTGAGGAACCTGGGGTGGTTCGCGCAGGAGAAGAGAAGGCTCGGGGGTGACTTTATCTTTCTTTACAATTTCCTCAAAGGAGGTTTTAGCCAGGTGGGGGTCGGTCTTTCCTCGGCAACAGGAGGACAGAGTTTTAAGCTACCTTGGGGAGGTTTAGGTTGCACATTAGGAAGAATTTCCTCACAGAAGGGGTGATTAGACACTGTAATGGGCTGCCCAGGGAGGTGGTGGAGTCACCATGCTCGGAGGCGTTTAAGGAAAGACTGGACATGGTGCTTGTTCCATGGTCTAGTTGACATNACACGCTTTAATTAATAAAGCCTTTCTGTTGAACCGCCCTCGTCTGTCGCTTTGCCGGAGAAGGAGAAGGAGGCCGCGGGGCACGCGTCCGAAGGCGGGCAGCCGGGACTGCATTTCCCGGCGAGCCGCGCTGCGGGCGGGCCGGAGCTGCGTGCCGCAGGGGCGGGCCCTCAGCCCNCATCGGTAAGGGCCGGGGGGCCGCCGGTGCCCTGCCTCGGCCGTGCCGGCGGAGGGAAGCGTCTCCCGGAGCCGAGGTTTGGCTAGAGCTGTTACATGAGCGTTAGTTACGCTGCACGTGCTTGAGAGAAGTTGCAGTGCTGAGCAGTCATAGCAGGGAAGCCGAGTCTTGGGTAGTGTGTGTGTATGTGGTACCTTGAGACGGGGCGCCCTAATTGATGCCCCGTTGTCTCGGTGCCTGCAGTTCCTCTGGGCAGTAAATGTATCGCTGCGAGCTGGCGTGTGGGAAATGGGAGTTTAATTAAATAATAGGAGCACGAGTCTTTGGAGGAGCGGCTGAGGAACCTGGGGTGGTTCGCGCAGGAGAAGAGAAGGCTCGGGGGTGACTTTATCTTTCTTTACAATTTCCTCAAAGGAGGTTTTAGCCAGGTGGGGGTCGGTCTTTCCTCGGCAACAGGAGGACAGAGTTTTAAGCTACCTTGGGGAGGTTTAGGTTGCACATTAGGAAGAATTTCCTCACAGAAGGGGTGATTAGACACTGTAATGGGCTGCCCAGGGAGGTGGTGGAGTCACCATGCTCGGAGGCGTTTAAGGAAAGACTGGACATGGTGCTTGTTCCATGGTCTAGTTGACATGGTGGTGTTCATTGGTTCAGGGTTGGATTTGATGACCTCAGAGGGCTTTTCCAAACTAATTGATTCAGTTGCTTTTCTTTCAGTATGCAGCATTTGCCATTTGTACGGTGCTAATTTTCTTCCTTGGGCCCTTCAGGGATATTGTCGCAGGAGTGTCACTTTGATGAGTACCAGCAATTTGGAAGATCGTATATTGCAGCTTCATATGTGAAATTTGTGGAATCTGCCGGTGCTCGAGCTGTGCCAATAAGGTACATTTTTTTTATCCTTAGGAGTGGATAATAATTGCATTATGTAAGGTATATACCATTTTAGAAGCACAGAATCTAGTTCTGCTGCTTTTCTGAGTGTTTATTGCTCCTCAAAGACCATTTGAAGATGTCACAATTCTCAGAGAGTTTCAGAAATTGGAATAAAAGCAGAGTGGAGTGTGTACTTTTTAATACTTCTACTTACATTACTAGTCTTTCTTTGAAAAGTTCTAATTTTTTTTTTCCCAGTAAAATTGCCTTCTGTAGTTTGCATGCATTGTTTTTGAAGTTAGCTATTTCAGTGTACCGTGTAGTGCCCCACAAACACACACAGATGCCTAAATACATAGATATCTATATCTTTTTTTCACATTCTGTAACCCTGGAATTCAGGGAGTCAAGGAAGGCTATCAGTACTCCTTTCAGAAGACAAAGTCCAGTTCTGTTCAAACTATGAGTCACTATTTCCTTGTATTTTGGTTGTTTGGTTAAAAAATAGCAGACTAACAGCTGACAGTACTTCATAGCAACCCTGAGCTAAAAATATTAAGGGCACTGAAACCAGATAATAAAATTATACATTTCAGTACTTAAAAACAATACTGATACAGCTGCAGAAAAATAAAATAGGATGTATCTACACAGTCCAATAAGATCACCACTTAAGTGCGCAAATTAGAAGCCAGCATTCCTCATATAGCTGCTGGAGCTTTCAGAACATTTGTTGACCAGAAGCTTCACCAATGAATGGATGCTTCTAATTCTGGCAATTAAGTTACCTGCAGCAAAGCTGAACACTTTCTCTTACACCCAGCATATCAGTTCTGCAGAAGTGTGGCCATCTGTGCTGCTTTTGGCTGGGGTAGAGTTAATTTTCTTTGCAGTAGCTGGTGTGGGAGTGTGTTTTGGATTTCTGCTTGAGCACAGGGTTGGTAATATAGAGATGTTTTTGTTATTGCTGAGCAGGGCTTACAACAGAGCCAAGGCCTTTTCTGCTTTTCGTGCTGCCACGCTGGCAGGGAGGCTGGGGGTGCATGGGTGTGACCCACTGTTTGCAGCTCTGCCCTTCTTGGAGTCACTTGGAAACCGGAGCTGCCGGTCTGCAGGAAATAATAACCATGCCATTCATGTAAATAGTAAATTTTTCAAGTGTCTTGCAAAGGGGTCTCAGAGTGCCTCATCAGGAATTCTACCTGACAGGGCCCTATTTTCAGTCTTGTGGATTGAGCTGTTTCAAGTGAAATGTTTCATTTGACTTGTGTCCATTTTACTCTGTTTAAAACAGACCTTCATATTTTCTGTGTCAGACATTTCTGTTCAATAGCAATGAAATTTTCATGGTCAAATACATGTATGTCATATGTATTCAATAATTATTTTTTGGTGTTTCAGATTAAATCTTACAGATGAAGAATATGATAAAATATTCCACTCTATTAATGGGTAAGTCTTGAGCACTGATTTTCTGTCAAAAGGCATGATGGTTCTGTTTTTGAGCTCTGCTGTGCTCTCAAGAACATTGTCTTCCTGCTCTCTTGAGAGGTTGTGCTGGGCACTGCAGATATGAAAATATATTCTAAGACACAGAATGCATCATTTCATCCAGTATTGTGTGCTGCCTTTCCTTCCTTGAGGAACACATCAGATAATCTGCAACAGTGCCAGGGCTCATCTTGGCATTCCCTCGTGCTTGTCTTCAGACAGGGAGAAGTGGTGTTATGGTTGTGAGCAGTTTTGCAAGTGAGATACTCAGCTTCCTCTTTGTTAATTTTTCTGTCTTCCTCATTTGAACTGTCACCTTCATTTTGATGTTTATTAGCAGTTGCTTGGTATTTCACCCCTGTTTCTACCCTTTCTTTCCTCTTTCAGTCCTTTTTATATCTCCTCTGTTACAAAAGTTTCTGATTTCCAGTCGCTTCTACTCTTTTTTCCATGTGTGCTCTCTGTCTTGCTACTTGCATGGTCTGTCTTGCCTGTTGTGATTCCGTGTTTGAAGTCTTTGTTAAAAAAACTTCCTGGTTTTGGGGGGATCTGTGGCAAGTGACTGCCCCTCTGTTCTTCCTTTTCAAATGTGGGATAATGTGATCTTACCTAACAGATTTTATTGTGGACTAAACAAAGTCAAAACCTTTTATGTTTTTTTAGCCCTGTGCTGAAAGTGCCCTTCAGAAGACTAAAATCAACTGATGCTATGCTTCATAGCTGTGATGGTGTGTGAGGCCAGAGCATGTGATTGGGCTACTTGTAGTCATGAGATGAGCATCTTAAACCATGAATACATTTGTTAAGCTTATGCATATAGCTAGAATTTTAATCCAAATGTGCAGATTTAGACCTTTGGTAGTCTGGAGAGTGCATTGTCCTCCTTCATCAACATGCCCTGGACACTAAGGCGTGGGTCTTTGCAGTCTTGTGCTATAAGCGAGCATGAGACAGTGATGCTTTTCTCTGCTGTGTGCTGTTGGAGACAAAATTAATAACTTCCTCCCTTTCTCATGGCTACCAGCTTCACTTTGGTTGCCAAAAGGGCTTTCCACCAATGGGGTCTCTCAGTGTTTCTATCTCACCACCTACATCAACGCAGAAGAAAATGTTTGGCAAGTAGATCCACTTTCTTTGTCCTTCTGTCCTTGCAGTCAGAAGTCGGTTGAGTTGGTGTTATGTAGGTGAGTGAGGATGGTGAGGATATTTCCTTCTGTGGCCCTCCACTGTCACCTCTTGGCTTCCACGATAAAACTGTATGTAAATAACAAAAAGGGGCTCTGGAGGGAATGACTTTTATGCTGTGAAAATTCAGAATAAGGAGGAGATACATTGATCTTTCATATTGCTCTTTGAAGTTGGAAATTACTTACTATTAAATGCTACCTTCTTAAAACCCTGAAATTTACTGTAGTAAAGACATAATTTTATGAATGTACTCCTGAGGTACTCCTTTGGAATGCCCAGTGGAAATCTTCAGCTAAAACCAGGCAGTGATACTGGAATACACGTAGTTGCATTTCAATCTGCTTATGACAATGTCAAGCCATTATCATTGCTACTTAATGGGTTATTTCCTTTCTGTATTAGCAAAAAGGGCGATCAGTTTCCCTAATTAGTATAATCCATGTTTTGGTTTTAACATACAAAGTGAATTTTCTACCACTTCCAAGTAAAGATCACCTTATTTGTCTAATTAGATCTCTGAAGAAACCTATAATTTGGCCTGTTTTGAAAATACCTTCAGCTGTATTAATTTTCAGTGTTGACACTGGGAAGTAAAGTTTTTTGTATTTTTGTGAATACTTCTTTTCCACCAAATATTTGATGACTTTTACATGAGCCTGTGCATTTTTCACTTTTAAAAACCTGGTCAGGAAGGTTTAAATGCGTATTTGCTCTGAAATGCTTGGGATCATTTGAGATGTTACTTGTTTCTAACTGCTTGTTAGTATCTCACTGATACATTTTCAGAGCACAGAAATGTAGAGAAAATCCTATACCTGTTTAGGTCAAAAAATCAACAACTAATAGATGTGACTTGAGTAAATCCAATTGAGGTTCTGCAGCAGTGGGTTAAAGAATGCTCACACATCCAGTTTTGTTAGTTCTGCAGGCACTGTTCCAGTTACAGCCAGAAGAGGCTTCCTTTATTTCATGTTACTGCTTCTGATGGTACTTGATTATTTTCCATGTCATCATGTGTCCATGTGAACTCTCTGCTAGACTGTGCTGAATCTTCTGTGGTGTTTTTTTTTGTGTTTGGGGAGCCACACAGGGAATTGCCATTTCTGATTATATTTTGTGGTGAAAAAAGCTCGTGCACTGTTTCTATGAAATTGTCCCTGAGATTGTCTTCCTTAGCTCTGTGGGATCCTATGTGATCAAAGGTTATGGTCAAATGTACTTTTCTTCCTTTTTGATAGGAATGTTTTGATCTTTGTTGTCTCCAATAAGAAGGTCACTATTCCAGGGCCACAATTCTATTTTTCTGAAACTGAACAGAATGGAGATTTGGGCTGGAATTCTAAGGTGGTAGTGACAGCCAGCTGAGAGTTAGGATAGGAAATGACAGTCATGGTTTGCAACCCTTTTGTATAACAGCTGAAATCTGTGTGGTTTATGTTTTTTGTTTACTTTCTTCTTCCATATGTTGCATTAGGCTTGATCAATACTTTGTGATAGAGTAACCATTCTTCAGCAGAAGAACATTAAGTTAAAGACTGAAACACTTGAACTTAACTGTCTGCCTGTGCACTAGCTGTCCAAACTCACATAATTAATGACATGCTAGCCAGTACAGCCAGAGGAGCTGACAGAGCTGTTCAACCTACCCACCACTCAGGTGTCTGCTCTGGAAAACCTATTTGAATTTCCAGTGACTCACCTGACTGGATCCCTGCTGTCCATAATGGGAGCATAAATGCCTGTCTGTAGATTTCTGAAACCTAGACCTAAATTGTACCCTTAAAACTGCTATTGGACATTTCCCTGTGTACATTGTCCAAGTTTTGGGTCAATCACTGTTGCTAATCGTATTCTTGGATGTTGTCTTTCAGGGTGCTTCTTCCAGGAGGTGGTGTGGATCTTAGGACTTCAGAGTATTCAAGGGTTGCTAAAATATTTTACCACAAGGCCTTGGAGGTAATTACTAAGGAGCAGTTGGTTCTTGTTATTATCACTGTTCTGAGATCAAAATGACAGGTTCATATTTTTCATAGTTTTGCACTGTCATTCAGTGGGTTAACTGTAAGCCTGAAAATAGGTACCTTGTTTTGTTGCTTCTGCATAAAACTTCTGCATAAATAGCTTAAGATTCAGACTTGTGACACCCACTCCTGTTATATTTTGTGTTATGGTCTTAAACTCCAAAGTTCTTCAAGTAATAACAGTGTTGTTTATTCATTGTACCTGAGGCTTTATGGCTCTGTGTGTGAGCTTGGCAATGAGGAATTGCTCTTCCAGCTTTGCTGCTGGCTTTCCACCAGCAGGCAAGGAAAGTGCAGGCAGTGGCATTCACAGGAGTAGTCAGGTGCTGCAATTCAGTAATTGAGCTCCCTTTACCCTTCTGTCCCTGTGGCACCAATGTTTTTATTCTTCTGTCTGTCTTTATTTGTGGTGTCTTGCAAAGACTGTCTCACTTATTTCATTTGTCTCTCTGGAGCTGCTCACTGTGTGAACTGCAGCCTATACCTTGGTATTCAGCGCTGGGGCAAGGGTTTCTTGTGGTTTGTTGTACAATTATGAAATTATGTTGACATTTCACAATGATGGACTGAATTGCCTATGCCAGTTTATGATCAGGGAGGCAGGTTTATTAGCTGATATGGGTACTACCAGTGACTGAAAGGCAGAAAATAATATTCAGTTCATCCTAGGTAACCCTTTCTAACAAAGGAGGTTTTTTCCTTTGCTATTTGTGATAATTTTGTGTTTTGATTTTCATCTTTCAAATCTTAATTAGCACTAGAAAATATGGCTAGTTTTACTTATGTAAGGTAAGCTAGAATAGTCAAGAGTATCTTTGCAAGTACAGAATGACTGAATTTTATCTTTTTCTAAAACATGAGGGATCCTTTTCATTTGCAAATGTTCACTATGAGAAATTACTTTGATCTGGCTCTGCTTTAATATGAATAGAGGATGTGCAATGCTAATCCCCATTCAAGTCAGTAGAATTTTACGAGGTAGGCAAAAATCTAAATGAAATACTGTTTTCCAGCTCTTGAATTAGTTTTTAAAATATGATGTCTTGAGTATTGTTTAATACACATTGTTTAATAATTGTTTAATTGGCCTCTAGGTTCTAGTTTATTTAAAAAAAAAGGGGGAGGAACGACAAAAATCTTTATGTTTCAGCTGTAATTGATTTTAAACTGCAGTTTATTTTTTGCCTTCAGTTTTAGTCCTCACTTGCAGTTCCACTGTCTGTCTTTCATGTAAGTTCTGTGCCTCATTATACATTATAGGTGGCCATGAGGACTCTGGAGCCCTATCAGCCTTCTTTCTGTACCTCTTCCTTGTTTCACTGTGAGGAGAACTATCTCTGCGGGCTTTTGTTACCATACTGTCAGAAATGCAGTAGGGGAACATTATTATTCTGAAAAACAGGAGATCTGAAACATCTCATTCTCCAACATATGCTTACTATCAAGTGTAAACCATTTAAAAATGCAGATTACCACTGCATGTGTGGACTGTGCTTAGTTAGGTCACAAGAAACAAGTTGCGTTCTTGGTTTTTTGCTTTCTTTTTCTCCTCTTTGTTTTTTTTTTCATATTGCTTTCACACTGACCTGCCAATTTTTATTCTTTTGGAAATGATTGTCACTTTCTAATGTTGCTTAAGTGTACATTTTGTCTTTTTGAAACACATGTCTAAACCTGCTAGTTTAACAATCACACAGGTATGTCACGTAAGACCACAGTTATGCTGGTAGTAGGATTCATGTTTTTTAAAGCAGTTGGGTGGGCACAGACATTGCAAAGGTCCCTTGCTACGTGATCATAGTGTGCTTGGTAGAAAAGTATGAATTGTAATGAGTATGCTTTCCCTCAAAATGGTGACGGACTCTTCTGTGTACCTTCTAATGATTGCTTTTTTTAGAGAAATGTTACCATTTTATGGTTTCTGTTTAGGGTGCTCTCAATATCACTTGTAGAACAGAACAGTCAAATCAGTATCCACATTAGGCTCAGTTTGCTGCTTCTAAACACATATAGAGCCTTTACCCTTCATATTTTAGGAAAGACTCTAAGGGAATCTGTGCTTATTTCAATTGCAGTTGAACTGCTACAATTCCTGTGATAGCAGGAACTACTGTAGTGGTTATACCTCTCACCTACACAAAAAAATAGGTAAAAAGAATCAGAAGTTCTTGTCAGTCTCTTCGGTACATTTTCATTACTGTCTCCTTATGTTGTTGCTTTTATTTTGTAGGCTAACGATGAAGGAGATTATTTCCCAGTGTGGGGAACATGTCTTGGACACGAGGAGCTTACATATCTCACAAGTGGTGAAATTTTACTTGTTCGTACCAAGACAAATGGTTTTTCACTCCCTCTGAACTTTACCTCAGGTGAAAAATGCATTACATCTCATGTCTGAGCTTTGCTAAGAGATGTTGTGTTTTGTTTGTGATAAATATTATGGGGTGAATGTTTTTGAGGTTCCTGATGATTATCTTCTGTTAAATTCTTTGTTATTAAGTTGCATTGACTGTTTTTGTAAAGTCGGTGCAGCTGTCACTTCTTAAGCAGAGAAGTGAGCACAAGCCATTTGAAACCAACAGCAGTCAGCAAAAACCGAGGTTGTGGCTCTTTGAGTCATTTGAAAATCTGGACCTACAAAATAATGTCTGCTTTTTGTTACCAAGTTGAACAAAATTCACAGGTTCAAAACCTATTAAGCTTGGAGAGCAGGTGATTTTAAATTTTTCAAATCATATCCTTCCTCATGAAGAATAGTAGCATTACTGTCCTATTTGAGCAGTATTGAAATCACAGAGATCCCTTGAGATAGAGCTGTGGCACTTGGAAGCACTTGTAAAAGTTTGGCTTTGGTTGATACTTTACCCTTTGTGAGTAATCAAAAAAAAATGTAGCATTCACAAGTTCTGTCACTTGTGCTCATCATGAGTGGAAAGGCTCCTGAAATGAATGTCAAAGAATGATGCTTATTTTAGTGAGAACTTTGCTACCTAAGTTGGATCCTCTCTGGGTCAAGACCAGTAGACAGTGGTAACAGCATATTGGAAATCTGTTGTAGTTATTTCACTGATATTTCTTGCAGGATATTCTAAAATAATAAAGATTTACCACCAAAAAAGTTTAATACAGCATTTTATTAATTGTCTTCTGTCAGTATAAGTCCATCTGAGACCAGTTTTAGTAATGGAAAATACAATTTTTCTCTTTGTAATAGCTGCAAAAGACAGTAAAATGTTCAGGAATTTCCCTGATGATGTGTTACACGCGCTTGCTACTGAGCCATTGACATCAAACTTTCATGTATGGAGCCTCTCCATGGAGGTACTTGATCTTTTTATTTCCTGCATACAAACACTTTTTTTTTTTTTTTTGGCTAAAACTAGAAATAAATAAGCAAATAACACCTTTTCTCTCTTGCCCCTCCTTATCACAGAATTTCACCAATAATGAAAAGCTTCGTAATTTCTATAATGTTCTGACCACTAACACTGATGATGAAGTGGAGTTTATATCTACCATGGAAGGTAAGGAAATTAATTTCCTTTGGAAAGCGTGACTGTAGCAGCCTAATTCTTTAGGGGTATTGTGACATGGATGTGAATTCTCATTGCAAGTTATTAAAATAGCAGGGTGAGCATCAACCCTGTCAGTGCTCTGTGTGAGGAGCATTTCTGTTTGCAGGGATATTTTATCTTTTGAGTACTGGGAGCCTTATTACTCCTCCCACCTGCCGTTCCCCTTCCAGATAAGCTGTTGCACTTTAGCACTGGCAGCTGTTTGGTGCAGCGTGCCTCTGTCAAGCCGTGCTTTCCAGCTGCCTGCTTAGGCTTGCGTTTCCCTGGTGCTCTCTGTTTGCTGGATGGGAAGAACACTCCAGGCTGCTGAGGGAACATCAATATCCCTCGTTCCCTTAGCAGCAATGCTGGTAATTGCCCTCTTCCAAAAGCTGTTTTCATGACGTGTTTTGTCTGTTTCGCACTGGGCTTGCTCAGCTCAGGAAACGAGTTAGCTCTTCAGGGAGTGTTTTATCTTGATGAGTGCACCACTAGCAGGCCTACTGCAGGGCCCAGCTGTCACCAATGGGATTCTTCTGTGTGGCATCCTGGCTGGCCTCCAAAAGAGGAGAACAGCGCTTTGATCAGCAGACCTGATTAGGCTAATGACAGGCATCACCCGTGCCTGCAAGCGGTTTATCACGGAGCAGTCATCGGCTGCTGTGCCGCTATTCCCTGGAAGAGAAGAGAGCTAAGGACTGAACCCCCAAAATGTGTCAGGCCTGGCCGGAGCAGAGGGGAGCTGCCCCTGGACTGACTGGGCCTTCGAGGAGGTTCTACAGCTTGGATCTGTCCCATGGAACTGGTGTCTTGTATGGCTGTGAATGCTGAGTGATGCTGGCAAGCAGGCAGAAAGCTTTGGGATTGATGTACTTGAAACATTATTTTTTAGCGTGTATATACATTAATTCTGGGATGAATAATCAAAAAAATTATGTACAAATATTTTCTTGCCTAGAATGAGACCCTTCTTTTACAGTATCTCTTTCTTTTCCTTCAGTTCTACTGTGACTTTAACAGTATTTCAACTTGCTATTTAAGCTTTTGTGAAACTGTTGATAAGTGAGGTGAATTTGTAGCTTATCCTCTTGAGTTTATTTTGCAGTAAGATTAATTACATAATTCTTAAGGCATACACCTTTACATGCTTTGTCTTTTGTTGTAGCATACAAATATCCAATTTATGGCATGCAGTGGCATCCAGAGAAGAATCCTTTTGAGTGGAAGGATTCTCCAGGCATTCCACATTCACCATCTGCTGTTAGAGCAGCGTATTATATGGCTGATTTCTTCGTTAATGAAGGTAAAAGTTTATTTTCCATAAATGTTGGGGGTTAGAGTGAAGTATTACTGAAAAACTTTGAAGATGACGGACTTCTTTTCAGCTGTCAAAGTTCAGTACCTCATAGTGCTTTCTGAGAAGATTAGTCTGCAAGCTTTATAGGCTTATAAAACACCAAAGGATACTAAAAATAGAATGGCTTAGTGAAAGTAACATCAAAAGGCCAAGCATTCCACAAACTCTTTTCACTAGGCTGGCTCTAAAACATTGTTTTGTGACTTTCTACCATTTCAAAATATCCCTGTAACATTTTGGCCTCTCTTGCACAAAGACAATAAAACAAAAAAAGTACTCCATTCATGATTCCAGAGACTTCTTCAGTTCCAAACTGGCTTACAGTCATTCAATGTGTTCTCAATTTTACTTGCAAAATGCATACACCAGGACCTTAAATAGGCCTTGGGTAGTATGGATGTGTCAGAGGGGTGCAATATGGTGCCCTACAGTTGTATACTATAGACAGCACAAGGAGGAGTTTTTGAATTTTACAGATCTGGCTTTTTTTGTTTGTTTGTTTATACGCTAAGAATCTGTAAGTACCTAATGCATAGCATTTTGATAGTTTATGACACTTCTCATCTGTTTGCTATAAATAAACAGGATATAAATAGAGGAGTATCTGAAGGAATTAAACTTTATTCCTTAATTTATCCCTACTAAATCATTCTGCTAGACTATTTCATGAAATTGTCTTACCTCCTTGATGGGGACTGTGAAGAATATAATAATTCAGCTGGTTGAGTTTGATCTCTAGACTTGGTTTCAAATCAGAAGAGTCACCTTACTGAAGAAACTAGACAGTGATGTAAAGAAATGCAATTTGTGCTGACTTGATCAGTGAGAGTGTAGAACTAAAAGTTGTGTTTCATACAAATTTAAGGTGGTGGGGTTTTTTTTGGTTTTTTTTTTTTTTTGCATAAAGTAGTCCTACTTCTCTTTGTGAAAATGTAGCAAAACCATTTTGATAGGGAACTTAGGGCCAGGCAGATCTGGGCCTCTGTGCAGCCTGGTCCAGTGAAATGTCGCTGCCAATTGCAGGGGGATTGGAACAAGATGATCTTTAAGGTCCCTTCCAACCCAGGCCATTTTATGAGATGACAAAAATAAGGGGGGGAAACAGGAAAAAATACAGTATGAGTCTGGTTTTTAATTTTGTAATCTAATACTAGAATGCAGTGTGTTGTCTAGCTTTGTTTGCTACTTTCTCTAGTATCTGTCTGTAGACTGTCTTCCCAATAGAAGTAAGCTTGCTCAGGCCATTATCCAAGTTAAGTGGGGCAAAACAAGTGCCAGCTCTGCTTGTGAATCCTGTTGAGTCACACTGCCTGTGAGTTCTGTTACATATGGGTACACATGCAAGGAGCTTGTGCAGAGTGCCACACCCATGTGGCACCAGCTTTTGGATCTACTGACCTACAATTCTGGCAGAGCAAACTTTCTTCAGCCACCTTTGTCTACCCCCATCTCTTCAGATGTCTACTCCCATCTCTTTGTCTACCCCCATCTCTTCTGTTAGATCTCTACCAGATCCTAAGTTACTCTTCATTGCCTCCCCAGTCGTTTGGGGAGGTACTGAAGCATAAGCTGCTCTTCTGAGTACTTCATATCATAACTTTGCAATAAGTAATTGACATTTTTAGCTAATTCAAGGCAGAATATCTTCCCTAACCTTGAAAATAAACCACAAGATGAAAAATGTAAACTGTTTTCAGCTGGTAAAAATATACTTGTGTGATCACTTAGTAACTAAACCATTTTACTGAAATACTATTTTTGTATCCATCCATCATTAATTTTAACTTCTGTAGAGTTGCCAACATGATAAACCAGGGGAGGATTCAATTTTATTGTCCTCACCAGCACAGTCCATGCAGCTTTCAGTAGGCTGATGTGATGATACATTTCTTTCAGAGTTAAAAGTACTGGTATTTCTGGTAGATACTGCTAGTATCTCGTGCATAACTATTTTATAGAGTCTTGGCTTTAAATTCTCCCTCTCTAGCAATAAAATATGCTGTAACCAGTTTTCTGAAGATGTATCTTCACAGTTCTTTATATACAAGCTACTGTAATTCCATTTGTTGTTGTGCTACACAAAATAGCTTACTTTACCATGATAAATATTGTTGAGGAGGATAACATTAAAATGATCTGTGCTTCTATAATGTTTTACAGCCAGGAAGAGCATGCACCATTTCTCCAGTGAAGACGAGGAAACAAAAGAATTGATCTATAATTATAATCCAGTTTATACTGGAACATTTTCTGCATTTCAGCAAACCTATTTTTTTGATTGAGTATCTTGTCAAATGTGCAGTGTTGTTATTTATAAATGGAATTATTTGCCAGCATTGTGTAATTAAGCTGAAACAGTGACAGAAAGCTAGAACAGTTTTCCTTTACGATGATTTATTCTGTGTATCTTCTGCACTATTGAAACATTAATATATAACTGTACATTCAATAACATAATAATCATCTTCGATCACACTTTAAAGCAAGCTACAGAAAAATGTGTTTTTCTTCTGGGAAAGATGACTTGACTATGCTTACAAACTTTAAAGTAATCATCTTCAGTACAAGGAAAAGCTTTCATGTATTTTAAAATATGAGACTTACCTTTGTAAAATGTTGTGGACTATGATAGCACTAGACACTTAGATACATTGTCCTTTTCAAATGATTTAGCAAATGAGACTCTTGGATTTGCCATAGATATGTTATGCAGCCAAGGTCTTGACAGGGACTCCTTTGTCATTTCAAAAATGGACCAAAACAGTAAGGCATGATAGCAAACATACATTTTTGCCTAATAAGTACATTATATCCCGTTTGTGAAACTGTTTGTCTTCTACATTGAGCATTATTTGGAGTCCTTATACCTTGTGAGGCCTTCATATCACAAATACAGCACACAATAAGTAAGTTTGGAAGGCGTAGTTCAGTGCTGATTCGACTTTCACTTCTTTTCAATTCAGTTTTATATATCCTCCAAGAATTTCTCTTCGAGTAACTGGAGTCAGCAACCAGATATGAGATGCAGGCAGTCATTCCTTTAAAAATAATGTATTTAAAAGGATGTAAACCTATTTTTTTCTCAGAAGTGTCTGACTTTTCCTGTAGCTGGATAGAATTTTCACTTAAAGTCAAGAGGTAGTTTGCCATTGTATTGGTAAACAAGGTAGTTTCTTTCTGTCTTGTTTGATAGTTCAGTGCAGCTCGAATTTAAACAGCAAATGAATGTCTATGAGAAGCCCGTTAAAGGTGACTTGATGCGATAATAGCAGTTGAATGCAATACACTGACACTTTTTTTTCTCTGCTTTGCTCCAGACTTGGTGAAAGTTTTGTTCAGTGGTTTTGTGTGTTGTCTGAAGAGGAACTAAGATTAGACAATCAGATATAATTCTCCTCTCTAGCACAGCTTCCAAACTCTTGTTAACATTAGCAAGGATTTGGAGTTTATGAAGAATTCAGGTTTATGAACTTCAGCTCTGTTTTGTAGAACCTCATACTCTCAGGTACCATATTTGAGTAAGTCTGGTAAGTTTCTCAGGTTTTTCAAGTAAAACACTCTCTAACTTGTTCTTTATCATGAAGCAACGACATGAGAGAATGTGAAATGCATTAAAAGAAACCTATGAGAAAACATTAAGTGGCACTAGCAGAAAAACAGTTCCAGATAATTACAAGCTTAAACATGAGATATTTTTACATTTGTCATATCAGCCAACTTAGTAAATGGTTATCTTTTTAATATAGGTAACTGACTCCTGAATAGAACCAAGTTTAAAAAGAGGGTTGTGCTCTACAGTTGCATGGAAATATAGCAGCTGTGATACTTAGAAACCAAGTCCAGTCTTCTACTTGTTGTTCAGGCATCAGAGATCAATCTTGCAAGTGAAATGTCTGCAATGGTAGTTCCTAAATATGTAACAACTATAAAGAGTATTGTGTGTAATATGATGAGAGAAGTTTATATATTATGAATTTGTATGTGTCTTTCCCTTATACCCTTTATCTTGTAAAGCCTTATTTGATGATATGCATGATTTTTCTATGATACATGAAATAAACTTTCATTCAAGCAGACTTGTATTTTTGTCATCTTTTAGATACCACAGGTGAAGCACTGACAGCAGTCGTTGTCTTCTTGTTTCCATCAGTGACAGTCATAAATCAGGAGGTTACAAGCTGTACCTACTTTCTGTGGTCATGCCAGCAAGTCAGGATCAGGATGAGTGAGATCCATGGCCAGGCACAGACATGCCCAGAGCTCAGGTACCTTTGCCCAGGGCTTGAGCTTAAATGCACTTTAATGTGGCTGCTGAGAGGAGGGGCAGGAGCTTTCAAGAGGGCTGCCCACAGCTGGTTCTTACAGAGCCTTTCCACAGCTCGTTCTCACAGAGCAGGCTAGCCCCAGGTGCAGTGTCAGAGCTTGCTCAACACAGGCAGCCAAACCCCCACGAAAGTGGGGAGGGGCTGCAGCACTAATGGGGCTCTCAGGGCTCTGAAAGCTGTAAGCAAAGAAGTTCCTGTCTATTCCTTATAATACCCAATATCTTCTGTCATGTTCTCCAGCCAGAAAGAATCTATAGGAACCCAAAATTTTCTAGCAGTCACCTAACAGCGAGTTTAAAAGAAGACCTCCCCCCTGCTCTGTGTTGTGCAATGTTTTTTCATTACACAGACAGAACTCCTAATACAGATTTTAGAATTAATTCTGAAGAGAGAAGAGCCTGTGACATTACTACAGCTTATTTAGTCTGGTGTATGAGCCTAATCAACTTGCTTGTTACTGTGTGGGAAGAACATCCACTGGTCAGCGAGGTAACCTTAGTATGTGTCTTGCAGACCATATTAAATCATCTCTAAGAAAGAAAAGTTTGAAATGGTTTCCTCTTTGGTGTATTCTGCTCTTCCCACTAGATGGCCTCCGAGAACCAGTATTTTCTGCTATTTTGTAGTCGGGTGTGGTTGTTTCTCTCTTAAAGTTGAGTAAGATATTTACTGTACTATGGTATGTAGTGTGGCATTTGGGATGTGGGGGAAGAAGAAGGGAGGAGACAATAGGACTGGAATCTTACTGGCACAACTAGGTATACTGGTATGTTTCCAGTGAATATTTAAACCATTCAAGCAGGAGAAGGAGGTGACTGGAATTACATCTTCCTTTTCAGGTGGTTGTTCCTCCCCTTTAACTATAGAATCTGTCTTGGTTCCATTTTCTATAAATACAAAACTAGCTCATGCAGAACAGGACAGACAGCTTAGATGGGAAGAAAGGAGAACTTGATCTCAGAAAACCTTTGCCTGGGAGGCAGGAAAGACCAGTTTGAATTCCTTCAGGTAAGGAAGAAATTACAGGGAAGAAACATCCTGAGTAAGTGCTGTAAGTACAGAGTTAGAGCTTGACCCACAAGCTTTGTTGTGGGGAAAAACAAATGACAAAACAACTCACCCAAACCCCCACCACTTTTGGGCTGATAAGCTATTCAAAATTCCCTGGCAAGGTAGTGAATTCAAAGCAGAGATTACTGTCCCGGCACTTCTATCCTGAATACAATATTTTTAGGTTAATTTTTAACCTTTTCCACTTTAGCATCAGTGCCACTATATTCATTGCTGTGGATGCTGCTCAGCAAAACAATATTGAAAGCTGGACTGTACTGGGGAGACTTCTATAGAAATTAATGGCCTGTTAGGAACATGATGGTTCTTTCCTTGAAGCATTGAGGAAAGTATGGGGACAGTTTGAAAAATGAGGAACAACAATAAGGAACAATTTCCCATTTATGTGTTATCCCTGCATTGTCCTTATGAGCCAGGAGTCCTGAAAGAGGAATAGCTGCGCATTTATTCAGGTGGCTGAAGTCTGCACACCAGGGCTCAGTCAGGAATGTTTGGCTTTGAGGTGGGAAGGTGTACAAAAGATTTCAGTCACTTTTATCACAGTAAATAATATTTTATCTGGGGTTGTGAAGGTGGTTTGGGTTGTTTTTTTTTTTTTTTTCTGCTGTGGAGTTCCCATTCATGTATCTGGTGATGGTGTTACCAGAAAAAGTTGTGCAAATTGGCTAGAGTCCAAGTCCATTAAGGTTTCTAAGTGCCTTTTCAAATTATTATGGTTTGAGTACTTACATGGAAGACAGACTGACAGATACTGCGAAGTGATTAATTACCTTCCCTTGTTAGCCTTGTGTCTTTCCCCAGGGCAGGCCTCTTCTCTAATCCACTGCTTATTTATAGGGCAACTCGTGAAGTTTATCCTGCCCTGGGCCACCTGTTGATAAGGATACTGTTCCAGCTTTCATCACTTCCTCATTATGTTTATATCTGTTTCATAAAGTAAGCAGTATGTTTTAAGAGCCAGCTTCCTCTTATCGTTCTTATATAACAAAAAAAAATTCCAAGACAATTTCATCCAGAAAAGCCTATACTGTTCAAAAATATCTGTCACTATTTGGAGGAGCATTTGAACAAAGCATTCCCTCCAGACTTAAGCAAAAAACCCTCTGTTTCTCTGATTTTCAGAAATGTAGTGAACAAACATCCCTTGCAACTAAGCTTTCTGTAAATGAAAAGCAAAAAAAGCAGAAAACCCAGAATGTTAAAAAGGGTAAATTCTAGCAGTTGCTGCTTCTGAGCATCAAAACAATTGGGTTGAATAATGCGGGCTAGATTTTGGGGTAGAGTTAATTCTCTTCACATTGTTTGGATGGCACCGTGTTTTGGATTTGTGCTGAACACAGGGTTGATAATTCAGGGATGTTTTAGTTACTGCAGAGAAGTGCTCACACAACCTCAAGGCCTTTTCAGCTTCTCACCCTACCTGGTGAGGTGAAGGTGACCATGAGGGCTGGGGGTGAACAAGGACTCAGGAGGAGACACAGCCAGTACAGCTGACCCCAAGTGACCACAGGGATGTTCCATACCCTATGCCATCATGCTCACCATATACACGTGGGAGGAGAAGGAAGGAAGGGAATGACATTTGGAGGGACGGCGTTTGCCTTCCCAGGTGACTGTTAGGCATGATGAAACCTGGCTTTTCTGGAGATGGCTGAACCTCTGCCTGCTCCTGGGAAAGGGTGAATGAATTCCTTGGGGTACTTTGCTAACATGTGCAGATTTTGCTTTACCTATTAAACTGTCTGTATCTCGACCTATGAGTTTTCTCAGTTTTACTCCTCTGATTCTTCCCCCCTCCCCCCAGCCCTCTGTGGGAGGAGTGAGTGAGTGGCTGTGTGGGGCTTTGGGGTTAAAACACAGCAGCTTGTGACTGTGTAGCTTCCAATCTTTCTTTGATGATCTCTTTCACTGTGTTTATACAAGTTCAAGAGCTGATGTTATATGTGTGTAGTTTCTTGCAATTTTTCTGAAGAATAGATCAGCAAGATCAGAAAGAATAAAATAGCAATTTTCTAGCTAGAAGCGCATTAGGAAATTAGTTTCTTCCTGTGACTTCTTGAGGCACCAATATAAACTGGTTATAATGACCTTAATTCAACTGCAGAAGTGGAAGTTTGAACTTCATATCATTGTACTTGACCGGGATTTACTCAGCAGGTCTTGTACTAATAACTCCTAAGGACCTGCTCTTTCAAAAGATAATGGAACACACCATTGTGACTAATTACTCAATTATTATTGTATTAATTACTATTTTTTAATATTATATTAGATTTAATCAATAATACTGTTAGCATTATAGAGGAGACACAAAGTAAAGGGGAGAGGCCACAGACAATTTCTGAGATTTTTCCAAAGGTACTATGTCAGAATGGAAGTACTCCAAAGTTTTTGGCCAAACCCATTCTCACCCTGGATGAAATTAGTCTTTTCTGTCCTTGTAGGCTTCTAAATTCATTGCTGACATTTAAATTGTTGTACCACTGATGGAAGCCATTTGTAGGATCTAAAAGCAGATCTACATATGCCTTGGACTTCCTGAGGAAAAGAGAGAAACCTGAGGGACCAATTATCTGCTTTGCTTTAATTTGAGGTATTTGTACTGATTGTTTCTCATAAATATTTGCAATTTGTCTACCACTACACAAAATTCCCAGTAATTCTTTTGTTTCTGGACTTAAAACCAAGACACTTTTCTATGTTCTTCTAAGCTAAACACAACAAAATTTTCCTCTTACTAGGAACAGAAGTTATTTCACCATTCATCCCTAGGCTCTTAAACTTTACTTAGGTTTCTCATCAAACTCAGGATGTTTGCTCCTACCCCTGTCGTTTTCCCACTTTGGTTCTTGCAGACTGTGCTACCTTGTGGCTCCTTAGGGAGTTTAATTACTGTATCAGCCAGCAGTTGCTACTTCTTCCAGCAACAGTTACTGTAGCCTTCCCAATTACTGACTGTTCCGCTTCAAATGCTTGCCGATGAGGGAACTGGCTCCATGAACACACTAGATGTTTGAGCAAGCCCAGGATCTCCCCAGCCAGCAAGTGTCAGCTGAAGCTGAAGCTCAAGCCACTGTAGCCCAAGATAATACTTCAACATGAATGTCTTTCATTTCATTTTATTCTTAACTATCAAGACTCTTCCCCTCCCTTAGTTGCATTTGCAAGGTTTCCCTTAGAAATCCGTTCAGACTCTGTCAGCTGTTATCTCTTTGTTTTCCACACCCAGGCACATGAAATGAATTCATCAGGATTAATCTCCAACTCTTTCAACAAAAAAATGAAACCTGAGATGAGAATACACTGTAGCTTTTAAGCTATGCTTAGAAGTGAGTGGGGAAAGGTTATCCTACAGATAAAGTATGTATCTTTATACATTAATTTTAATTTAAGAGAAGCTGAATTGTATCACATCAGCATGAGGAATACCAGTCCAGACAATAACATCTGTTTGAACAGCAGGGCTTGCTGGGCACCTTTTGTTTTCCCAGATTTCTCACTTGCACATTTTGACTGCAGAGTTCAGGATATTGTGTAATATACTATCCTTTTGGCAGCTGTTCCTGCAAATGCCCAGCACAGATAGTGATGGTCACTCTAGGTCTTTGGTGCTAAACTCAGCCTCCCGCTGAGGCTTGGCTGTCTGTGGCACTCAGGCCACAGAACTGCATGGGACAGGAATACAAGTCATGTGCCAGGTGAGGTTTGACAAGTCAGGGTTTCACAAAACACAACATTTCTGTCATGTCTCACTCATGTTTAGACAAATTAGGAGAGTTTCGATTTCCCGAGAGCAGAGCAAGCCTGAGGCTCATATCCTGCACTGCCACGCCAGTGAGTGCAGACATGTGCAACAAGCTGTGCCAGATATTTGTGCTGTTCAAAAGGACTAAAAGTGACATCCAGAAAGGTTATAAGGTGCCAAATAATGCTCTTTTAAAATTCATTCTTTGTAAGAGAAATTAATACCTATGTAACACAATGAAATTACTTCTATGTGGAAATTATATCCAAGGAGGATGGTGGTGACCATGATAAACCTTCTGGGCACTGAATGAAATGGAATGCTCATCCATGCAGTGGCATTGCTACTAAAGCCCATGTATATTTTGAATTCCCAACCTATTTGGTTTCTGGATGACATGAAGCAGACGTCTGCTGGGATCAGTTGTCCCCAGGTTGAGGAGTGGGAGCATGTTTATACAGTGCCATTAGGGCTAGGGTTTACTGTGGGAAGAAAATAAATCCTGTTAAAAAACCAAACCAAACCCAAAAATGTCTTCAGAAAAGAGCTTCATTGTCCTACTCAGTTCTCAGTTACAAAATAGATTGACCCCATATGGTAAATGAAGGTCTAGACAGACATTTTTCTTACGAACTTTGCTGCAGCCTCTAAATCACTACCACATATCATTTTTATTTCTTTAGTACAGTTTATGTCCTGGTAAGCTTGCCATGACTTCAGTGAAAGTTTTTTTTAACTCATGCCCACAATGTTGAAGAATATAATGCAGACAGATGGATGATTAATTGTATGAGAAGTAATTAAAATGAAACATGATCTCATACTTTCATGTGTAACAGAATTTTTGGTAGTTATCTTGCTCTCTGTGTCCTGCAGAACTTCCTGATAAATTATCATCTAGATACCAAGACTTCAAACCAGACAAGAAAAACTAAAGAGCTTAATTTATGCAATTTGAAATTAGACTGTAGCTCTAAAAAATAAAGGCAATTAAAAATTGGGATGTCTCAGCTGCCTGATTAAACATCTAACATGATGCATGACTGACACTCCTCTCCAATCTTTATTTATTTGTTTGTTATTAAAAAGCTCCTCAGATGTGTATAAGCCATCTGCTGTTCTCGGATTCTCTGATCCTTGGTATATTATGCATCTGCAAAGCATTTTCAGTTTATGCCATTAACTATGGAAATTTGAGAATGAAAATTTCCAGTAGAAAAAGCTGATGCTTCCTAGACATTTCTGATTATGGCCCAGTGTTCCCTCTTTTGTCCCCAACAGCTCTATTTTGATCATTTCAGCTAAGCTGCAGATTGCTTTGGTGTGATAAATGACACTGGCCAAGCGACAGCAGCCAGGCTGGGTCCTTCTCAACGTGTTTGGGCCATTTATCCTGGTTATTTCCTCAGCTCAGTATGGAAGCTTCCACCTCGAGATGGGGCCCTGGCTCAGCCACAGGACTACAGAGCAGCCTGGAACCTAGGTCATGGTGTGGTGAACATCATGGTCTAACAGTGCCAGGATGGGCAGGAGAGCATGACAGCCTGTGAGGAGTTTCAGATGGAGGAAGATGCTCTGTCTGCTGGTTGGTGTCAGACAGCCCAGGGAGGGACTCACTCGGGTGAGCATCCCAGCTGGCTCCCCGCTACACACCCCTTATCACTACACTGAACTGAACCATGCCTTAGCACTGCCCCTTCCCCTCTTGCAAGGGCAAGGAAAGCCCACAGCCCTTCCTGGGCTCAAGCATGGTTGCAAGGAGGTGTGGGAGGAAGCCCAGCCTGGCTTCATGCAGACCTGCCATGCAGCTGGCAGTGAGCTGCCACCGTCTCCTGACTCCATTCACCTTCCTACCTACCATGGCTTCTACCTGCTGAAAGCTGCTGTACATTTCTACAGTAATGAGCGTGCTGAACTTGGCTGGGACAGCTGCTGTAATACAGCAAACATGTGGAAACAAGAAGGAATACATCAGCACCATGAAAGAAACTAGCCCTTAGCTCCTGGGTGGAAGCTGAAGCAAGACATGGCAGTTGCAGTTGGTTGACACCGTGTTACTTCAGGCATTGGACTTTCCAGTTTACTCTTGTTCTTGATTTGAACATGTACCTGTGGCTTTCAGTCATCTGCCTGCCTGCCTGTGTCTGAAAGATGTAAATCCCAGCCTTGTGGATGAGGATGGGGGTGGAATAGTTATCTATCATTTGACTTTCAGTGTTAGTGATCTCCTTCCACCAGTAAAGTTCTGGGAGAATTCCTAAACTCTGCGGCAGTGAGCCTTCAATGTAGCAGCAATGCTGTGGGCCTCTTCAAGCCCCTGGGGAAAAAAGTGGTGGTGAGGAGGTACCACTCTGGTGAGTGAGATGTAATTCCACTATTCCAGGCCCCATCACATAATAGAAATGTCTTTCTCTGAGGCATTGGCCTGTGCACTTGTCGCTGCTCAGCTTCTCCTCTCCATCAGTCAACCCCTTTAACTCATGAAGGGGAAGTCATTGCTGCCACACAGCAAAGATTTTATTTCACTAAAGAAAAAGGTGAGACTGCAGCATGTAATTTCTCATTTGTGAAGTATGAAACCAATTTTCACATCAAACTCTGTATGACTTGGGCTTGTCTTTACCTACAACTGCACCAGGGCTTCCCACTCACCTTGCAGGAGTAGACAGGACCTGATGCAGATATGTGGAGCAGAGTGAGCTGGACTCATCTGAAGAGGTGGATGAGAGTTACAGAAACTGACAGGTGTAAAGAATAGCTGTGGAGATTATCCAAATGTCCTGCTGGGTCCAGGTCTTGATTTTTATTACTGTCACTAGGGCTGGTTTCAAAGACAGACAACTTCCTATGGCTGTCTGCAGTGTTGCCCAAATAAGCACGTGCTATATAGCATTAATCATGCTGTGTGCAAGGTTCATTTATATAGTGGTTTTTGGTGTGCCTATTTGAGATTTCCCAGCCAATGCACCAGTTTATGTGGTGGGTCTAGCTCTGGCCAAACGCCAGTGGACTCACTACCATATACTTACTCATTTTCTGCTGCGAGATAGGATTAGAAGAAGAGAAAAGCAGGCTCAAATTTTAAAGGGTATAAAAAAAACTTTATTAACAGAACTAAAAGAATAACAAGAATCAGAATAAAACCTTCAGAACACTTCTCCTCCCCGCCCCTCCCCGCTCTTTTCTTTCTCACTGACAAAGTACAGAAACAATTCAGTCAGTTTATCACCTCTAGAATAGTCTTTCTTCAGTTCACTTAGGGAGAGCAGTCTCTCTTGACATGCAATGGCGACTTCTCCACAAGAAACTGTTCTCTCATGGTTTTTGATTTCCATGAACAGCAGCCACCTGGGAATCTGCAATCGTGAACCCTCTCCCATCTTTTACAGCCTTCCCACAGCTGCTTTTATGGGCCATGTCAATTTATGGGCTACTATTTTAAGGATGAGCTGTTCAAAAGAAAAGGTTCTCTTCATCTCTCTTTGACATCCTCTTCATCTCTGGGAACAGAGGTCTTCTTCTTCCCTGGGGGCAAAGGGTCTTCATCACTCTTCTCTCTCTCTCTTCTGTTCAAGTTTCTCATGGGATCACAGCTAATTTAACATCTGCTTGTTCAGCATGGATGCCTTTGCTCATGTCTACAGTGTGAACACTCCATCTCCTCCATGCTTTTCCCATGATCTATAGGGATATTGAATGTACCACAGTCCATCACCATAGCTTACAAGACAATTTCAGTCTAAGACTAAGGCATCTCCTCATTCTCCTCCCATCTAGGACCTGGGTCCTTCTTTACTAACCTTGGTGGCTTCATGTTATTTCTCTGCATGTCCTTTTTCTCTACTCCATCCTTTTCTCTCATTCGAGAGAGGGTTGAAGGTCTGACAGTCTCATCTGGGCACTGAGAGTTAATATCTCACCTGGGGCCTGCAGAGAGTCATGTGGTCCCTGCCTATTCTCAAAGCTAGCCAGCAGTTGGTTTTGCCAGGAACAGAGGAAGCTCTTAGCAGCTTCTCTCAAAAAAATCATTTCCGTGATTGGTTCCAATGCAAAACCAGCACAACGTGCCTTGTAGCACCAGGCTTAATTTTACTGTACCAATGGTCTATATTTTCATACTGAACAAATGAAGGGTTGTTTGTTTGCAGCTGGGTCAAAGCCAATACTCTAATATTGATAATGAACCCAAGTGGTGCCAAGCAGGTGCAATTTCTGGACAGGGGAAATGACCATGAAGTAGACCTACGCAAAGGATCTCCATAATTTAAATTCTGTTTTACTATATTATACTCTTTACACTGTATTTTTCTTATACATCTCTTTGTTGCAGTGTGGGTTTTTGGCAGTCTTTGTCTGTTACGTAAAAAACATTTAATAAATTCTTCTGGGTTTTGTTTGATGTTGCAAAAATAATAACAGCAAACCAACACAGCCCTGAGTTTTGGGGAGGACAATGGGATGTCATGAGGTGTAACTGCAGCAGGCACACAGAGGACTAGTGCTCACTTTTTGACTAAGCACTGAAGTTGGTGCAAAGTCTGGGAGCCTGAGAACTGTGTCAGATTTACTTATAGTGTTTTTAATCTTCTTTAAGCGTTTGAAAGCACTCTTAGCTACAATGAAGAATAGTATGTTTCTACTTGAATATTTTAACCTATTTCATATTTTGTGGCTTATAGTGGTTTTTGTTTGTTTGCGGTTTTGGTGGGGGGTTTTCTGTTTGTTAGGTTTTGTTTTGTTTTGGGTTTTGGTTTTGGTTTTGGGGTTTTTTTGTGGGTTTTTTTTCTTTCTTTTTTTTTTGTTTGGATTTTTTTTCAACATCTCTTCCTTTTCCCCAAGGAAAAAGATACATAGGTAAAACCCAGTCCTGTAAATTTTTAGTTCCTGAACTCTGCTATGCTTAATTAGTTTATGCAGCTGAAAATGAAAAAGAAAACCCTGTGCCCTACAGCTATCTGTGTTCATGTGCAGCACCTAATATCTTAAATCCCTTCAATTGTCTTTAAAGAACACTCATTAAGGGTGTGTGTGAAGAAAATGGCACAATCTGTTGCATATAATCCTCATACTTAAAAAAGTACAAATATTTTTTTATATAAGTGGGCAGCTTCACTGTCAACATGCACACACCCACAACATGCCCAGAAATAGGCATCAGAAACCTAAAAGCAGTAGAAGAATCCCACCCTCTCTGCTGGTTTCCTGAATACCGCTTTCTGTTCTCTTGTGTTTTCCTCCCTCACGGCCCATGGAATTCATCTCTCTGTGACTGGCATATTTTTTTATAAATTCCCTCTTCTCCCTGAATATGGAATATTCCCTTCCTTATGTTTTCTTCTCTGATGTGCTTTTCAAAATTCTTGTCCCTGACCTGTGCCATCCTCGCCAGGACTCTGAGCCAGCCTGACTGAGAACCATTCTGAGGAGAGAGTGACACTGCCACAGCCGTGGTGGGCAAGGGGGGGTGCCTGAGGCCCTGCCCTGCATCCGTGCTCTGGGTGATGCAGAGCCTGAACAGCTGCTGTGCCCTCATCTGGCCAACCACAGCTGTGGGCAGAGCCTGGCCCCCCTCTCCACACTAGACTTCGGGGAAGAGGGGAAAAATGAAGGAATTTGATGACGGTGCAAGTTTGTTTTTGGATTGAGGTACAGCCTTAGTCCTTTGTCTTTGCAGCAACATGACCGTCTGTAGTCAATGGAAATTGAATCTAGAAGGTGGCCTGGGAACTACTAGTACAGCTTCCATGTAGTCAGCAGCTCTGCTAAATGAAATAAGCCAAATTTGAGTAACATCCTGTTTCTGTGAGCAAGTGCAACATAGCTATTATCATTCTCTTTTCACAGAGTGTGATGCCAAGTGATTAAATGACAGTGCAAGTCCCACGGTGTCACAGCCACAATACATGGAGGGCCATGAGGTTGAGGTCTCACTCAGTAGGCAGCATTTCTATTCCAGAGAAGACCCAGAGTGTCTGCTGTTCCCTTAAAACTTCTGTGGCAGATCTAGGCTAGCAGAACACCTTGTATTTCCCTAGAACAAAGAGAAAAGACCTGCATTTTCTTCTTGGTTTTCCAGTAGGCTTAGACTTCAGAGTAACAGCTATGTTAAAATAAATAGCCACATCTGCCAAGGAAGTTGAATCTTCATGCTTCTCCAGAAGGACAAAGACATATCTACCTACCATTAATTACTGGTGCAATGGCCCAAGCAAGTTTTCTTCAGTTGTTTTAAATGTCATTATAGGGGATATGAGCACTTTCAGAAGATCACTTTTGGAGTAGATATTCCAGTCAGCTCCATGAAGTCATCTGTATGTAATTTGGAAGAAGAAATTGTATTTATTAAGGAGTCTCCACTTCCAACATGCTGCCTAATGTTATGCAAAATTATATGTCACACAGAGCAGATTGAGAGTCATAATAGTTACACTGGATGAACAGAATGAATCTCAAAAGGTAGGAAGCTGGTCCTGCAATTCATTATTCATGGCTGGCCAAATGAGGTCCAGAAGCTGGAAGTAAGGGAAAAAGGGATGATTTATAGCTTTCTTTACTCTCTGAAAATTCTGACTCCAATGTCGCATTTGCTTTGGGCATGATCTCCTTGCTTAAGCAACCTCTAGAAAGAAGTTTCAGGGGATTAGATACTTCTGCATTGTAAGTTTAAAGGCTTACAATATTTTTGAACAAAAACTTACTATTATTACAAAAACTTTATTAAATAAAAGTATTTTGTTTTGCTGTAACTACCTATTGCTTATAAGCAGGAAATAACTAGTATGTTTTGTGATGAGGCTGGCATTTTAATTTATTTGCATAGCAAGTCATCCTTTAAGAATACAGACTTTCTGGCAAGACAGAGAAATGAGGACAATCCCTAAATGTATCAGTAATTTTGTGCTGCAGATTACTGCTCCAAGAAGTGCATTCCCTAGACAAAAGGGATAGAATCCATCCATGGCCTTTCTAGATGTATAAATCAAAAGTATTTTATTATCTTTGAGTCTGCATCAGAAAACAGGGCACAGACCTTTTTTCAACTACATTAATGACTGAATCTGAATATTAAAAATGCAAACAGTGCTAGACTTTCACATTAACTTTTACAAAAAGCTAACCTATAAATCTCTTGCTGACAGATAATCCAGGTAAGGTTCTTCTATCACCTGTCAGGAAGACTGTGGCTCTCTCTTGAAGAGGAATTTTAAACTTTGCAGTCATTTCTCATGTGTCCTGGATAGGTCATCTGGTTTGTGAGTTAATCAAGTCATAGAAAAAACTCTGAAGACCTTTTTCACGCCTCATTTCCACTTATCATGATGCCATGTGTGTGTGCCTAATTAATACATTTTTCTTTAAATATGTTTTTACTTTATCTCCATTTCCTCAGATGCTCAGAAGCTGAACATACTCTGAATTTCCTGCAGCTAGGTATGCTTCATTGAAAGATCAGGAAAATAAAATCACAGGATTTGGATGTACATTTGCTTTTCATTCCTCTGACTTTGGGTTAGACTGAGATGCTCAGATTAAGAGCTTGATTATCACAAACCTCATATGAGAGCAAGAGAGACACAGCTCCTTTCCTCCTGCTTCTTTGCTAACGTCAGGCAAACTGAACTGCCAAACTATTTTGTATAAAAGAATGCCCAAGCTTAAGTAAGTTTATTTCTATTCCTGCATGAGATATCTGAGTCTAATCTATTGATTTTAACAAACATTTTCTCCAAAGTAACTTTAGTGTGACTAGGAGTCTGGCCATCACCTAACTGACTGTGCACTCCAGGTCACATCAATTCAGCCAGCTTCCATTTCTACTTTGTATAATTTATTCTAATGGAAAAATGTAACCCAGTCTTTGCATGTGACCTCTTGACTCAAATGAGAATCATATTCTTCTGAGGTTCTAGATTTTTTTATCTTAGCACTTTTAGGTCATGGTAAAATCCAAATTCAATAATTAAATGTATGCTATATACATCCAAGACTGTAATTTCATGTTAGTTTTCCAGTTGTAACTAAGCATTATGTCTTGTTGTTAAAGAGGTAAAGAGATACTTCCTGGAGTGGATAACAGTGTGTTCTTCCAGATAATGGCAGCCTTCTGAAACAAGCTAAATGCAGAAACTCCACAGGAGGAGGCATTTATGGGCTAGTACCAGGTCAATATTGAATTATATGTTATGTTAGCAATATATTTGCAGTAAAGCAGAAAATTCAACTGTTAAAAGGAGATGTGTTTTACAGTGCTTTGTCTTTATATATAATTCAAAGTTTTGATCTTAGCACTCTGCAATGATTGATCCCAGTGGGACTTCTGACATTTCAGCAATATATACCAATACCAGAGATGTGCTACTCTTTCCTCTGCTGAATTTCTGAAACAGCACTGAGTGTGGTGGTATTTCTGCCAGTAACCATGAGGTGGCATAACATGCTCAGCAGAACAGCAGCCAAACCTTCCATTTAATATTCCTTTGTGCATCATATTTCTTGGCATATTAGGTTTTAGTGGGGAAAGACAAGCTGTAAAATTAGTTGAGCTTCTGGAAACCCTACCTTATTACAAAAGCAATGACAGAGGTGCGTATTTGTGTTTGTATTTTGTGATGCTTTTCATTCTAGTAAATAATCATTTTGAGCATTCCGCTACATGGTAATGTTAAAAATAAAGATCATTGTTCTTTTCCTTTTTTTTTTGTTTGTTTTTTTTGTTTGTTTGTTTGCTCTCCACTACAGAGTTCTATTTTTATTGTGCTGCCTTTTGTAAGCCTGATTGCTTTATTTTCCCAAATCTCTTTTTCAGGGCCCCTTTAAGTGTTTGCCTGTCCAGGGTTGACTTTTCCTTTCAGATTATTGTGATGTGAAATAGGTTTGATGAGATTAAACTAGCCACAAGTCTAATTTTTTACTAACTAGACAGATTAATAGAAGTGTCTTTTGATTCAGATACTTATTATACATTAGATATATACCTGAGTTTAGTATTTCCCCAAGCACACAGCTTACCTTAGATGAAGTCTTAATTTAGATAGGATCTTTATCAGAGTCCATGAATTTAATATTTCATCATCAAAACCACATCAGGACTCATTTCTTGAGATCAGCCTTTTGTATTTTGTTGGGGTCAGGGGAGCCACTGGCCAGGCACAGACACAACCACAGCACAGCATAGGTGAGCACCACAGCCCAGACCAAGGCTTGAAGGTAGGTAAATGCAGCCCCAGAGCACAGCAGGGGAGGTGTCCCAGGATGTTTCCCAGGGCTATTCCCCAGCAGGCTACTGCAGGGTGCAGAGCCCAGGGCTGAGACCTGCTGGGTCAGTCACAGCTTGGGTGTCCTCCAGAAATGCCAGCGAGTGCAGGCACCAGGATGGGTCCTGGGGGTGCTTCCATGGGTGGGCAGTGATCTCCACTGGTGTTATTCTCCAAAGCTCCAAATGCTTGGAGGAGAATTTCCTGCAGCAGCCCAGACATATCCTCCTCTAAACTTCAGAGAAAACAGATCTATTTGAATTATAAAGTCCTTAGAAACCAAGCCATGACTATTAATATATATATGCGTTTGTGTGTGTGCGTGTGTGTGTAAGAGCGGCATAGACGGTTACTCATTATCACACATCTGAAGGTCTGGCTGCAATTTATGAGCCAGTCAGCTTGCCAAGAGGAAACCCAGAAACTGCAGTGTGGGTTATAAATATGAGATCAAAGTTGTTTAAACAAGCTGTTGGCTTGCATTTGCCCCAGCACTTGAGATTCTTACCTGCTTGCCACCCCGGTTCTGGCTACACTGATAAAGCAGTATAAGAACACACCAGGGACATTTTATGAATAGTAAACATATAAATAAATTCCAGCATGGGAAGTTGATTTCTTTGCTCATGTGTAGCACAGTTCTCATTCCAAATACATCACATGATAGGGGATGCTGTAACCCCTCCTTGTATATGATGCTCTACTAATTGGGCAGGTACGCAATGTTGTGGAAAATGAGAAATTAGATTACTCTTGGAATCACATGAAGCCAACTTAAAATTCAAGCTTCAACAAGCCTGCTTGGCACTGACTTACAGGAGTGTTTCGAAAGCACGGTTGCATTTGGGTGGTGTGAAATAAATAGGAAACTGGGACAGAAAGCTTGAAGAAGTGATATTGGGTCCTAGGGGAATAAGCAAAACAAGAAGAATCTTTTTTGCATTCCTGGGATTATTTGTGCATGGCTGCTGCTTAGTGAGACTATCTTCAGAGTCTGTTGCTGCTTTTAAGAGGCAATGGACCATGCAAGGGCAGCTATTCCACGAAGCTGTCACGTCCAGAACTGTGCTGTGTGACTGATGAGCAGGTACTCACGTGGAAGCAGGAATTAAATCCAGATGTTTAATTTGTTTAAAATCAAAGAGAATCATTCAAACTATGACTTCTGAGAAGGAAGTGGAAATATGTCAAGAAACTGTCATTTATCAGCAGATAAATAAAGATGGTTTGTCAGCCTGGGGAAAACGGCACAACTTATATGTAGTTGTCAAACAGCAAGCAGTACAGGCTAGATCTGTGTTCTTAGCTGCTAAATAATTATTTAGGGTCCTGAACAGCCTTGTGTTCCCTTACAGTGAAGCAGAGTGCTGCTGGTAATGCTAGGTGATCAGAGCTGGCATGCTGGGAGCACACTGCCAGCATGCAATGCAGACATAGCTCTAAGGGGCAAACACGGCAGCAGTAGCCCTGATATAAAATATCTTCTTTATGGGCCCATTTTACGGATCTGAATTCCCTGATTATCTGTAACACGTTTTTGTTTGCTCACGAAGCCTCTGCAAACTAAAGAACCTTTCAGGCTGATCCCCAGTTACGGTCGCAGGGATAGTCAGCTCCCTGGGCAGAGTCAGGAGGGAGACCACTCCTTTAGGGCTGCATTGATGAGGGCACCCTCCACCTTATGCAACCCTAACCCATCTGATATGACCTCAGGATGCAACCTGGCCACCCTGCTGTAAAAAAGCTATTGTGGCATGCGACAACATAACCCCATCTCTGTGTTGGCCACTAAGGAGATTTCTGTTTGAATGCCCAGAATAGCAGGTAAGAAATGAACTCATTTGTGAAAAACATCCTGCTGATGTTGAAGCTTTAACATGGAAGGAACATTTTCCCAACCTGATTTTTTTTTGTCTAAAAGAGCTGCCAGGTTGTAATTTGTTATAATTAAACTAGATGAGGCTGATACTGGAAGGAGGCAACCCAATTAGTTTGGGACGTCAATTTTTGTTTTCCACTGTCAAAGTCTGTTAAAGGACCTTGATAGATTGCTGGGTTGGCTTTTTCAGCCTGCTGATCCCCACATGAAAGACAGGCAGGCAGCTGAGCGCAGAGAAGCATGTTGCAGTCAGTGTTGAGAAAAGGGTTGTGTCTGCCAACGGTGCTCGGAGCTGACAATGGTGCTGCAATGCCTGAGTTGTGAGCAACTGGAGGAAGAGGTGAAACTCAGGATCCAAACATGGAGAAGAGTCTTGCATGGCAGCTGTGAATGAAAAAGCCTGCTCTTGAAGTTGTTTGGGCTAAAATCTGCCATTTCTTTGGTGCAGAACTACAGGCTTTTTAGTGACCCAGCATGTGTTCTTGGGTTTTAAATAAGAAATGTTAGTATTGTCTAGTGCTGAAAAGTTAGTGTTGTCTCATGCTAAGCAGAAACCAGACCCCTAGCTTCAAATTCCAATTAATGATATACAGTAAATACCACTGTCTTAATCACAGAATCACAGAACCAAATAGGTTGGAATAGGCCTCTGATATCATTGTGTCCAACTTATAACCAAATGCCACCATGTCAACCAGACCAGGGCACTGAATGCCACATCCAGCGCTTCCTCAAACACTTCCAGGGATGGTGACTCCACCACCTCCCTGGGCAGCCCATTCCAATATCTTATCCCCCCTTCTGTGAAGAAATCATTCCTAATTGTCCAACTTAAACCTCCCCTGGTGCAGCTTGAGACTATATCATCTCATCCTATCACTAGCTGCCTGGAAGAAGAGGCTGAACCCCATTTGGCCACAACCTCCTTTCAGAGAGTTGTAGACAGTCATAAGATCACCCCTGAGTCTCCTTTTCTTCAGCCTAAACAGCCCAGGTCCCTCAGCTGCTCCTCAAAGACTTGTGCTCCACACCCTTCACCAGCTTTGTTGCCCTTCTCTGGACAATATCACCTGCACTACTGAAAGCAGTTATTGGATAAAACCAGGTATCAATTCCCATGGGTTTAACTGATAGAGCTCTACTGAAAATTATCTGTAATAGTTAATATCATATCTCATAATAATATAAATAATCTATAATATCATATCTTAGCACTGAAAAAACACCCTTCAGCCAATCCAAGCTGTGAAGTCTTCCATTTTAGAGAGTTCCTTCAGATCAAAACTAAATTTCAAAAAACTTCAAATTTTATGCAAAAAATCTCTATGGATATGACAGAGTTCAACCAATAATTCCACAAATTGTAATACATAATCACGGTATATCACCGCACCAGGCAGAAATCTGTTAATTTCTTGCTACAGTTTTTGTTTTCAGATCCTCAAGACATCAGCTGTTCTTTTAAGAAACTGGTGGTCCCTGGTGAACTTGTAGTGCCCTATTTCTGCAGTCTCATCCCCACTTTTGCTGTCAGCTAAAGTACTGTGGTAAATCTGATTCTCTAAAAAACTGGAATTAAACAGAAATTTGAGAAAAGAAAAAAAAAGTCTAATAAAAATTTGAAGGACAGATCTTAGCTACCCTAAAGTGTAACAGTATGACTTATTAATGCCACCAGAAGAGTTTGTAGCAACTGATAATCTCTGAGGTTTTAAGATTGTCAGCAAATGCTGTTTTGCAGTACAAACCTAGTCATTTCCTGAAATTGCATGGTTCAGTTAATCTTAAGAAGACTATCCAAGTTTATTTAGAGAGTCAACATTTATTTCCCATGTATCTGGCTGATCTAGGACTCACCTAACACCTTACTGAAAGTGAGTTTTGCAAAAATAAAGGCTCAAGGCTTCCTACAAAAAGGTTCGTCAATATGTCCTACTATATTACAGGACATGGCAATTAACAGTCAAGATTTTTTTTTACCCCATCATGCACAGGTTGATTGATACTATTTTGGGTGTCTCAGTTTAGAAAAGAATGACAGTTTCCTTTGGCATTTCTGTCTGCATTTTGACTAGTACTAATGAAGACAAATTCTTCTCAATCAGGATTGTTCTGTTTGTCAAGTGAGACAGATGGTACACTCACTGTATTGGTAATGATTCTGAGATTTTAAGTGTATTTGGGACATACTGGTTTGAGTTCCCTAGCTAAAAAGTGATTGATATTTCAAATGGAAGAGAACTCAGGTTCTCTCTTTGCAGAATTTTTGTGACATGTACACAGTTCTGAAGGACCTAGAGAAAGACAGGTTTTAGACGCATTCAGACAAATCTGTAAAATGCGGTCCAGCAGACATGCCTTGGCAGAAAGTCAAACACACACTTCCAAACCCCTGCCAGAACTGTGTGTTGAACCTGTGCCATCAAGGGGGCTGTAGCTCTCATTGCTGTTCTTCCCACCTGGTCCTGAGGGCAGCACTGGGTTCAGTTGAAGACTTTCATTTGAGATATATCCATCCCCAGAAATTGAAAAAGGGGTTTTTTTCAGTTGCCATTTCTTGTTGATAATGTTTTAATATTTACGTCATACTCAGTTTAGGGAAGGTTAACCAAAATTCAAGTTGTGTTTTCTCCAAAGTCAGTGTGGTCTTTAAGTAAACCAGCTGGAAAGCAGGTGGATGTACCAGAAGACCCTTGTCACCTGAAAATATTAGACTCTACTTCCATTGTATTTATTAGCATCCCAAATAGGTTCATATTGGTAAATAACACAGATTTTAGGAGGAAAAGAATCAAGGAAAACTTTCTTCTAGTTCTCACCTGCTTAGACTTGAAAATACATGCTAGAAGAGAAGACTGCAAATTTAGGACCTAAATGTTGTTTAGATCAGCTGAAGATTTCTTAGGGTATCTATGGAGGAACTTTGTGAGCATCTGTTCAGCCTCTGGTGCAGAGGTAAAGAAACACATATCAGAAGGAACAGCCTTCCTGGCTGTCCCACCAACAAAATGTTTAAGTGAGAAAAGTGCAAAATCACAAACTGACTCAAAACCCTCATAATGTTTCTGATCAATGTTGAGCCACTTAGGCTCTGTAGAGAGACGCGACTCTCTGGGGCATACAAGTCTACACAGCGCTTTATATTGTAATTAAGACGAAAGAAACAAAGTGTTCTGTTAAAAAGACTGCCAGCTCTCCAGAGAAAATAGCTTTGTGTATCACTTTATGCTAGTGGTGACAGAATAGAAAACAAAATACCACAGTACATACATGTTCTTTGTCTAGAAGTATTTACAAATAACTTTACAAATTTTTACACGCATTTTTCAGTTTTGCTTGTTTACTTTTAAATTAAGAGAAAAATTAGTCCCCAGAGGATTCTAAGGCTTCAGTTGGTGCCTTGTACTGTACATTCATGCTTGGCTTCTTCCTGGGAGAAGGGAGGAAAGGAGTTTTAAAATGTGCAAATCACAGACATCTAAACAGCCCTGGGTATAAGGGCTCCTAGAGATGGACATCCACTGAGCAGTTGTCCTGCTCATTTTCAAATCAGAGACAGCTACTCGAGATGGACTTGGGGCAGAAGAGATCAGGAAAGGAGGAGTCATATATGAATTGCAATAATTAGGTGAGTACATTAGTGCTTGAACATCTGGGTAAGAAAAGTCATAGATCAATCCCTACTGCATTCAGCAGTTCAAACAATGCAAGGAGTGGACATTGTGAATTCTAAAGACAGCATTGAAATGATCTCTTGAACACTGTTAGGGTTTGACTCCTGCTGCATATTTTGGAGTCAAAATTACTGTTTACTGACACAATCTTGACCAGGCACAGTATGATCCTCTCAGTCAAAAAATACTGATTTTTTTGAGAAAGACACACCCTCCCCCTAGTTTTCACAGGTTGTTTTGTTTTCATGCCTCAACACTAAACATTGTAAAAATATTGAAATTAAAAAAGAAAAGAATTTACAATTTACAAGTGTCCATATAAGTAAATTATTTAAAAATTCAAGATCATCTACAAAGGTCTACGAAATAACAACGCTGATTAATGACACTGAGCCTGTGGGAAGAACAGTCCACATGCCGTGAGGAACAGATGTGGTGGGTTTCTTCCAGAATGATGAGCCACAAGGTTGGTCTTTTTTTTCTAAAATCTGTTTCTTCAGCTATATAAGCAGAAGTCTTGAGTCCATGTTCATTACTTACTTCGACCTAAAAAGCAGGATATAAGTATTACTTACAAATGAAAATCTATTTTGTTTGTCTTCTAATTTGTAAGCTGTAAATTCATAGTGGCTGAGAGGTTAGTAACTAATGAACAAGTGTATAAATCTCATGTGGTCATTAATTTTGTCAGCTGTGAGACTCACCTATATGGTCAGGAATGAATGGCTGGGTACAAAGCATTAGTTTTGTCCTATGCAGACCACAAAAGCAAAAAGTCATTTGGGAGAAGTCTCATAGCTGATAAAACACATCTGAAGCTCATACAACAACAGATTCATTTTAGCATAATATATTTCAATAGCATGAGACATATTTTCACCCAGTTATAAAATTCTGACATGATCTGATTACAAACATGAACATTTGAGCTGGACTCACACTATTTATAGTCCTCACCACAGTGACACATCTGCTGAATCTGTGTATTCTCACATGACTCCCTGTGACCATTTTCACTTGTGTAATCTTGGAAAATCTATGTTGGTCTTTCAGAGCAATTTAAAGATGGGTAAAGTCTCAGGAGAAGATACAAACAGGACAGGATCACACAGATGCATCATGGAGTGGTGACCTCTCCACTGGCAGAGTTTCTCATACAGTGGATCAGTTCCACAAGCACAAATTAGTAATGTTGCTAAAAAGGCTAGAGACATCCCTAACTGGAATTAGGGACTCAATGTCTGTTCAGATAGAGTTGCTCAAAGCTGTAGTAGTTTTATTTTATTTTATTTTATTTTATTTTATTTTATTTTATTTTATTTTATTTTATTTTATTATTACTATTAAAATTATAATTATTTTTTCATTATTATGTTAGTACACTGTTCTTATAACAACATGATTATGATATTATCTTCTTAAGATATATTATAATATAATTATTATTGTTAATAATAATCTCTAATGCAAGCCAAAATGTAGCTTCTTTCTTTCTTCTTCTAGCCACCATGCTCCTCTCTCTTCCACATATCTGGGCACGAAGTGTTTCTAAATATTACTGAGTGACCTGGCTGTTGATACTGTGATTCAAACAGGCACAACAGTCTTCTTTATAGTCCATATGCTTTAGTCCCAAAGAGAACACAAAGATTTTTTTTCTACTCCTGTTGTCCCCTGCCTTACACATATCTTAATTGAAACTGCATGGCTGAGGGCAGAGATCCTGCTTCTCCTTGTCCGTAGCCTAATGGAGTTGCAGGCAGAACAAAGAGCAAACAGGCAAGCCATGATCATTCTTATTTGGATTAAAAACCCTTCCCCATGGGAACAAGTTCAAATTTAACTCCTTCTCAGAGGTGAGATGGAAAACTAATCTTAGTCTTGCTAATCATTAATAATTATGGTAGTACTAAGCAGACATTATACTGAATGTGAGCCCTTGATAAAAGCAGACTGTCTTCTGCATAGTTTGGATGAGACCACAGAGCTTTGTATTTTCCATGGGCTATGTTTAGTTAACTTATGGATGAAATAAAGGAAAAAAAAGGGATGAGAAAAAGGGAAATATAGCCAAGCTTTCATCTATAAAGTAACATTTCTAAAGGCTTTTAATGTACTTTTACAAGCATTTATTCATGTTCAGTTCTAACAGAATTCTTACTCTCAGAAATGGAGTTTTGCACAGCCTAGACACCAGAAGTCACTTTTTAGAGATAATAAGAATTTTCAGACAGTATATAATTGATACAGATATCAATTAACTTATCAAAAGAAGTTAAGAAAGCTGATGTGCTGCAGAGTGATAAACATCTGCAAAGTTCTGGCACAATCACTGACTAAATTATTTCCCGCAATTTGGCTTTTAATTCAGACCTTGATCACTGACAGTAATTTCCCTCCCAGCTTAGAAAAAGGTCTTCTATATGTTTCAGTACATACAACCAAAACATCAATAAAGAAGGAAACCCAATATAATTTCTGTTCCAGTTTTATACTCCTTGAAGCAATAAAGAGGCCAGAGAGGGCCCTCACAGCAGTACAAGGATACACATTCATAGGAAATGGGAAGATAACTTATTCTCCAGTAAGATCACCAGTGATTGTAAGATCACCAGCAGCCTCCAAATTCCTTGAATGACTCATTGAAAATCTCCTATCAAAGAACAAATTATCGATGCCATGACTTTTCTACTGCAAAACAGATGAATATATTTTGCAGAAATGTATTTATAAGTATTTCATTAATATGTCTTTTAGTCTCTTCTTTAATGATAGTAAGTTTGCTAAGAAAGTACTAAACATTTGTGCATTTGATGCTTAAAACTAATCTGAATGCAGTTTTAGAGATTAAAATCTTTTATGGAGAGGTGTAACTGATGCAGGTGTGGCTTTCTTGCTCCTGAGTGTCAATTTAACTTTATACTTTAGCAGCGTATTCAGAAGGTTCAAACCAGCACTTTGCAGTCATCTTTCTGACAGAAAATGCAGCAAAATAGACATTTAATGAAATTTTACTAAAGAAATTTATATTTCAATGTAGACCATGTACTTAGTCAAAAGTCAGAAGGTTCACAATTTCAAATAGTTGTCTTAATGTTCCTGCTCTAGTTACACACCATAATTTTGGGCCTTCATAATTCTATAATGTTTAGATAAATTTTTAGTAAAATTTTGTCTCTGTTTATTTCTACAAATTGAAAGCTGCAACATGAAAAAAAAATATTTTAAAAATCTGCAAAAATTAATAGAGTCACGAAGTTCAGGTGTCAAGTTCCAACCCCAAGCAATTTTTTAGCAATTGTCCATTTTAAATTAAAACTCTTAGCATGTGCACACATGCATACACCAGGAAAAACCTTCAACCCATTCTAATTGTGTTAACTGATAAGTAAAATAGATTAAGTCATTAAATCAGTTTCAGTCAATTAGCTGTATGTGTGTTTCATGATGCATTTAAGAGGCATGAAAGGCCCAAAGGTAGATTGAAAGACAGAGAGCAACATCACAACAAGTTCCAGCCATAAAGAATTTCCAAATTAACAACTTCTGGTTTACCAATAACACTTTGAAAAATTATCTAGTTGAAGTTATCTGAGCTTCCGCCAAAATACATATACTAGTAATGTCTCCCCATATACTACTTTTTTTTCCAAATAAAAAGAACAGATATGCATTCAAACTTATTCATTACGAAGCAAAGCAGGAAGAGTCTATGAAAATGTGATTTTCATGGTGCAAGCAAGTAAGTGATGACAAAGAGATAATGAACTTCCAGTGAAACTCTATAGCTAGATTTTAAGCTGACAAGCAGCTTTTCAGCAAAACCTTTTCTTTCAGTAGCTAGACAAATGTAAATACTACTGCTTTTCTATAAATGGGTTAATCTCATTAAGGTTTCTGAAGCCTGAGAAGCTATAAACCGCTAAAAAATCAGCAAGGAAGCAATTCCATCCTTCAGTGAGAGCCTCTCCTTGCGTTAAGATGAGGCACGACTTGGCAGACATGGTGATACCGCCTAATCCTCACCTTAGCGGATATGCCATCAATGACAAAGTGTCCTTACTCGGATGTTTTACGTGGATTAATTTTTAATTAAGTTCTAATTAAATTATAATTAAATTATCAGTAATCTGATGCCCAAATTATTTTAGGAGAAGGTTAGCTTTCAGATCAGTTCAGTTAGAAGGATTAATGTGGTCTGTGGGACCAGAACCTTACCTACAGGCTTTACAGGCTTTAATTCAACATGTTCCTGGGGGGGCTGTCGGTAGGAGTATGTGTCAAGTCCGCCTATGAAATCAACTGAAAATACAACAGTTCCAGAAATGAACAAATGGAAATGAAAATATGTCAACTGAAAAAGAAATGTGGACAAATTATGTTAAAAAAAAAAAAAAGTAAGTGCTTGCACAGGTTTGCATACAAGAAATAAGCCAAGTAGAAAAAGTGTGGAAACTGCTTACAGAAGGCTCCATGCTCTGTCTTCCTTAGGGTCTATTTAGCTCCATGCCTGGAAAGACAGGCAGCAGCTGGATGAGCAGACATACACACTCCTGCCAGTGTGTGTGCAAAGGGAGCGTTCACAGATGTGCAGAGCATGTAAAGAGAAACCACTATGGGGAAAAACAGCTTCTCTTTAGGGCAACCTCAATAT